>JAXDDW010000009.1:10192500-10480000 GCA_034670385.1 Hoplostethus mediterraneus | reverse complement strand
GAATTAGAGAGAGGGGAGAGGGGGGAGGAGGGGGGAGTGAGTGTTTATGTGGAGTACCAGGTGAGTGGTTTTTTTTAGGTTTTTTTTTAATAGCATCTTGAGAATTATCTGCAGAGTGTGTTTGCACCAGACGTGAGAACGCAGTCTTACCTGAGGCAGGGCGGCGCTGGGTGGGGGCGGTGGAGGAGGGGGTGCCGGGGGAGGCGGAGGGGGAGGAGGCGGCACGGGCATGCCTAGGCCTCAGGTACCTGCAGAGCACAAAGCACGCCCTATATAGATACCCGTTGCAGCAGGGCGACAAACACACGCGACGCCCGAGGGCCCCGAGGAGTTCTTTCTACTTCGCTACTGTGGACGGGGGACACGTTCGCTGACCTCTTCCACTCTCCCTCCCCTGAACAGGAAGTGCTTTCACCACCCGGCGTCGCAAACAGGAAACAGCGAGCGCTCCTTCCTCTCCGGGGAAATCTGAGACCCCCCCCCCCACCAACCCCCCCCTCCCCTCTCTCTCTCTCTCTCTCTCTTCCCACAATGCCCGGTGGCGGGGGCTGAGGAGAGGAACAATGGTGCGTGTTGTGTGGAAAGTAATGGACCCCTAACCTTCGGCCCCTCAGCGACCACAGGCTTTCAGTACAATCATGTGCTAACTGGAAAACACATTAAGGAAACTCTTGAGGACATGCTACAGGGTGCCAGCACATTACTCTTGATTTCACATATCTTGATTATAGGTGATACAGGGTGATACAGGGTGATACAGGGTGATAAAGGGGCTAGGCAGGTTGGCCTAGCGGTTAGAGAGGCCGACCCATCATGATTGGAAAATGACTATACGGTGCCTACCAACAAGTGCCCTTGAGCAAGGCACTTAACCCCCAAAAACTGCTCCAGGTGCGCTGTGCTCTGTCCTCTGACCTCTGACCTGAGCTGCATGTGCATGTGCATGTGCATGTGCATGTGTGTGTGTGTGTGTGTGTGTGTATCTAGTCAGGGGTGTGCGAAACATGCATTTTGTTGTGTCAGTACTTGTTCTCTGTTGTACAATGACAATAAAGTTGAATCTTATCTTATCTTATGTAACTACGTGGACGATGCCTCCTGGATGTAAACGTCATCGGCAGCAAGTGCTTAAGCAATTAAAAAGTGATAAGCACCTTTCACTCTATCTCTGTTGTATACGAGCAACTTTCAAAGGAAGCCCTCGGGTGAAAGGTTCATGCTTATCACAGCGTGGCGCAGATAAAAACCTGTTCCTAGTGACTCGGCTGTAAGCACCGACAACCGACGAGACCTCCTCCCCGAGTTCATGACGTCATAGATTCTCGAGGAGCTGTCCTCCATGGGAGAGAGGAGCGAGAAGAGTCCGAGGTCTGTTCACATTCAATGCGCTGTGGAATTCGTGGACGCCGGACTCCTTAGCAATTTAATGAAACGCAGCACAAAGCCTGTTTTTGTCTCCAGTGTTCCTGCGCGGCCTGCAGGTCCCGCTCTAACCTTACGTGAATCTCTCCCTCTCTTCTGTGTGTGTGTGTGTGTGTGTGTGTGTGTACATGTGTGTGTGCTTGCCCTGTATATCCGACTGGCAGACTCTCCTCCGTGGCTATTTCCATCTTCATATCTGTGTCAAGCAGCTCCTGTGCCACGGCCAGTGTTGATCTTTAAAGGGGGGCAATGCCGGTCAACAGTTGGCTGAGCTGTGGCAGAACAGGTGTGAGACTGTGAAGTGAACGCACCTCTCGCAGCAGTTCCTCTGCGCTGTCCTTTGACCTATACTATTCCTCGTTCTCGTTCTTGAAGAGAAGAAGCCCAGTAGCTGACACCGGCAACTGCTGAAGCCTGGAGCAGAGGGGTTCCCAAGACCCCTAGATCATATTACACCACAGACCCCCCCCTCCCATTTGATAAGGTTGTGTACCAAGAAGCCTCGCTGTCTCACAGCATTTTTCTAGTCTAGACAGAACTGAATAAAGTCTTTTATAGCTACTGTATGTGAAGAGGTTGGGAGAGTGCAACCTACGATCAAAACAATCATTCACATATCCTCATTGCGCAAACTTCAACTGAGTGACCAATTTAACTTTTTAGTTTTCTGCTGACCCCCTGAAGGACCCTTGGAGGCTGAAACTTCTAACCCGAGAGCTGAATGTACAAGTAAAAAGACACGAACATCAATGTATACTCGTTTTGTTTCTAAAGGCCTGTACCTATCCAACATTTCCCCCGAAAGCGGAGACAGCGCAAAGTGAATTCCTTCATTTCCACTGCAAGAGAAAGGCCAGGCGCAGTGAAACAGGAGCCAGGTGCACCAGATGCCCAACGAAGAGACGCACAACGATGAGATAAGGTACCCTGTTGCATTACAGAAACACTAATCAACATTTTGGCAAACAAACTGTCGTTCAAGCTGAATAAGTAAGGAGGTAGCAGTGTGTCAGATTGGCAGTAATCCAAGAGAAGATATAACTAGTCTAGTTCGGCTTACCTTCAGAAAAGAGCACAAATCCACCTGTATGCAGCGAAAGCGTCAGTGAGCTCGAGCGCAGCGGACTGGCCTCATAGTCGCTCCTCTGACAGGGGGTTTGGGTGGAGGGGGGGGGGGGGGGGGGGGTAGCGGCAAAGTCCCCAAGTTATTTTTAGTCAATCGACGACACCATTACAGTTATCCTACTGCATGAGCATAAGGCGGCAAGGCTGGCATTTGGTTTGTCAATAACTACACCTGCAGGTGGGAAAGCGTGCTGTCCAAAGCCGCTTTTTCAAGTTCCAGAAAGTTGTTAGGTTTCCATTCCAGTAATTGCGCGCAGATAAAAAAAAAAAGAAAAAAAAAGAAGAAGCTGGAAACACGCAGCGCTGGTCTGACACAACGGTCTCTGTTGTGCCTCTCTGGGTCCTTGTTTTTTTTCTGCAGCCGCTGCTCTCTTCTGAGCACAGCGCCAGGCCACACCTCGCGCTCCACACTCAACCCTGACCAATGGAGTGTCAGTGCACTTGCTGGGTTTGTTTTATTGCCTTCCTCCCCATCTCGTGGTTGCCTAGGAACTTTCCCTAAACTTAAGCCACACCTGTCTAATATTTTAAAAAAAAAAAACAACAACACTATGCATGCATGAAAACTGGTTCTGGCAGGTGCAGAGCTATTTTCAACTGCCTGCATAGCTGGCTTTTCTGTAAGTGCCCAACACCTGAAGGCCTTACTCAGTAGAGGTGTTCTATTCTATTCTCTTCTATTTTATTCTATCCTATTCTATTCTACAACAGCATGGATGGTGGCGCATTTTCTCCCTCTGGTGTTGAAAGCCAGACATTACAAGTGAACCTCTGCTCTAAATGTGTAGTAAGGAGAGATCATTCAGTAGGGTGAGAATGGAAATGAAAGCACGGACGCGCACACACACACACACACACACACACACACAGACACACACACACACACACACACACACACACACACACACACACACACACACACACACACACACACACACACACACACACACACACACACACACACCTCAATAGTGACAAAGGAATGCAGTGACACAGGCGTGCTCCTCCCTTTGAAAGACAGAACAGCATAATTTCGGCCTGGGTTTGGCCAGTGTATAGGTTGTATAAATGGCTCTAATTGGTTCAAATTACCTTGAGAGACAATTGACAATGAGTCATACAGCAGGCCTGTGTGTTTCTGTTTGGACCGTCTGGGTTGGGACCACAGTGTTGCTCCACTGGAGATTGTTTTTAACATAGTACACATACACACATGCAATCAAGTGTAGAATTTGTAGTATTTATTTCTCAAGTTTCGCCTTCATTAAAGTATTCACAGATGATCCAAAATATAGTAGTCATGTACTATAAAGCAGACCGCCTCAGTGGCTGGATCCATACTTCCTACTTGGCTAAGGAACTTCAGTTCTGACTTCAGTGTTAGTAGCTTTGTTGAGGAGGTCAAGCAATATGTTGCAAAACATCCTAGGACATTATCCCTCACTGATAGATAGTGGCATCTAGGCATCTCTATTTAGCTGGTAAGTACTGACTCCTTCTCATCCTTAGTACACCTGCCTGTGAATAAAAGCTGCTCATAAGCGTTCTGTAATTTCCCCCCACTGACTGCTTTTTCTACACATAACAATCAAATCATTTACACCTTTATAAGCATCCATGTAACCCTTTAGAATCAACAATTTTGCTGTAAAATGATTGTAAAAGAAACACTCTCTACGTAGAATATCCTTCATTGATAAACATATATTAATGTTATTACACAAATATTGTAAACATCTTATAAACAAATAATTTCCTGAAGTACATCACACCTTGTCTTGTGTTGTTGACAGCAAATGGCCTCCAAGGAGTAGTTGAGGAACATCATGAAGGCTGGTAGGCTCACTTAGTCAGTTGTCCAGTGATACTGACACTGTCCACTGTAGGACTTAAACTATAGGGGTCTGAAGTGATTACTGCATTTCTATCTTTGAGCTTCAGTTATGGGAAGTGGTTTGCCCAGTGGTTCGACAACCATTACCACCTTGTAGTGTCGAAATGTATCCAAAGATATTTCTTGTGTTTTAAACATCTGCACCTGAACCCTACCAGATGCCCTTCCTCTTGCAATAATTGGGCTAAAAGTTAAGGTCTTTGTCATCTTCATCATCACCATCACATCACCAGCAGAGACCTCTTGGTGTGCCTCGTGCGTATAAAGTAGTCTTCATGTATTCTAATCTCTCTCATTCTTTTCAAGCATTATCGTAAAGCAGTCTTTGATCTTCATGATCATCTTTCAGTATCTCTTCTTCATCATCACCGTAGGTCATCTTTCCCAGCTGTTGTCTTGTCTGTGTCTTTCTCCTCTATAGGGAGGCTAGAGCGCACCTTCCGCTTCTCCTTGAAGCGGACCCGAGCGCGACACCCTCATGTTTCTGCGACACGTCTGCTCGTTGAAGACCGAGTCCAGCTGGGAATCATCGTAGGTGTCATCGTTGTCGTGACTGGACATCGTGCCGGACTTGGACTGTCCCAGCTGGGTCTGAGACAGGGACTGGTCGCCGGGAGTCTTGGAGGCCGCAGCCGGATCTTTTGGCTTCTCGGTCTCAAAGGGGTTAAAGTCGGGACCGAGGGTCTGGGACACGCCTGTGTCCTTGGGTCCTCCAGTCTTCCTCTTCCCCAGGAACGCCCTCCACCATGGGGCCCTCTCCGCCATCTTTCACCAGAGGGAACTAAAACAACAACAAGATCATCACTCAACAACTATGCTGAAGATCTTCTCCTCACCAATATCATTGTTACCAATGTCATTTCCTGTGTGAGGAGCATCCTGGTGGCTCAGTGGACAGGGCTTTGATCTCTCTCTCTCTCTCTCTCTCTCTCTCTCTCTCTCTCTCTCTCTCTCTCTCTCTCTCTCTCTCTCTCTGTCTCTCTCTCTAGCTACAACTATTATTCCTCTAAAAACTATTTCTGCACTACTAATACTTCATGGCTGTAACAATATGTATAAAAGTGAGTGCACTCTGGGACATGCATGATCATCCATCTTCATTCTTCATTCATCCATGTTTTCCTTCTAGCTTTAATTAACCTCCACATCCTCATCCTCCTCCTCCTCATCATCATCATCACAAAGCCTCTGTTTGAATGATATACATGTTTTAATAGTAATACGTCTATTCAAAACAATGTCATTTTTAGCCTATCCAGACTATTATGCCCTGGCAAGGCAACTTCTTACCAACTAATCCTGTGAATAACCAGTGTAACCATGTTTGCCTCCTCTGTAAAACTGGTTTAATGAGTCGTGAGAAGACAGGAGCAAACCCAAGCAGTGATTCACAGTTAAACAATGCGCAAAAGCACCACTCCGCGCCGGGAAACTTACCGGAGTTACCAGCAGTGAAACAGGGGGGCAACGACACTTGGAACGGCACAGCTTGTAAATATCAGACTCTTGTGCTGCGATACAAATCCATCGGCCAGTTCAGTGTCTTCTTTACTGATGGAGCACTTGAACAACCGTGACAGCAATCCTTTATGGGCTCTGAAGAGTATCCATTTTACGCACGGACAAGCTGCTCAGTCGCCTCGCATCTCCCACATCCAACCAGTTTAATTTCGCTTCAGTCGGTCTTGTCAAATATCTTAACTGTGCGTCAGTAATTCGTTGAGAGATGTACGAATGAATTGACACATTTATAAGGAGCGTCTTTCGTCAGAACCACCTGCAGGTTTCCGCCTCCGAAACTCTCATCTCGAAGCACCTGTCCGCGCGTCCGATTGGACGAGATCTCCGAGTGTCTCACGTGAGCGCCGCTCAGGTGTACCTACTACAAAGGTGGGTGGGGCTTATGGTTGCTTGGCCCCACGGGAGCATGCACCTCTTCACAGACAGATTAAAAAAAAAAGAAAAAGAAAAAGAGCCCATTGTATCACTAGAACCCAACCCAACCCAACCCAACCCAAGGAGCCAAATGATGTATTTTAGGACGCCCAATAGGTTAGGCTCCTGGGTCATGTCATGCAAAGGAAGGGAATGCAAGAGGTGTCTATTCAGCTATTTGAATGGCATTAATACCCGCTAATAGGTTTTGCTGTTACGTCCTACCAAAACAGGTTGAGCCCAGCAGCATGTGGATAGGTCTAGACTACATAATCTGCAATTAGACCCAGTGCTGAAATGACTAGTCAGGTGCAGAGTGTGTGCAAGAGGAAGAGTCCATGAGTCCTCTGAAATGGCATTACCGAACTACATAGGCGTGCAGTTGTGGCTGATGCAAGCTCACATAACTGGGGGCAGCAGTCTGTCTGGCCCGGCGCCAGTTTCACCTGCTGGGGTGCTTGACAGATGCGTTCGTTCCGGATGCTTGTGCTTCTCCACATACTGTACATTCAAGAACCAGTCAGTCCGTTTGTTTGTAAGAGCTCTGTATACTGTTTCTGTCTGTCTGTCTGTCTGTCTGGCTGGCTGTCTGGCTGGCTGGCTGGCTGTCCGTCAGAATGACATGCACACACACACCAGCCGACAACAGAAACACCAAGAGCACACTCACGGCCCAGATGAATCATTCGGTGCTGCATCATCTGCAAGTGGGTCCTCCAGTACATTGCCGTAAGGGTGAGATTGTTTTGGTCTTGGAAGGACACCCAGCCTATCAGTGATTATATGAACTTGGTAGATGACACTGCCAATTAGAAAATGTGTGCACTGATGTTATGGTGAGTGGCTTCAAGGTCTAGCGTGTTTGAATGTGAGTGAGTGAGTGAGTGAGTTAGTGAGTCAGTGAGTGAGTGAATGATTTAGACAGACATTAGGGGTTTTAAGGGGGTGGTTTGCATCCCCATATGCAAGTAGTTATCCTCAGAAATCATCTTCATCAGTCTAATCATCACAAGTAGGGCAATCCGCCATTCTGGAGTCACGTTATTTTTATTTTTTGAAATATCGTTATATTGGGTCTTTGTTATTGAGTAATCACATCTCATAGACATGACGTTAGACAGAGAAAAGGGATTTCTTTTGGTATGCCCTGTGATTGCCTGCCCAAATAGTTTCTGTGCTTTCTGTGTGTGTAGGTGCCAATAAGGAAGACCCGAAACAGAGATACCGAAACAGAGAGAGTGAGTGGTGTCCCTCCTCCAAAGTTAGAGTGAAAGTTCTGGTGGCAGGAAGTGTGTGTGCCATCTCTCTCTTTCTTTCTCTCTCTCTCTCTCTCTCTCTCTCTCTCTCCCTCTCTCGCCTCTATACCGAGCAGTCTGCATACCTGGGGGACTCCCTCCCCTCCCCTCCCACCCCAGTCGAAACTCTATGGAGTCACTTCCTCAGTCCACCGCACACAGCATGGTGTCCTTTGTCGTGTCTTCTCCTGACTTCACACACATACAAGCCCAGATGCACATGGGCACACTCGTACACATGCACACACACACACACACACACACACACATCTTTCTGTACAGTTGATTATGGACTTGCTTTCCTATTGGGCAAATCATTTTATCACGTTTTTCATAATCATTCCAAAATGTTTGGATGCAAACCTTTCTGGTCTAAATGGTATCACAATCTCACACTGTACCTCTGGGATATTGTCTTATTCTGCATCAAATCTCGGCCTCCCTCCGCCTCGCCACCCCATATTTTCCAATCTGCTTTCCGCTCTATAAACCACAGATGCAGTCTCACTGAGAGTTGATCATTAACCTCAACCAGACCAGAAGAAAAATCCATACAGAGATTTTCAGATAGTCCAGCTCCATAAACAGATCGAGAACAGGTCTCACATTGAAACATGTTCCGGTTTTGACTGAAGGGTTTCCCCGGGTGAAATCTAAACATTAGTTTGCTGAGAGTTATGTGGAGAATGTGTGTAGAAAGCTGAGGGACGTTGTCGAGAGATACTGAGACGGTAACTAGAGCTGTGTAAGGTATGCTGTCTATCTGTTTCCATCTTGGAATTGGTTTACTTTATTCCTTAACAAACCAGATAAACAATTTGTATTAATAACCACAGGCATTAGGGATGAACCTCAGCCACACACAGGGGTGGAGAGGTTAGTTTCAACCTATGATCAGCCACACTAAAATACAGGTTATTACTAATGTGTTGAAATCAATAACATAAATTTCTGGATTGTCAAGCTGCTTTTAATGACAATTTACAATTTACTCTCAGGAATCCTGTTAAATGTAATCTATTACCAACCCTAGCTACTCTATGTTATGACACAAAATTGAGACAAAATAAACCCACACCACAAAGTGAGTAAATCAGCTGTACATAAATGCTGATGTTGGCCAACGTGCACGCAGTTTGTAATGCGCGTGCGTGCGTGTGTAGGTTAGTATGTCCGTGCCTGTGTTTTCACGCGCGATGACGCTGGTGGCGGTGTTGGCATCGCTCATGTGCCATGTGCGTATGAGTCCAGTAAGTCATTGTGAGATGATAAACCTGAAAATCTCTCTTTGTCTTTGTGCGGTATTGAACAACAGGTTGAACCAAGGTGTGCTGGCCATGGGAAAGAGAGCAGGGAGGCAGCCAGTTGGACTGGTAGAGTCAGCTAGCAAAAGCTTCCCAAAGGAAGTAAAGCGAGCTACTGTATCTAAGAACAATAATGACACACAGACGTACAAACACACACAAGGGTTTACGGCTCTTCTCAGGCCTCTCAGGCCTCAAAACAGTGGGTGCCTCACAGACAAACACATACCTTTTTGCTCCCTACTCAGGTTTCATGGGTCAGAAATAAGTAAGGAAAGAAGGGATTGTATTAAAAAGAACAAATAAGCTGTCGTGTGTTGCAGGAAGTTTGGGTGGAGTAGGCCTAGTTCTGTTCTTGTGAATGGAATGAGTTTCGATGAGTGGCATTGTGTCTGTTTCTGATTTAAGGACTGTATTGTTTGGCCGGTTTTCCTGTGCGCTTGCGCGGTTACTGAACAGTGAACACAGGGAGGCCCTTCAGGTGAAACTCACCTGAGCTTCACCTCGACCGGCGGTGCGATTTCATATCAGTGCTCCAGACTCTCGGGGTGAAACACTCTGCAATGACGTGGAGAGGAATCCAGTAGTGATGTGTCGTTCACGACAAAGAGCCGGGTCTTTTAAGTTGGGACGATGGGAGCCGACACACGTCTGAGAGACGTGTTTTTTTGTTGTTGTAAATGAATACAAAACAAAATGATAGGATCATTTATAATAATAAGAAAGTAACTATGGTATTACTGTGTAGCAGAAGTGACCGCAATGATGTAACTGTTACTACTGGGCGGCGGGCGCAATTGTGATGTGCACATACCAATCATAGGTCAAATATTGTTTAATTTGTCTGACTTTAAAAAGCTAGAAGTGCTACTGAATGAAGAGGCGTTTGGGAGCCGAAAGAGCCGGCTCTTAGCTGAGCCAAATGATCTGACTCACTGAAAAGAGCCGGAATCACTAGAATCCAGAAGAAACTGTGTTTGTAAAACCCCTTCCACGCCCGATTGGGTTGTCTCCACCTCCGGGGCCATGTACCACTTGGTACATTAACTGGAGGTGGCAATGCCATCAAATGAGCAGCAGGGGGACCTATTCACCCTCTTTATTCCTCCCCTCAAAAGAAGAAAAATCAACTGGACAGGGGATTACTGATAGTTGACCCTATACTTCTGTTCATTAAAAACTCATTAAACATTAACATTAAAAACCATAACTTTCTCTCCAACATACATACAACAGTATTTTTTTCTACTTTTGTTTTTTTGAGGCAAAACCTACCTAGGAGACATTTAAACTTGAAGGAAGCAATAGATAGGAAGTGAGTGTGCCAGAGCCCCAAGGGCTGCTGAAGCCATCACAAACTGAAATATGTTTAAAACCTTAATAATTTGAACTAATTTTAAAACTGCACTAGGCAATTTTGCACGTTGGCGGCACCAAGTGGCAGCAAGAGGTAACTGATTGAATTATGAGACTTCAATACCCAGAAATCATGTAATGTGACATCTGCAGTAGGTACTAAACTGCAGTAGTACTAGTAGTACTAAACTGCACACTCAGGCCAAAATTTCTGCTTCTAGTGATGGACCAGATACAAGAGGAGGACATAAGCATGTTGAAGATGAGCCTCAGGTAGCACTAGAATGGTCTGTGAGAGAAAACACAGCGCCATTGAGCCTCAGACTATCGCAGGTCAGCTGAGAACATATTGGAAAAGGCCAAGATAAAACAATGGAAACTTTGACCACTGAGATGGTGAGGGATCAGTTCTTGTCCACTGACAGTAAGGCCATACACTGATCTACTGATATTGATGTACTGAAGTACTGATAAATGGCCAAGATATGGAACAGACATCGTCACGTAAAAAACTTTGCCAGTGGTTGCAAAAGTTCTTGAAGGTGAGTCAAACGTGTCTATTCTGGTGGATGAATCATCCTCAATCAGTAAAAAGTCAATCCAATACCATGACACACACACACACACACACACACAGCCACTTACTTACAGGTCTTGGCATGGAGAAATATTTATACTTCTCAACCATTCAACCATCACTTCTCTGTGATGGTTGAACTGTCCCTATGTGTGTGTGTGTGTGTGTGTGTGTGTGTGTGTGTGTGTGTGTGTGCGCACGTTTGTGCGTGTGTGTGCGTGTGTGTGCTCTCATTTCCATTTTCACCCCATTGAATCATCTCTCCTCACTGTAATTGCTCTCAAAAACCTTTTCTACCTCTCGTTCACAGGAGTATTTTCGGGGCTCCATGGGTCTGATCATTGCACATCTTACTATTGGTTGCTTGTAATGTCAGTGACATAGGAATTGAAGCTTCTTCTGCTGTTGCGGACATTTAGTCGCTCTAGATGAGTGTCAGCTAAATGTCAATATGTAAAATGTAGAAACCAGAAATTATTCACCAATCTCGGTCAGGGCTCAGGATCAGGATCAAGGCTGAGAGATGCAACTGCATGCTCTTGTCCATTCTGAAACCTGGCGAAAGTCCAGTCATATTGGAAGAGCCTCTGGGTTAAGGTAGTTCATGCATATAACTGTAATAGAAATGCTGTGGGCTCTATTGCGGGGTGATGCAACAGAGGGTGTGTGAGTAAAAACCAGCTGATGCAGGGGAGTTTGTTGAGTGTTGAGTGTTTTGTTGACCCCACTTTGAGTAAAATCCTTATAGTAGATAAAATGTGCCCAAGATATGAAATGGATTTGGGATTATTTACCTTCAGTAATATGTCGTTTGTTTGTCTGATATGCTTGTTCTATATGAGATAAATAGATGTATTAGATCATCTGACTGGTGTTTTACACATTCCTATACAACAAGAACCAAAACGGCAGGGGAGGCTGTTGAACTGCTCTCATGCCTCATTTTGTTGTTTTATGAAATAATTTTATGAAATGTGTTGCGTATGTTGACACACCCAACCATCACTTCCCTAAACATTACACAAGCTGATACAGGTAACCTTTAGTTCCTCTCATCTGGAGGAAAATCCCAAATATTACAAAGTTGTCTAAGAAAGCAAAGTGGTTTATAATTTCACCTTTATTTGATTTTTATCTCAAAAGAGTATATTCAGTATATCACTGTGGTGAAACTGTATGTTATTATTTTGTACCCAAGTCAACCCAAGTCATGGTTTCACATCTGCCCATATCAGAAGATTTGTGTTGTTTTCATCAGCAATACAATGAATACAATTTCAGTGACTCAAACTAACATTAGTGCCTTTTGTGATCAGTGAGTAAGATTCAATAACAATAACTTTTACATTGATGTACTGTACTGACTAATTTGAAAAACACTCAAAAAGCAATTTTAAAAAATGCACACATTTTAAAAGAAGATTTAAGATGAAGATCATTAGAAGATCAGCAACAGAAGCACATGAAGTCTTTCTCTGAATTACAGGTTTAAGATTATTACAGGTAAGAGAACATTTTAAAAAGCACAGCAGGTGAATACCATCCTCCAAGGTTAAGCATGCAGCAAGCTGAGGCCTTGCACAGTGATGCACAGAACCAACAGGAACAGTCCTGGCTGGACTCCTGTCTCCACCCACAGCCCAGTCAGCTCTTCCAGCGTCTCACTGGCTGAGCTGAGGATCTCAGCCACCCAGTTGAATTCTCCGCCATCTTGAAGGGAGGCGGGCAGTGACCCAGTAGGAGGAGACTGACCATTCACCTTCAGGTTGCTCACCTGTTACACAAAGCAAGAGGGAGAAAGATGACAGGAGATGATGTAGTTCCTGTCTGAGGCGATACAGTGTGAGAAGAAAGTATGTATGGAGAATATTGATCTTGATAAATGAATAGACAAACCAGCGTGTTGAGGCCTCTCAGTACGTCAGGACTGCATTTGGCCAGCACTGATGGGATAAGGTCTGGCAGTGCTACACAAAACACAACACAACATAGTATATTGTCCATTTACAATCAACTTGCTCAACACACACACACACACACACACACACACACACACACACACACACACACACACACACACACACACACACACATATATTGTAGTTGACTCACTGTCCATTGCGCTGACCAGTAGGTGAGCAGCTTTCAGGAGAGGGGGCGGGTCAGTCCCCTTCTGGTTGGGTGTGACAGACCTGAGCAAGTCCAATATGTCACAGGCAGTTTGGGCTTTTGGAAAGGTAGAAGTGTCACCACTACACCAATCCTCCAACTGAGCGAGAGAGAGAGAGAGAGAGAGAGAGAGGAAGGGAAGAGAAGAGAAGGGAAGAGGCTAAGGCTAATATCCTTCACCACACAGTCGTATCCATGGTAGGGAGCTATTCTATGTGAGTTTCACTCTTACTGTGTCCTCTAGATCTGTCAGATCAGCTCGGTTGTCTAGAAGCTCACAGAGTCTCTGAACCAAAGCAGAACGGCTTGACTGGGGCAGTTCAGTCAGAGGCTGGAGAGCTGCATCTCTCTGCTGTAACTCTAAAGGTGATAGGGAGACAGGCGATAGTATGAAACACACATGCACACACACACACACACACACACACACACACACACACACACACACACACACACACACACTCTCACCTTCTTGCACTTCCTGTAGTGTTTTATAGGAATTCTGGGATGTGTTGTCCAAAGTTTCTGGTTGAATCGTCAGTACTACTGTAAAGGAGAAGATGAGAGAATCAATCAATGGAATGAGTATTTAACCCGAACCAGATCAGACAGAGGTTGGAGACCTGATTCTCTCTGCTGGAACTCTGAAGGCGACAGGGAGACAGTCGGTGGTAACTGTTACTAAGAAACAAACACACACACACACACACACACACACACACACACGTTTTTGCTGCATACGGGACCGTGACATCATCCCCTCTACAATGACAGATCATTTCAAGATGAATTGAAACTGTGAATGGATTGCTAATCAATCAGTTTAATGGAGTCAAACAGGAATGAAAGATATTTGTATATCTAAACTTTAGTCTTTCACACATTCATCGAAAATGCACCAAGCTTTTAACACAGAAAAATAATCTAAATTGTATATGAATTATGTCTGACAGGGGGGTTATGTTTTCACCCCTGTCAGTTTGTCTGTCTGTCTGTCTGTCAGGAGGATTCTGAAACTAACAGATAGACACTTGATTCAAAATGCTATGGGTCGGGAGATCAATTTAACTTCACATTTAATTGGTACAAATGATGTGTTTGGGTGTCATCCTAAATTGTTGGATTTTTCAGCATTTTAGTTTCTCATATATGGTGAAGTCAACAATAACAACAACAACAACAACAACAACAACTTTGGATGAAGGTCTAGGATCTTAAAAAACAAACTAAAATCTCAACACAGCTTTCAATATGAATTTGAGACATACATTGTTATCATCTGTGTCATATGTGTAAAAAATTACATACAATTGCCGTATACATTCCTGAACACAGGTGCGCGCACACACACACGAGAAAAGGAGAATGAATGGAATTAATATTGAACCACAACCATCAAGAACAAAGTGTTAGATTGCACATGCAGCTCTGAACACACACACACACACACACACACTCACCTTTTTGTTGTACAGGTTTAGAGGCGCGAAAGTTCATAGCAGTTGATATCATCATCCCCTCTACAATGACAGATCATTTCAAGATGAATTGAAACTGTGAATGGATTGCTAATTAATCAGTTTAATGGAGTCAAACAGGAATGAAAGTATATTATATATATATATATTTGTATATCTAAACTTTAGTCTTTCACACATTCATCGAAAATGCACCAAGCTTTTAACACAGAAAAATAATCTAAATTGTATATGAATTATATCTGACAGGGGGGTTATGTTTTTGGGAAGTCTGTCAGCAGGATTTCTCAAAAACGAATGAACAGATTTCCACCATTAGACGATCATGGGACTTTAGCCATGACTCGGAAACTAACAGACACTTGATTCAAAATTCTATGGGTCGGGAGATCAATTTAACTTCACATTTAATTGGTAGGAATGATGTGTTTGGGTGTCATACTAAACTTGTTGGATTGTTCAGCATTTTAGTTTCTAATATATTCTGGTGAAGACAACAATAACAACAACAATTTGAAGGTCTAGGATCTTAAAAAAACAAACTAATCTCAACACAGCTTTCAGTATGAATTTGAGACATACTTGTTATCACTTGTCTTATATGTGTAAAAACTGGCTTACCCTCAATTAACACGTCGAGTCCTGAACACAGGTGCGCGCGCGCACACACACACACACACACACACACATATACGAGAAAGGGAGAATGAATGGAATTAATATTTAACCACAAACATGAAGAACAAAGTGTTAGATTGCACATGCAGCTCTGAACACACACACACACACACACACACACACACACCTCCTCTTACTTAGCTCATCAACTTTCAGACCCATGAGACTGTAAGCAACCACAGTTTCTCCTGGGATTGTGAAGGAAGTTTCATCCTCACTTCTGCCACCCTGAAAAAATGTCATGGAAATAAATCTGATGGCACACAATGTAAAATGTAGTCTAGAGGCTGAGATGTATCTATCTATCTATCTATCTATCTATCTATCTATCTATCTATCTATCTATCTATCTATCTATCTATCTATCTATCTATCCATCTTCAGTATCTCTCTGAAACTCACTGCAAAAAAGTTTAGAAATTTCTTCACTGTGGCCCCCATCGAGGCGCTCATCTTTGTGGACCCTGACAACGTGACAGGCTTGGAGGTGAAGATTCTCTCTGCGACAAAACCCAGCACCGCTCCCTTCTTCAGTTTGGGCAGGAGACTCTTGTGAGTTTCGCTGTTATTCCTGGCAAGAGAAAGAAGGCAGGTAGGTGGGATGAGGAATGAGGTTCTCTTAGGTCAAAGTCAATCAAAAGATCAAAGTACCATTATGTGCTTGTGTCTGATCTTGAATCATTAGGATTATTCAAGACCCTTTACAGTGTGGCCCCAGAAACTAACTTATGACTCACGTCAAACTTTTTGTCAGGTTTAGGACGTCTACACTCTCTTTGGTCAGTGTACAGAGCGACAGCTTGCTCGCCACCTCTCCTCCTGCCGTGGCTCCAACTGACTCGTCAACGACGTCTACCGCTATACGGGAATCCACTTCTGTCAGTGTAATGTGTTTATGATCCATCATGAAGTCTGTACATTTGACATCTAGCCAGAGAGAGAGAGGGAGAAAGAGGGGTGAGGGTGGTATTTACATTCACAATTTCCATTATGTGTGTGTAGGTGTGTGTGTGTGTGTGTGTGTGTGTGTGTGTGTACCTGGAGTGAGCGATGGTTTATTCAGGAGGTCAAGAAGAGTGTAGTCCATGACCTTGTATTTAGTGGAAAACAGTATATTTTCCTGTTTTATGACCAGTGTCATGGGCGCCAGTTTGGTGCTGTCGTTTAAACTTTTAACACCGATGAGACTTCCCTGTGGGTCCACCTCCTTCACCAAAATCCTTGTTGCTTTACTAAACATCTCCAGGTGACACATTACAATACAAAGACATTAATGCCTTTCCCTTCTAAATGTGTTCACCTAAGCATGCTTCTTGTGTACATACAATATTGATATTTAAGTTACTAAACTTTACTGACACTGAAACTCCTCTGACATGGAGATGATGCACAGATCATTCCAGCATCAAAGAAAAGCTTTTAGACAAAAAGATAGACTGTCTAGAAACATTTCTATTATGTCTTTGTGTCTGCGTATCTTTAATTCACATGCACTGTAGCAGATAAAACACCTTTGTGATTATTTAGATTATGTTAAACTTAAGCGTTATAATTGGTATCATGCCTTACCTTGTTGAATGGTGACGCCAAACTGAAGTAGAGATCTTGAATGTCAGTTGAAGTCCAAGTGTTGATAAGTTTTGATTTCCAGTAAACCTGGCATGCACGGAATATGACACGCCCTTCCTCTTTATGTGTATGTACAATCACCCCCACACTTGGTATTGCCCGTGATCAATATAAACACAGGAACTGTCAACTACCTCGTGCGCTGCAGTGTCCCCACACTGCACTGTTTTGACCGAGTGTAACAATAGATTGAGATTATTTGTGTAAATGTAACTGATGGAAACAATGAACCAACTAAATCGCTATGTTTTCTGTTGTTTGCTTATTTTACCCTAAGTTAAATAGAAATGCAAGATGTAACTGACAGTAACGCCAAACACAAACAAATCCGGGATAGTAAGTGTACTTAACGATAACTCAACTACAGGACCTAGCTAGTCTACAACACTAACTCAATTTAATGTTATAACAAGTAATAATATTGAATGGTTGGTTAATATGTAATGTTCTCAATAAGATATAGAGGTGCTGAGAACGGCAGTGCTTGCAATTAGTTTTTTAATGCCGTGATCTCGAGATAACAACGCTCGTTTTCTCGTGATAACGGGTTGATTATCTCGTTATCTCGAGAAAACAAAGATAAATAATTAACTCGTGATCTTCGTGATAACGGCATTAAAAAAAATGTTGCAAGCATGGCCGTTCTCGGATTCCGTATAGAGGAACTCCACTGTTGAATAGTGGCGTTCATATCGTCGATGAATCGGCTCCTTCAGTTCCAAATACACACCAGTCCAGTCTGATGAATCAAACTGCTTGAAATCTTCCCTCAGTAACTCGACACACAAATCCTCTCTCTCTCGGTACCATACTCACATTTCCCCTGTGACTTTTTTAAAATTTTTAAATTTGTTTCGTTTTCTCTCTTTCTTCCTGTTTGTTTTATCACTGCCCTAACTAAACTTAACTATCCCAGTCTGTGTGGTTACAGAGACAGTGTTTTCTCACCTGATCTACTGTGAACAGCAGGGGGCGCCACCTGTCTTCATAATGACAGCATCCACTGCTCCCTTTTATAAAACTCCCCACCTGATCACTTCATTATTGTGTAAACTCTTCATATCATAAAGATGAGCTCTTAAGGACTTTCTGTGGTTAGAAGTACCACATGTAAGCCTACTATGTCATGGTGAGGGACTGAGAGGAGCAGACGATGTCCACAATAAAACCAGACACAAAACAGGAAAGCATGTAAACAACCAGCCAGAAAACAGCTTCAATGGCGAGGCCCTCTCAGATCAATCAATGCGCTATATCATCTGTTTTTGTGTCAAGTGTCAAACTAGCTAATCAATAAACCGCTGCTTTACCGCTCACATTGTATTCTTTTCATCTAGATGTAAACAATATCATATATAAGCCATGAGGTTAAGATGGCGAGCGCAGGAAGGCCCCGGACTCATCCTCAGTAACAATCTCCTTGCCCCCGAGCGTCGTGTGCTAATAACCTCCAATACTCAACGCTATTTTTAGCCCGTTGGTGCACTTAGCCCAGTCAAGTACGCCTCTGTGACCCTTCGCACCACCTTTTCAATGAAAAACAGTCGTACAGTATGTCTGCACCCTCCGGGCCCGAGTCAAAGAGAGGAGCAAACAACATGGTGCTGATTAATGTGTCTTTTCCCAGTTACATAACTCCGGGCTGGAGTTGACTCGGATTTCGGGTTTGAGCTGGTGTGCAAGACGTTTGCTACGTCCCTCTGATGCGGGGGGGGGGGGGGGGGGATTTCTTCATAGCGGGCCAGGAGTTCACAGACTAATTGCTTGGCTGATTTCACTGTGAAATGCAATCCATGTTCGCCCAGACGTCGCTGGCACCTGGGCTACAACAATGTGACAGCAGTGGATGCCTTGTTTGCCAAAAAAAAAAAGGGGCCAAGGACTGAAGGACGTAATAAGGAAATGCCATTCACAGATTTGCCGCACGTGTGCCACGCGTAGAAAACGAACCACACGGCTGAAGTAAAAAAAAGAGTTTCATTATATCGAGTGAAAGAGGCTCTAGGAACACATCGACGTATAGGAAATCGTTTGTTTTTAGCGTTCGCTGTCTCCTAGGAACAAAGAGGTCCTGTGGGTTAATCTATTGTGTCAATTGTGTTATGCAGGTGCATGTTTACGCGGGCCGGGCTGGTATTATTGCAGGGGGATCGGCCCGCGAGCTACGAACGGAGGCAAAGACAGACATTAGGTAAGTAATCCGACCCGCGTGTCAGCTGAACACGCCGTTTACAACCTCAGATATTCCATGAGAGTATGATACCTTGAAATCCAGCCTCACGCTAACGTGGTAAAATAATTACACCGAGGCAATGGATAACCTGGCTACCATCCCAAACACACACACTCACACACTGAAGCTGCCGCACACACACTCACACACACACACACACACACACAACACAACACAAACAGTCAGACTTGTGTGCGCAAACGCATACACACACACACACACACACCTGCCCTCCCCCCACGGCTGCTACGGTTCCTCAGGTGAGACAATGAATAATTTACTTTTGAAAAATATACCACAACCCATAATGGAAATACCTATTTAAAGTTGGAGCAAAGTATTAGTTTTACCCCCTCCACCCCCCCCCCTCTGCAATCCCGTATGAAGTTGCCCTTGGAAAGTGGCACAGTGACATGTTTCAGCTTGCATGGGCCATCCAATATTCATGTGATGACTTGACAAGGTGATGCATTTGTCCGGTGACGGTTGTGATCGCGTGGAAACGCCGGCGCAGGGGAGATTCGACCAGGGGAACCGTGAAAAGAACCAAATCATTAGTATCGGTATGTCAAAAGTGACACATTTCTAAACCCATATCCCGTGTGATGCCACATGTGGGACCTCTTAGTTATTGCACGAGTACGAGAAGATGCGTGACAAATTTTTCCCAGAAGAGGATACGATACGATGAGCGAACCATCGACAGACTCGAGCACACCGGTAAAGCTACATCTCCTCGTCATCCAGCGAAGTACAACAGGACATTGACGGAGGCCATTTTGAATTTGTGAACCTCTACCAGTATTCTCACCTGCATCCACTTTGCCAAACTGCACCGTGTAAATGTTTGGAAAAAAGCTGCAGTATTTACACAGGGGATTAGGCAGTCTTGTTCTTCATTCTGTTATAAAGCCTTCCTCCTCCTTCCCCGCCTCCTTTTTCTGCCATCACGCTCTCCTCCTCCTCCTCCTCCTCCTCCTGGGACTCTTTTTCTACTGTACTCCCCTCCCCCCTCTCTTCTGAAACTGTCCTCCTCTGTTACTGTGTGTGACCCGTTTGCCTCCTCGTCCCTCCCCCCTCTCTCTCTCTCTCTCTCTCTCTCTCTTCCACCCATCCCTGCTTCTGGCTCTTCTCCACGCCGAGGTGAGTGTGATGAGTATTGACAGGCCATCAGGTCCGGGGCAAACACCCGCATCAAACCCCGGTGGCTGCCGGGCTTTGTCACGTTCTCACCAGCCACAGACGCTCTGTTCCTCCTTCCCTCGCCTCTTCCATCTCTCTCTCTCTCTCTCTCTCTCTGAGACTCCCCCCACCCACCACCCCTTTCAGCTTCAGAGGAACCTGGGTGACTCAGATGGATGGTTAGCTGCTGTGGTTCAGGAAGCCGTGGCCCCTTATGAGGATCCATGGGGGCGGCTTCACCCAGGACTGAGGTGGCTGTACTTGAAGCGTGCGCCTCAAAGAGCCGTGGGTCTTCTTTACTCAGACACAGTTGTTCACAGTGACGCGTAATGCGGTTGTGCAATTAGGCTCTGTGGATGGGCCTCGGGAGCCGGGGCTGACATTGAGCAAGGATTAAGTGCATTAAAATGTGACAAAAATTGTGGCTTGCAGCAGCAATTAAGGCCAGAGACAAAAAAAAAAAAAAAAAAAAGTCCTTTAAATGTCTCATTTACAATGTTTCTGGTGACACAAACACTCAACATGCACACCCTTTAAATTCTGTGGCAATGTCTCACTCACCTGAGATACTTTACAGTGGCCCTTTAAGGTCAAAACAGATGTTTGTGATTGGTCTAAACAGGGAAATGTGACCAGCAATCACTTGGCTAATCACGCAAGGCATTTGTAGATTCTCTCACAGAGCAGCATCAACTTTTCCACAGTCAATTTTGTCTCTTTAGTGTCCCGCTTGTACAGCCGAGGGGTTTCACTCTGGGTTTGAAAGCATGAAAGTAACCGCGAGGGGTGTGAATGCGAGACCTTATATTCTGTGTGTGTGGCGCTCCAGCCAGTTCAGCCTCTCCACCGCCGTCACACCGGTGATTGACAACGTAAGCCACGGTCGCGTCGCGTTTTACAAGCGTGCAAGATGTGCACAAAGCAATTTCAGCATTGGGAGATTTTGCTTATCGGTCCCTCGCAGAGAGGGTGTTATGTAAGCATGGAGTCTGGCGGCGGACCGGGAGTGGAAAGTCTCGCTTTATCACCACTTCATCACCCGTATAACCTCCTCCAGGAAGGGCTCCTCCGCCACCCAGTCCTGTTTTAATCAAAAGCACAGACATGGACTCCATAGTCAAAGGTAAAAAAAAAAAAAAAGAGAACCAACATAAAACAGCTTAAAAAGAAACACAACAGTCGGGTTCTTCTTGCTGGAGTCCAGTGAAAAGCAAAGTTTAGCAGCTCGTTATCCTCGGGACGCAGTGAGTTTTAAGTTCTAAGCCAAAGATATCATCCTAATGACTGGTTTACTGTAACTTCAGGAGTTAAAACTATCGGTTTTGAACACACAGAGGCACAACATTTTGAGAATGGTGAAGAACAAGTGAGTGCAAACACAGACATAGGTGTATCCCAACTTTGAGAAAGGCCTCGCATTGGGGGGGGGCGGGGGGCAGTCGCTACCCTCGGACCAACACAATGAGAGACAACCCTTTCACCGAGGTCTCTACATGGTGATAACATCCCCCAATCTGGCGGGTTTGAAAATGCCAGGCCACTCCCTGACAGGTGAGCAACAAAAGAGGCAATTTAGCGTCCGCTACAATAGCCCCGCTCCACAAGCGTAGCCGGGCCCACGAGCTCCACCGCCATTAATCTCTACTCCTGACATGCGCATTGTTCTGCTCCCTCCCTCCCTCCCTCAGCTTGTAGCGTAGCACCCAGGGGAGCCTCTATCTTAGACTCATTTATCAAACACGCAAGTTCTCCCTTCCCCACCCTACTCCCCCACTCCCCCCCCCCCCCCCCCCCCCGCCACCTCGAAATGCAAATACAAACGTTTGGATGCGCAACGGCGGCGTCATCTCCTACCAGACTGGAACTGATGAATGCAAAGCCCATGCGCGGAGAGGCTTTTCCCCTATCTTACATATGCACGCTCCATCGTGTACACGCGTGTACACATAACCAGGACCACACACACACACACACTCACAGAGTAGACACACATCAGCAGGGCCACACACACACACACACACACACACCCAACTTGTCCGTGGTTAATCACTCCCAGGGCGAGCGTGCTGCTGGGCCCTGTGTCGGGCCTCTGTAAGGGTAGAATGGAAACGCCACAGCTGACAGACTTCCACGACATGCTCCCCAGCAACCTACGGAGCACTGTGCCAGGACTATGTCTGTGGAGATAAAAAAAAAAAAAAAAAAAAGGAGAGACATGGACAGATTTTATTACCTGAGTGAGAGAGAATTTTTCCACCTCCTGCACAGGGAGGCTGTTTTTTTTTGTGTGCTGAAATCTGGGGCGAGGGACAAGTGAAGTGGCTCTTTTCACTGGGATAAAGTGCTCATTTGAATGGAAGAATGAGCGTGTGTGTGTGTGTGTGTGTGTGTGTGTGTGTGTGTGTTGAGATGAAAAGAGTGGACAGGGATGAATAGTTACTGTATTTGGGTCAGGGCCATCATTAAAAGCTGTGAATAGAGTAGACTAAATTCATACACACGGCGATAAAGCACCGGTGAATACGGAGAGCAAAGTGTTTGGGGGTAAAGATGAATGTTCATGTGCCTCATCACTCCACATCCCACCCCCTCTCGTCCATCCCTTTCTCCTTTTCCCTGACGCGTGTCCGTCCTCCACCCCGACCGTTGTATACTCTCCTTCCCCCGATCCCCGCTCAGCCGGGCTCAACTTTAAAAAGGTGGATTTTAAGGGAGGAAGCAAAGGGGAGGAAGGAGGGAAAGAAGGAAGGCAGACGAGCCTGGGTTTCCTAATGATAGATGAAGGGGAAGTGGGAGAACGCTGAATAAAAAATGAGCGTGGTAGCAGGTGGATAAAATGGTGCATAAACAGGCAGGATGGGATTGTCTGAACATTATTAAATATGGATGGGTCTTCAGGAGCCCCGGCCAAAATAACAAGAACCACACAGATGTGCTGGAGCCGCCCGCTAAACACACAAACACACAAATCATCCTCATTGCAAACACTCTGTCGCACTTGCAACCCCCCCCCCCCCCCTTGTCCCCTAAGCAAAACACACATGACACCGTCCTCGCGGGGGGAACACATTTTGAAGCCCACGCCAGAAACATCGTCATCGCCACCACCGAGTGTTTCTTCCCACCACGTGCCCCCATCTGCATCCCCGCTGAACACACACACACACACACACACACCACTATTTCAGATAGATATCGCTCCTCTCGCTCCACTCCCCTGCGCGCACACACACACACACACGCGCACAGCACACGCACACAAGTTGGAACAGTAGCTCGGCAGGTGAGAGCAGCAGCTGAACCTATGACAGGTGTGTCAATGCGATCCACACCCCGCCCACATCACCGATGGGATGCGATGATCCCACGCTTTCACCTCAGATGAACCAGCTGCAGCTAACAAAGACCAGACACACACACACACACAAACAAATACACACTACTATTACAAACACAGTATGGACAAACAACAGTCTCGCATGACAGAGTTCTGGCACAATTAGCCTGTGTGTTTGTGTATCTGTGTGCATATGAATACATGTGTTGGTGCATAAGGAGATGCTACAGGGTGTGTGTTAGGTTGGCCCACATACAGTATGTTGAGGACATGCTAGGCTACATGCAAGACTTTACAACCTGATATGATCTACAGTCTTCCCAAGACGTCCACATTCACAACTTCAGTTTGGTTGTCTGCACCACACAACAAGCTATATTCTTATTTTAGTCACCTTTGCCAGTCGAAGAAATTCAAGGACTTGCACCTCTGTCATCAAGTGTCTGCTTGCTAATGATGATCAGTTTATCGGCGAAGGAGCTGGGCGGGAAAACTCCAGCGATTGAACTGAGTAAGTTATAAATTGAACTAGCATTCATTCACTCAGTCACAAACAAAAGGCCAGGACATAACAGTCATATTTGTCGTTTATTAGCATAACAGTTTTTTTTTTTTTATCTAATAGATATCAAAATGGTGAGGGGAAGAAAAAAAAAAAAGAAATTTGATTACAGTACATTCCATTTGCAGAGAAGCCGAGAGTCAAACCTACGTGGATTCAAAAGAGAACAGTAGATCTGCTGGGCGAGGGTATGACCTTTTTCCTGGGTAAGATTGCATTGGCTGGTACCGGCAAACACCACCGCCATGACCTCATATACAGTAGCATCATTTACTGCTATGCCTAACTCTTGCATCCTTTGAGGTATAAAAATACATCTTTAGTATTGATACATTCATAGAAATATAAAAGCGTCTTTATTTCCTCTTGTGCTTTGAAATGGTGGAAATATTGCCTTCGCTCTGAATAGTTGAGGATATGGATCTCAGAGTTGGTAACCATGGGTGACAGTCAGAGAAATGGACTAAATCATGGATCATGAACCAATTAAGTATTGGTAGTTTGCCGCAGGCCAACTCACAACAGGGGTGTCTCCCACTACCTTGTGCCTAAAATTACCCAGTTGTTTAAATGGAGCCCACGTCCGATAAATATGCATTGGTAAACGACAGGTTCGGTTATTAAAAAGAGCGAACCGTCTTTCCTTTAAATAGATAAATGGCAAGCTGTATTTCCATAGGGTGACATGCAGCGTGTTAATGTGCGTCTACAGGCACTACTCAAAAGGCTTGGAAAGGCATGCAGAGAGCGCAAGAGAGAGAGAGAGAGAGAGAGAGAGAGAGAGAGAGAGAGAGAGAGAGAGAGTGGTAGGTGTGTGGAGAGAGACAATGGTGAAGGAAAAGAGAGGAAGCAAGAGAGAGAGAGAGAGGAAGAGAGTCCCTGTGCTCAGTGTGACAAACGACAGCAGGGGCTGTGTTGCCCCGGGCGTAACATACCCCCCACCCCCCTTCTCCCAACCCACCCACCCACCCCCACCCCCCCTTTTCCCCGAGGACCAGCGCTAAAGAGCACAGTCCAACAATGCATCCCTTCTCCCTCCTCACACCGTCCTGTGCTCCCAGTCCCGTGAGCCCGTCCGACCAGCCTCAACCGACCACTCACCAGTCCCCACGATCCAGGCCATTCGCCACGGGTTGAGTGAGCAAGGGATGAAGGGATGAAGGGTTGGGAGGTTGTGTGTGTGTGTGTGTGTGTGTGTGTGTGTGTGTGTGTGTGTGGAGGGGGGGACGACCTAGAAGCCCCCTCGTATGTCTCCACTCTCCTATCTGCCCCCCACCTCCACCTCCTCCACCACCACCACTCACTATTGCTTTCTTCTCCTCCAACCAACCCAGCCAACCTGAAACCATCGTTAGCCAGGAGCAGGAAAAAGGAGGACAGAAATAACTGTGAAATAAGTCGACAACAGGCCACCCCCACCACCCCAAACCGCTAGAACCCCGCTAACAACACTACGTCTCTAAAGCTAACCCTCACCTAAACCCTCTGTACTTGTTTTCATGCGATTGGATTTTTAAACACGTGCCTTTGAAACAAAAGGAAAATGATCATATATCTGAGTTGCGTCCCGGTGAGTGCACTCCACTGATATGGGGACCCGATTTGATCTTTAGTCCAGGAACAGATCCAGCAATCAGGCTTTGTAGAGTCCAGGTAAGTTCATATGGGGGTGTGCTACAACCCCCTGGTTTGGTGCTGATCGGGGTTGGGGACACCCGCATCTCTCCAGTCCTGCAGAGGTGGTGGGGGGTCCTCCAGACTGTGCTCCCTAGACCTGATGGAGCCAGCACTGCCTGCTTCGCAGTGGGACATCCTTGGAAAGATGAGGGGTGAGGAGGGCACGTGGTCCGTGATGAGGGAGGAGGAGGAGGAGGTTGAGCCCGGGCCCGGCCCAGGGCACGGAGAGTACACCAGCTGGAGGTCCTGGGGTCTGTGTGTGACGGAGGCGGGGTCCACATGGCCCATCCCAGCTTGCTGCTGGGGGAATACGAGGGGGGCGAGGGGGGCACTGCAGGGCGAGGGCGATGAGAGGGGCGTGTCTGTCCAGATGGGGGCAGTCTGAGAGGAGGGAGGGGAGGGGTAGGACTGAAGAGGGGCGGGGTGGGGCAGGTACGCGGGGTGTCCCGGAGAGCAGTGCGCGGGGCAGACCACTGAAGGTTGGGGCGCCGATAATATAAGGGTCTCCATGAGCTGGGCCATGCTCTTCATGACCCGCCCGAGTTCGGCCACTTCCTTCCCCAGGGTGGTCACCTGCAGACGCAAACACAAACCATCAACCAAGTCAAGAGCTGTCAGACCAAACCACCGAACCCCGGTGGATTATCACTACATAACGGCTAGGTACTCTTTTTACTTTTCGGGTCTTGTCATTTCATTTCAGAATCTTGGTTGCGTTCTGGGTAATTTCTTTCAACGATATATATCTTGAAATGTAACAGTCTAGTTTCTAATTGTGAACATTAAACCGTCCAGCAAAAGGGGCCTGTTATATCACCAGTAGACTAAAGAGACATCTAGAAATTTCCTGGGAATTATCCAGTCGTTACCAAGAAATAAAAGCCCTGGGATGCATGTCATTACGAGTTGGGTATTATCAGGTCGCCATTTTTGCATCCTGCTGCTATAATTGGTCATTAGACTGATGTTGGGTGTTGGGTGGGGGGGGGGGGGTGATTAGCTGTGCTCTGCGAGTGGCGTGTCCGCGGAGGGCAGGAGCCGAGGAGCCCGGGCCAACGCGCCATCTGCTCCCGCCACTCAAAGCGTACGTGGCCGTTCATCGGGCCCCGTCATGCGCATCAGTGCCACTGGACGCACATCAGCCCTCAGCAGGGACACGCGGCGCTGAGCTGCACCGGCCGCCGAGTGATCCGGCTGGTGCACAAGCCATCAAGGTATATGCCATGATCACAACAGACCCAATCAAGCAAAAGACACCTACCTCTCTCTCTCTCACACACACACACACACACACACACTGTAAGGCATACATACATCCAGATACAGATATATAGGTAATGTGGAGAGCCAGACATGCACATTTGCACACCCTGCACATGTGTTGTAAATTCATCCGATAACCTCTAACTCTGTGAATACTCCAACATAATGGCTGAGCGATGATCCTCCAGCCAATACGAGTTATATTTAAGCATGAGGGAGACGCTGTATCTTCACCCGTTCACCTGTCAGTCATCTTCAGGGTGCTTCTTGTTGTCGTAATTATTTGTTGTATTGTGTTTTTTTTCGAATACATTGTTTGTATGCTACACTTTGCTGCTGAAATGACCCAATTTCCCCACGGGGATCGTTTAACTTTCATCTAACTGAGGCCCCAAATCATCTTAAAATAGAAACATCATTCCTCTCTCCTCTCTCTCTCCTCTCTCTCTCTTTCTCTGGAGAGGCTGATAAAAGTCTGGGTCTAAACTCTGGTTCTGATAAAAATAGAAAAGCTGAGAGCGACAGGACGGTACAATCTGATACGCCGTCAACACGATTCCAGCGCTCCCAGCTCCCAGACAGACCTGTCCGGGGGGACGGCAGACAAACAGCGGCCGTGGACGATCGGCAGCCGCTGCAGCTACAGGTAGCGAGGCTCTGTAATCACATCCTCAGACCAGTCAGCGTTCATGCCTCCTTTAACCATGAAGGGTATGAAATAAAGCCTGACCCTGAGTCAGTTATCAGGGGTACTACGGCAGCATGTAATACATATATTCAACTGATAGCACATACTACAGCATCTACTGTTACATCCTGATGACCCAAAGATTATCTGGTTGTGTAGCAATAAACAGGTGGACTACGCCTTTACTTGTTTCATTAGGCACGGTGAACGCAATAAGGATGCTGACGACATGTATCCTACTCAGCAGTGTGTGTGTGTGTGTAACCATGTCACATGGTGAAGTGTGTATGTGTGTGTGTCTCTGTCCAGTGCGCTGAGTGCAATTACTGATTCTCTGGCTACTCAGAAACGTGTCATTGTTCCAGCTCTGCTGTGTAGGCGTTCATTATGATTTTCACGAGGTGCAGTGATCACCTTGTTGGCCTCTGCTCAGCCACACTAATGCCTAATCCATATCTCTCTAGTGTGAGGGCTTCAGATGCGGGACTTTCAGGCTCACAAGGGCAAAGGTTAGAGGTCACAGAGCAAAGCAAAGCTGCTTATTGCTGACGGTCACACAGTTTGTAGTTAATTAAAATAGTGTCAATTCTGCAGTAAGAAGCATCCAGTATGGTTTGGATATATATTTCCAGTGCATTAAAAACCCCATATTATTTAGCAGTCTGACTGTAGGTTAATACTTATGACACAGTAAGGAACTAAGGAAAAATGCCTCCTTGTTCTATGGGTCTCAAATGCCCCATGCAATTGTAGAGCAGTAAAAATTGTGATTAACCCCACCAACTTTGTCCCTGAAAACAAGCTCATGGCCGTGGCAGTTGTACCCCGAGGAATCATTTTATCTGGGAAATCTCTTTGTGTGGTTGTATATGTGTGTGTGTGTGTGTGTGTGTGTGTGTGTGTGTATAGCGTGGCGTGCCCAGGCTGCTAAGGCTGTCCACATGGGCTGAGGGGCTGAGAGACTTCGCTACCAGTGACAGATTCCCCACAGCAGCAAGCTACAGTCTTTAACGTCATGGGTAACCGGTATTACCAATCGCTGCTATTTCAGATTTGGAGATGAGACACGGGCCATGTTACCCGCGTACCTGCTCATCACTGCACTGGCTAACGTTTCCATATCATAAAATATGTACCACGGCCTGTTTTACACTCTTATATTTACACTCTTATACTTCTTATATTCAGACCAGCCCGTAGACCAGCTAGAGAATAGTGCTCATATTCTGCTCATACATCTGTGCAATTTTATGGTCCTAGCTGAATTTCCCGCTTCACTTCACTTATGTAATTGTGTCCCACTTGTGACAATTGTGCCTCAAAATAGGTCGATGGTCATTGCACCTCCAGAAAGCTCATGGAAATCAGCCATTTTGGTCCTCTGCTGATCCTCCAAAATCAAACTAAATGGAGTAGAAACGCCACTTGACACTTTGAGCACATTTTGGGCCACTGAAACATTTAGCACGTTTGATGCTGATGCTTGTAAGGCACTTGAAGTGAAATTCCACCCTCGGATACTGTTACACCGTTAGATATAATCGATTTCTGATGTTCAATACATTCCATACATACATTTATGCTTTTTCTGATACTGATATGAGGACATTTTGGTTACTTTACATTTTGTATTTGTCGTTTCGTCTGTTTCCAACATTAAATGAGTCTCTTGTTAGTCATCTTGCCACAACACACATGTGATTGAGTCTGTGCATGTGTGTTTGTGTGTGTGTGTGTGTGTGTGTGTGTGTAGGGAGAGAGTGGTTAGCGGGTACAGCAACGCCCCCTTTTCGTCTCCCATGGTGACTGGTGTGGGCTGGTCCAGGTGAGGATTAGCAACCCGCAACACCATGTTGAGAGAGATCCTGTCCAACACCGGCAACCCAGAGAGACACAGAGAGACAGAGAGAGAGAGAGAGAGAGAGAGAGAGAGAGAGAGCAAGAGAGGATGTGTCAGCGAGTGTATTTGCAACTGAGGGTGTTGTGCCATTATCGCTCATGCCCCCCCTCTTGTGTCCCCCTCTCCCTCTTTGTGTTTTCTTCTACTTTCTCCCTTTAAACCCTTCTACCTTTCCCCCCCTTTCTCTCTCTCTCTCTCTCTCTCTCTCCCTCCATCTCTCTATCAGCTCAGCCCAGGTGACAGAGTGAGGCTCGGCAGGGGGATGCAAACACTCCTCCTCACTTGCCAAAAGTCTAATGTCAATTTAGCCACCCGCCAATCAAAACCATGGGATACTGTATGAGAAACTCTGTGTGTGCGTGTGCGTGTGTGTGTGTGAGTGTGTGTGTGTGTGAGTGTGTGTGTGTGTGTGAGAGACAGAACAGATTAATTCAAGCCGGAGAATATGCTGGTAGAGACTCTAAATATTCTATTATTCTCTTGCACTTAAAATAGGTCTATGGTCATTGCACTGCCAGAAAGCTCATCAGCCATTTTAGTCCTCTGCTGAGCCTCCAAACTCAAACTAAATGGAGTAGAAACGGCATTTGACACTTTTACTACTTTTTGGCCCATTGAAACATTTAGCACGTTTGATGCTGATGCTCGAGTTCGCAACTCTCCTCTGTAAGGCGCTTAAAGTGAAATTCCACCCTCGGATACTCTCACACCGTCAGATATAATCAATTTCTGATGTTCAATACATTCCATGAACATTTTGTAATGAAGTACTTCTACGATAGTCAGTGGTCTACTTAAGCCATTTGCTACATTTCCCAGAATGGCGTTCAATAACCCCAGTGAAGGGGTTGTGTATGTTTAGGTGGAGACGGAAATAGCGAGAGTGAAAGGAGAGGTTTTCAAGTCGAGGAAAAGTGAGAGTTGCACGCCTTAGTCAAAACGCAACATGTCTACTGGCTACTGTCAGTTAGGAAATCAGTATGTCTCCCTGTATGAGCCAAATGCCGGAGCAAAGCAGTGAGTCTAGAAATAAGACGGTGCTCTTTGATTCAGAGTGACTGACACCAAGACCTGATGCTTACCGTTGATGTTGTACATAGATGAAAAATCTTCTGTTAAGAGTATTATATTTATCCTGAGCCACAGTATTTGAAAAGAAAATCATGAAAACTAAATGATTTAAGTGACATTGGTGCCAGACGTTCCAGCGTTTCAGAAACAGCTGACCTTGTGCGACTTTTGTCGTAGTTTGTAACTGTGATTAAGGGGTGTGTCAGTGAGGGGTGGGAGGAGGAGTATAGAGGTCTGGGGGAGAACTTTGTTGTGTGGTGCTCGGTGAATCACTTGCAGATAAATGTCAGTAAGACAAAGCAGCGGTAGGCGTCTTGCCAAGGACCCTCAAACTTTCTCGGAGGCAGTGGACATGGAAGTGGTGCAGTCCTACACATAAGTGGGGTTCACGTGGACAGCAAGCTGGAACCAGCACTCTAGGCCCTCTAAAGCAGGCCGTTCTTCCTCACATGTTCTACCATCAAACTGCTTAAAATTGTTGCTACAATCACAAGCTGATTTTCCTCCGGGATAAGATAAGTGTCTGTCTATCCATTTGACCACCTAACCATCTAACCAGCTCCAGAAATGGACCACAGGGAGGAGAGACAAGGGCCCGGGCTCAGATGCATCATGGTACTGCAGGTCCTCTCTCTCTCGTGTGATGTGTAAAACTGACCTCAAATGGAAAAACCCTTGGGGGGGGGGGGGTCACACTTTGGCCTTCACAGCTATATTCAAAAGCATAAGCAACACATCCTGAATAACCTTTCATGTAAATAATCGGGGCAACATCATCATTAACAAGCCTTAAGTAGGCAAGGTCATCAAGCCTCATCGCAAACGTAGAAGTGCTGCCAAAACAATTCAAGAATCAACATGAAACTGTCAGATAGCTGTGGGGAGTTGTTACATTATCAATCAAGTATTATTACATTATTAGTAAAAAATATGTTACACCCTCAGAATGTAGAACAATCGATTAGAATATCAGGATTTATTATATTTCTGATAATTTATAGGGACATTTTGTTGCATTACATTACCTGTTACATTACATTATCAGTCTCTGAGCTCGAGTCCGTGACACATTCTGACTCATGTTGCGTCCCGAGCCTATGAAAGCAGCGTCTAGATGCTTGGAAAATATTATGGCTTGTCCTTGCTGACACTGTTTGGCAAGCCCTCGTTTTTCACAACCCATTAACTCGTGTCCTCCGGAGCTGTTCGGAGTGTCCTCTTCCTTCCTGCTCCACTGTGTCATAATCTCTATCCCTGATTTTTTTCCGTCTTTCCATCCACCCCTTCACCCCACTACGGTGTGAGCTTGCCATATGGCTGGTGTGTACCTGAACGCCAAGAGCTCAACTGAGTAATGTTGCTGCTTCTAGCCAACCTGTCACACACACACACACACACACACAACACACACACACCCACACACACACAGTCCTACCTCCTGATTGAGGTGTCGTAGTTGTCCCTTGGTCTCCTCTGCTTTAGCTGCTAACTCTGTTGTGCTGATCTGCAGCATGTCTGTGTTACAAATTAGAAAGTTACAAATCATTGCAAGACCAACAAAGCTGCATTCAGCTGATGACAGATACTTCAAATTCACAATAATTATCCTCATTTTACAACCAACAGTACTCAAGGTTCATGAATATGAATCATATTCACTACCCTAGAAAAACTTATACATGTGAATAATAATATGACAGTGGTTGACTGCTTGTGTATGATGTGGAGACCTGTGGCGGAGGCTGAGGCACTGGTTGGCCCACTGACAGGACACCCTCGGTTGGGAGAAAAAGAGAACGCCGGGGAACTCTCTGTCCCTTCATTGTCCTCAGTACCGTCCACTATCCTGCAGGGAGAGAAACGTGTGTGGGAGGGGGGGAGGGTGGGGGTGTAAGGATTGTTACTCTAGATGCAGAGAAAACAGACTCTAAGGTATGGAGCTCGATCAGACCCTTGAAGGCAAAAGTGAACCCGGGGCCGAGGTCTTATGAGACAGAGAGACGGACAGCAGGTCGATGATTCAGGTTTAATTAAGCAAACAAACCTGCGTGGGTCTCCCAAGTGAAAGACTATTGGAAGGGGTTCATATATGTATAGTGGTTCTAGCTAACAAAGTCTTAATGACAAAGGTAAACATTCCTAATTATACAGCTAATTCCTAAGTGATTGACTCATCTACTGATACGAGAGAGAAGTGAGGTGTTTTGTTCCCGGGATAATAAAATCTATGGTGTATCTGGACACTGTGTATGTACAGTGCTACAGCACGGTGAAAATAGTGTGTGTGTGTGTGTGTGTGTGTGTGTGTGTGTGTGTGTGTGTGTGTGTGTGTGTGTGTGTGTGTGGCTTTATGAGACGCACAAATACAAAACATGCTGAATTTTTAATCCCTTCGGTACAGATGTCTACTATAATACATTGCCTGAAAGCAAACACAGACACGCTGACAGACACGGACAGATAAAAACAGAGAGATAAACCTGTGTAGAGACAGATGCCTGGTACAGACAGACAGACAGACAGACAGACAGACAGACAGACAGACAGACAGATCAGTGGTTACAGTTAACGGTGTCTAACCCACCTGGGGCTGAGGTTGGAAGGGTCTAGCGCGGTGAGAGCCGTCTGCTGGATCTTCATCTTCCTCCTGGAGTTGTGGCTCTTCTGGCTGGGCGGGCCCGGCGGAGACTTCCCACCGGTGCCGTCCTTGAGGTACCCCACCTGGTTCTGCTCCGACGACGGAGATACGGACAGCGGCTCGTCTTCCTCCTCCTCGTCTTCCTCCTCTTCCTCCTGCGACTTCTTCTCGATGATGGACGGGTAGCCCTGGATCACTCGTCCGTTCCCCCTCACCCCTGACTGGAGATGAAAAAAGTGCAAAAGGGGAAAATGTCGAAAGCAGCGACAAAAATCTGAAGCGTCAACCTTGGTGCTGTGGAATCTGACTAAATGCCTAAAATCCTCCCCGTTTTGTCTCCGTCTCTGAAGCTGCTGAATACACCCAGTTCTATTTCACTGAACTGCAACCCTTTAAAAAAGTGAATACCATGAGTCTAAAAGAAAACTGAGGTCTATTCAATACAGAGATCCACTAATGGCTTGTGAGTGCAGGGAGCAGAATAGACAGCAGGTTTTTGTGAGTAAAAAAAGCAGTGGAAAGGCACACCGGTATTGGTGATGTGCTGGCTGACAGAAACAGAGTGAATGGAAATGAAAAACTCCCATGCAACAAAATGTATTGTCCAAAACCAATAAGCACTAAACAAATGTGTTGCATCGGAACTGCAGCTACATTTTTCATTTTGTTTTTTGTGAGGGCAAGCAACACTTCAGCAGGCACTGTGACCCGTGGAATAATACAGTCCACACTAGTGAACTCTGACTTTGGACCTTAATGAACACGAGACCTTTAACCTCTACGGCTGTGGTCAAGGGTTAGCAATGCTATAGGGTCACTAGAATGCTGATCAACTGTAAGATGAGGACAGGATCCCGTAGCGAACAGAAATAAGGTCCAGGGTTACCGACCAATCAACGGCCCAAGTCTCTAGCGCGAGGTTAATGGCACCCGCAGATGAATCGATTTCAGCCGTAAAATATCGGACTACAGATTATTATACTTGCGTCAGATGTGCAGATTCTCAACAACGGAAGAAGAGTGTGAGAGCATGTGCAGCGTTGCATCGCTCCCTATTCCCATAACTGAGCCTTGACTTAATGACAGCCTCAGCTAACTCATTCTCCACACAATTGATTCCTCCCTCTGTAAATCCAATCCCCTTCCACCCCACAAAAAAAAAAAGTCCACCTCTAATCTCTCCATTACAATCTTTAAGTATAAAAGAGTGATTGGTTCCATTACAAGTGAGGGGGGTCGAGCCGCGCTGCTCCACTGACTTATCTTTATATAGAGGAAATGATCCAGTCATTATTCCCTGGCTAAGGTGATCGAGATCAGAAATACTTTTGATTTAATAGCATCAGTGTTTGTACTGCGACGATGCAACAGAGCGGACTGAACATAATCTGTCTTTGAATTGTGTGTGTGTGTGTGTGTGTGTGTGTGTGTGTGTGTGTGAGTGTGTGTGTGTGTGCCTTTGGTCCGGTACCTGAGTATCTAGTGTAGTCATTCTGGACTTGACCTGGAGGAGAGCCAGAGAAGAAATATAAATGAACCATTGGAAAGGGCAATCAAGCCGTGGCCTGCCTTCCTTTTTTTCAGTTTCAATTCGCAGAGGAGCAATTTCACAAGGCTCAGCAGTGGCTTATTTCGTAAAGTGGACACCTTTGTGAAACAAGAATAAGATATATGACTATATGGCCTACGGTGATCCCAAGGTGCATAATAATTCACCTCAACACACCGATACTACACTATTCTCATTATAGCCAAACAGCGATCTCAACATCTCAGTGCAGACAGGAGCCACATACACACCTTACACACCTTACACACCTTCCATCCTCAGCTACCTCTCTCTTGCCTCTGCCAACCTCCTTCCCAGGGGCGATGTTAGACCCCATTTACTGGGGCACACACCCCATTAATATTTTGCTGTGCCCCAGCAAAACGTGGACATTGTCGTGTCAGAGGCAGGACAGAAGTCAGCGATAATGACGATAAGAGGTGAGGTTAAGATAGTAACACGCTAGCTATGTCAGTTAGCAAGCCACCAGCTAACATGAATCAGAGATAGCAGCATTGGCTTGCAGTATGTCTGTTAGTTAATTAGCTCGCTGACATTAAAGTATTTCCTCAGTGTTGTCACGCTCTGCGGGTCCAGGAAGTGGGGGGTCCCGGTACACATGCATGTTTGTGTGGGCTCGTTGTCGACCCTGCTGCCATTTAACACTGATATTATTATTGTGAAGAAAAAACAACTGTAGCATATAGTGGCCTAGCTGACATCATAGCTACTGACCAACTAAACACTTCAAATCCATGCAAAGAAATGGAATTAAGCATTGTTTGGATTTTTTAATGGGAAATGATGGACCCATGGATCCCCATTGTCATCTTTTCCCTCTGGACATTTTTACGTGAAATGACATCATGTGCAATGCAACATCGCGTTTCAGGGAAAGGGGTGTGGTAATGTGCATCTGGTCGGTGGAGGGATGGGCTCTACATCAAAAGACAAGTAATGTGACATGAGAATATGACATTCATCCTTCAATCCATTAATACATTAATTAATCATACATGCTCTACATCAACGAGGAGGGAAACGACAAGGACGTTGTGCCAGAGTCTCCTTCAGCACCATGGAATCAGATGAAATGGAAGAAAGTCAGCATGAGGCCAGACAACGACGCTTCCAGGGTTTGACAATCTCAGCCACTTGCCAATATAAGGAGGAAATAGATGAGCTTCCCATTTGTGGTTGAGACAGGTGGGGTGACATTGCACATGGAGAGCTTCAGGGCTATTTCAAACCCAGAGGAAAAATGGTAAACGGCTGCATTTGTCCAAAGCGCTTTACAATATATGCCTCTCATCACCCAGACACCGATGGCAGTGAGCTCCCATGCAAGGTGCTGGCCTGACCATCGGAAGCAATTTGGGGTTCTCCTTCCTCCTATCTTCCTCACCAACTCACCTAAGTCTTGAGTTTTTTCTGAACATTAGTTTCACCCAAAGCCCTGCGGCAGGGTGGTTGAGTGTGTGTGTGTGTGTGTGTGTGTGTGTGTGTGTGTAAGTGGGCTAGTGGTGTTTGGGTAGGGGAGAGAGACACACCTGACTGTAATTACACCAGCAGAGCTCCTCCAGGAGCCCCAGCTATTTCAGCACTCCATAATTTCTCTCTCTCTCTTTTTTTCTGTCTCTTTCTCATTCCTAATGCAATGTTTCCCTCGCTCGTGCTGCCCCCTACCCTCGTCTTCCTCTCTCCCAAACCACCAGTCATTCTCACACGCTATTACAATACCTTGATTTATTCATTCCAGAAATTGGCACGCTTGTAAATTATATTTTTTCTCACATTGCACCCGGTTGGACTCACATGTGTCTCGTGTCCCTCCCTCAGGTTGTATGTGAGGTCGTGCTGGATGTCCTGGACGAAGCGGTGGGAGTATTCGGGGTAGAGGTCCAGCACCTCGTACAGCCCCTTCAGGTTGATGCACTGCAGGTCACAGTAGGTCAGGGCCTTCACGTCCGCGTTGGTCTTAATCACCCGGTTTTCGATGGACATGTTGGCTCCGATGAGGTCACCTTTACCTGGGCAGAGGGAGCCGTAGGTCGAGCAGGTCAGCAGGCGTATTGAAATCTATGCATGCGCTGACTACATGTGGTTACCGGCGTTGCTTCTTGTGTATTTCTGATACCGATTCACAATTTTTCTCAATACGTCACGCCACAAAGAATACAGCAAGCTGACAGCAAGTTTTTAAAGCATTCGCATTATCATCTCCTGTTAAATAACACGTTTCCTACTTAGTTATTACATCGATATATGAATGAACACGTTTTTCCATTTAGACTTCAGTGTGAGAATGTCATGTAGCAAAATTCCCGCGAGGCTCGTTACGCCGGTATTGTTGCAATACAATCCCCAATCACCGAGCGATATCGCCACACCAGAGCAAGAACAGATTAGGTTGATTAGATGAGTGGCCGCTGTAGGGACGCCGGGATTCACAGATTATTCATTCAAAACCTTCTCCATTGGTTTTTGACAGTGTTTACTGTTTGAGCTGAATTGGCTGCAAACACTGCTCTGTGTTTTCCCGACACATACGGGGCCGCGTCAGCAAAATATCCTGTTAGTGAAAATGGCCCTTAAGCAGTGATGAAATATTCATAACGGTCATTGTGAACTGTGAACGCTGCTCAGTTACACTGGAGCTGATAGATCAGCAGTCGTGACTGCTCTTATCCCCCTCCCTCCCTCCCTCCCTCTCTCTCTCTCTCTCTCACTGTCTCTCGGTCCACTCCTCCTCCTCAGCCCCCCATCCTCTGCTCCAGTCATTATTTCTCTCCCACCCTCTGTGCCTCTCTTGGTTTCTAGCTTTCCTCGAGACTTTCTCCTCGCTCATAACCGCCTCTCTACCTCTCTGTTCTCCTCTGTCAAACCCCTCCTCCTTTCTTTATCTTTCCCCGCCTCGCCTCAACCTCGCTCACTCTCTCTCTTTATCGCCTTCTCTGTCTCACTACTCACTTTCCTCTAGCCTCCTCTCCTCCTTCCCCCAATTTTTCTCTTTCTCTTCTCTCCCTCCCCACTTCACTTTCCCATCTCACTACTCACTTTCTCTTACTTCTACTTTCCTCCTCTTTCTCTCTCGCTGTCTCTCCCTCCCTAACTGCTTTTGTTTCCAACATTGCTCTTCAAATTCTCTCCTCCTGCTCTATCACTCTCTGCTACTACTTTCTCCACCTTTCCTCTGCCTTTCTCCCTCTTTCCCCACCCCGAGCCACCTCTCCCTCTCTCTTTCTATGATGTGGCATACAGTCTCGACAGAGGCCTATCTGTGGCTGAGGACTTGTGGTGTGACAAGGCTTTGGCAGAAAGAGAAGATTTTTTCCAGTCAGATACTCAGTGTCAGCCTGACCTTCTGCACAGTCAGCAGGAGAGCAGGGAGACGATGCTCTCTGCCTATCAAACCTATGCACTCACACACACACACACACACACACACACACACACCACCACCACCACCAGCACCACCACACCACACCAGAGGAAGAGGAGCAACACAGTGAGAGGGACACAAACACAGAGTGTAGACATGTGCATCATTCTCTAAGGTCGCAGGAACCTACGCACTAGTAAACACCCACCCACTCCACAAACACACACACACAAGTTTTATTGTAACGAACAGGAGCACTATTGCAGAAACAAATAATAGGTAGACACACACACACACACACACACACACACACACACACAATAACAGAGGTTGAGAGACAGATTATAAATACCATGCCAATCAAGTGTCTTGTTCAAGATGGATGGAGAAGTGGGGGTGTTCTTTAAGTTCTTTAACTTTCTCTCACACTCACTAACACACACACACACACACACACACACCGACCCGACGCACACACTTGGCAGATTGGTCTATAACTCTGTGTCATGAAGGTCAGATAAAGCAACTGCTATTAAGGTCAAGGCTATGTGATAGAGGATGTCTGGGAATTGTCCATAACACAACACTGCTGGTCTGACAGTCATAAAAGACTAAGACCTCTAATATCTGTACACACTGGACTGGAATGGACTGGTCAGGACTGGATTAGACTGGATTGAACTGGACCACACTGAACTGGACTACAGTGGACAAGACTGGACTACAGTGGACCAAACCGGATTGATGTAACTGAAATGAACTGACTCCACCGGATTAGACTGGACTGAACTGGATTGGACTGAAATGTTAATCAGTGTATAAACATTGTGATATCTTCACAAATGCAGGATCTAAATGCTCATGTGTGTTTCAACAGGTCCACATTGCCTACGAGCTTAGACACCTATAACCTGGCATAGATCTCCCACAACAGACTTGCCAATAATTTTCAAGCCTTCAAGCTTCAAACTTTGGCTTCAAGACGAAACTTATGAAACTTATGTTGCCTTACAAGTAGAGCTTTCGCATCACTCCTAAACCTTTTGCCAACAGGAATCCAACTCATTGGCATGTGCGGCTATAGATAAGCCTTTCTCTGGCTGCTACGGTGGGAGAATACTGTTGAAACAATGGCACATAACTAGAGTTGATATTGTAGACGCGTTATAACAATAGGCTCTGACAATGAGCTGTGGCCTTTAGGACATCATCACGCTCCTATGTTCCGAACAATGGGCTCCATTACAGGACTCAGCTTTATCGCAATGAGCCGCACGGAGCTTTATTACGAAGTCTGCTGCAGGGAGCTGCATTGTAAAACTATAATGATGCTACAGAGGGATTCTCACTCCCTGCCCACCATCCTCTCCCCATCCTCCCCTCCCGTCCCTCCATCGTACCCAGTATGGCCAGCACCATGTCGTCTTTCAGCACCTCCATGGACCCCGAGCAGACGAAGAAGATGGCCTGGAGCGCGTCCCCCTGCCGGAGGAGGTACTCGCCGGGGGCGCAGAAGGAGGTCTTGATGTGCAGCGACAGGGAGCGCAAGCAGCCGCGACTTGCCGAGGCGAACAGCGACAGCTCCAGGATCTCCTTGTTGAGGTGCATGGTGATGTCGGAGCGCAGCTCATCCGGGAAGTCTTTCAGCAGCTGTGAGGAGGAGGACGGAGGGAGAGAGGGAGAGGTAGATAGAGAGAGAGGCAAGCTGTGAAAATGCATGTTGCCATTGAACGATTGAAAGTCCCAACTAACTCACTTGATGTGGCCCTTTCTATCCTACTGCAGGCAATGTCGTACTGTACAGCTCAAGTCCCCTGGCATAGTCCTGGACTGGCTCTCCCAATTTATACTTCCAATTAGTCTTACAAGAGTATGCTACAAAAAAACATAGGGCATGCTGGATTTGTCTGCTAAGTCATATGTTCAGATTTAAAGCTTTAGGGTAGCTCACAGATCTGATCTTGGTCAGTCAATGGACAAATATCTTAATGCTCCAGGTTTATAAAATCAAGAGCCACTCCATGCTTGCTATTAGGGCCAAGTAATCCAAGTAATTCCAAAGTAATTAATCCATTAATCCACTGACCACAGAAGGTACACACCTGCTGTCACACAAAGCTTATAAGTCACTGCACAGCACATGGATGCACACACATATGGAGACACACACACAAACATGCACATAAACAAACACACACTCTTTCTCCACCTCCCCCCCTCAGTCTGTCTCTCCCCCCCCCCGCACACATACATAAACCCGCCCCCAAAAACACCCCTATCACCATTCAAAAAAGTCCAATCATCGCATATCATCTGTCTGCCTGTCTGTCAGTCAGTCTCCTTGTCAGGACAAAGATCTGGAGCTCGCCGTCATGTAGAGTCAATCAATGAGTCATCAGAGCCAGGCTGACTTTAATCAACAGGCCCATCTATAATTCATATGTCTGGGATTCATCATCATCACTCCATCTGAACGCTGGCCTGGGCTCTGACAGCTGTCTCGCAGGCATTCACAGCCTGGAGGGACGAGTTGCTGTTAGACCACTGGTTGGTTGCCTCCGTTCCCCTGTGCTCGTTGAGAAAAGGTGACATTCCACTTCCTCTTCTCTTTGTGTTTCCTGTAGGCTATTTCACTTTCTCAAAACTCTCCCTGCCTCTATTTGCGTCTTTCTCTGTCTCTATCATTTCCATTTTTTCACATTTTAGGCATTTAGTTGACACTCTTATCCAGCGTGCCAACTTGCCATGAGTGCAACTTCCTAAGTGGCGCTCCACAATGCTCAGTCCATGCATTTTCCATCTTACTCAGCACAAATATGTTGTTTCATGCATTCTCACCTACGACTGCACAACAAACTGCATGGCACACTGCCTGGATGCACATAGTGACAGAATGAGCTTTCTATATCCTGTATGTTGAGAGATATGGATAGTTTAATGTCTACTGTATGTCTTGCACTGTCCAATTGCCCTAAATGTGATGCCTTGTTGTCCCGGTACCATGAGCCAGTATGTACACACTGTACATTCTGATTCTCTGCAAGGGTGTAAAACAAATCACTCTGACAATCAATGTAACAAAATATTCCATCTCTCTCTACGTCTCGCTGTCTCTTCTTAATCCTAATCTTCTTGTTCTGCCCCCTCCTTGTCAGTCAGTGTGTGTGTGTATGTGTGTGTTGTATGTGTCTATGTGTATGCCTACATGTATGAGTGTGCGTTATGAGTAAGCTAGGACAAAATAACTCGTCACACTGCATCACACTGGCATCCTATCGTACCTCATTGGAGTCGATGCCTGTGTTGACCGACCAGGTGGTCTGGAAGTACTCCAGCATGCGCTGCTTGAGGCTCTGGGGCAGATGATGGACACGTATGAAGTCCTTGAGGTCTTTGGTTCTGGTGTGGTACTGGGACCAGCGTGAGTACATCCTCTGGATGATGGCCGTCACGTTACCAAAGACCAACGCATGCATCAGTGCTGCAGGGAGAGGAGGAAGAGGAGGAAGAGGATGAGACAGGTAGATGGTGAGCGATAAGGGAGAACATGTATGACTGGCGGTAAAATCAGTTGGATGGATTGACAAGACAGGGGACAAAAAAGAGCTAGCAATACCTGTTACAAAACGTTTTCCTCTGTAGGTATGTGTCATATTTTAAATTGTATATCAAGCTGAAGAAAAAGTTGCTCCCTAATTCACTCCAATGAGGCAATAATCCAGTTCTCTCCCGAAGCACACCACTTTTGACCTAAGCTCTGCTATAAATCTGAACAGGCGCTTTGTGTATTTGTTTTCATTTCACGTTAACACTGTTGGGAATTGTATATTTGGCCAAGGTAAGATTGTCTTGCTCTGGCCAGACACTAAATTACAATATACTAAGGCCGTCTGAGGCCTCTTATACAACACAATACAGGCCCTTTTGGTTGCCATTGATCAATTGGAAATTAGCACAGGAGACGGTGTTCCCAGGTCTAGAGGAAGTAGGGGACAGAGCTACGCCCACAGTACTCAATTAGCACACATAACAGACAAAAGGTTGAGGGGGGGATGTAAGGGACAATGCTAATTATCACATGGTCAAACTGTATAAATGAACTATATCATTGTAATGTTCTTCAGAATATCTTCACAGGCAGAGATGCTGCCCGATATTTCTCCCTTTCAGCGCTGAACTGTATTAAATACTCATGCAATCCTCGGACGTAGTTTGTTGCTGCTTTCTTCTTACGTTCATCACCACGACCAAGAAATAATTCACAGGGGCCAGTAGTGTGTGTGTGTGTGTGTGTGTGTGTGTGTGTGTGTGTGTGTGTGTGTGTGTGTGTGTGTGTGTGTGTGTGTGCATGTGTGTTTGTCAGAGACTGTTATTGCCCCCAGGCAGCAAGGGACATTTAACATTTAGCCAAGCCAGAGTGGGAAGTGTCCACAGGGGAAACCCTGCCACTGTCACCTCCCTTCATCCCCAAAAACTAAACCCAGTTTACTGATCCAGTTTGAACCAGATCAAACCAACCTGCTAGAACCTGCCCAATGCATGCAGCGGTCACTGGGTTATGATAAAACTATGGTTAAACGTTGTGCACATGCACATGCACGTGTGTATGCGTGTACACCCACATTTTTGGCCCCATTTTTTCTATTCACTTGTCATCATTCGATCATCCTAGGATGCATTAAGTGACAGACCCGAATGTAGAAAAATTGGAACTTTGCTCACGTTGCTACTGAACCTTCAAACCCAGATATGGAAGTGGTCAGGCTTGCAGTGTGATTGGAATTCTAGCCAAGAGGCAAAGAGATGGGCAAGTGTGGACCTACAGACATCTGATCTCATACAACCAGACTTTTAGAATCAGATCAATCCCCAAGTGTAATCAGTGCCATACATGTATATGGCATGTGTATGTGTTCTGTCTACCTCCTATGAGCATGATGCAGATGGAGAAGATCTTCTCGGCGTCGGTGTTGGCCGACACGTTGCCGAAGCCCACGCTGGTCAGGCTGCTGAGGGTGAAGTAGAGTGAGGCGATGTAGACGCTGCGGATGGCGGGACCACTGCCCGTGCCCGTTCACAGCTCCTATGACGTCAAAGGGCGACTCCAGACGCTTCCCCAGCTCATGGAGCCATCCTGGAGGGGACAGAGAGGGACAGGGGGCGTGATGGATGGATGGATGGATGAAGTGATGGATGGATGAAGGGATGGAGACAAACAGGCAGCCAAGGCAGAAGAGGACAAAAAATGTGTTAACATTCATCTTCTGTAATTTTAAGTTTTCCAGACTAATATCCTTTCCTCACTCTGCCACAATATCAAATTCAGTCAGTCAGTCAGGGATGAGATACTTCACTCCTCTACACTATAGAACTTAATCACAGTATACAGCACTTTGACAAATAATGTTTATTGAACAGCATCTAATTAATAAAAGGAAGAAAAAGTTGTTTTATTGGTAAACTCCTATAAAACGACTCCTCTATTGTGTTTCTGTGCTGTATCCAGAACAGTTGGCTCCATAGTGAAAGCAGATCAGATGCTTAGGAACCAGAACTGATCTCCGGTCAGTCCAGTGTGGAGACACACAGATCTCAGGAGAGTCTCCAGGAGACGTTGAAGAATGGTAATTGGATAGAAGCCCCTCATAGCCGCCTGACACTGACACAAGATCAGCGTTAGAAGAGCATAATTGGGATACAACACATTAATCCTGCCTGATATACTGTCCCGTGATCATTTTATGACACTGAAACGCAGTAATTGGTGAAAAAAATCTGCATCCTTCTCATGACCCAGTCAATGCTGACCCAGAACCAGCTTGAAAACGCCGGGGTGAAGTAATTGCAAGCCGAGTACGGCTCATCGATACTGACCAGGGACCAGCCCTGGGGGCCTCATTATTTGTGGGACCTGGAGGCTGAGGGGGAAGCCTGGGGGCTCCACCATTAATTACAACGAGGGTCACGTCATTCTCCCAATTTCACATACACACACACACACACACACACACACACACACACACACACACACACAGTTACTTTACACACAGACAAACTCTCATGTTTTACACTCCATTCATATTTTACAATAGACTCTCAGTAGAAATCGATGGAATCAGTAAACAAAATCACCACCAGCTAGCCACTGTAGCTACTGAAATGTGTTTTGTGATAAGTTCAGTTTTAAGCCAACACAGCACTGCACTATATGGATAGAATCATCCATAGTTTGAAAATAAATAAATCTATTAATAAATACAAAAAATAAATGTAAAAAATGTAATTCATAGAAGTGAGCATAAATTGAAGTGAGCTAATGATCTATGTAAGCATTTATTTCCCAATGTACTAAACTAGACAAAATACAACTCAAACGAAACTGAAACTGCAACACCTACTGAACTACTGCAGTTGGACCCAGGATCAGGATCAGGATCTCAGCACCAAAATGCACTAACTGAAGAGTGTGCAACTCATGCTCACGGCTAGTACAGCAGTAAAAAGTTAAAAAGTAGCGCATTACATTACACAGCCTCCCCCAGTAATACTAATCCAGTTCAAATCGTGCGTAAGCCACCTGCCATTACTCACCGATGTCCCAGGAGTAGGCGTTGGCCTCCATCTCCTTCTTGCCGATGACGTACCAGATGCAGGCCATCCAGTGGGCCAGCAGGGCGAACATGGACATGAGCAGGGTCAGTACCACCGTGCTGTGCTGTGAGTAGCGATCCATCTTCTGGAGCAGCCGCAGCAGGCGGAGTAGGCGCACTGTTTTCAGTAGGTGGACCAGAGACACCTGGGGACGGGGAACATCGAACCAAGTTACTGTTTTATACTGTGTGACGCACATGCCGGTTTTAGCGATTTGGCACAGGTTTTTGTGATCAAGTGCAGCGGATGTCATGGTTGTCCTGATGCTAACCAGAAATCAGAATCGAGCCGAATGATTAATGATGAATTTGCTTGAAACAGGAAGGGGAGCGTTAAAAAAAAGCAACACAATTCCAATTCACAAACGATGGATCATCAGCATCTTTGTCATTGTTGCAACCAGTGTCATCATCAACATCGCCGCCATCACTACCAAATATCACACACCATCATCATCATCACTGTCACCATCATTGCCATACTCATCGTCACCACCACCGTCTCCACAACTATAGCCGCTGAAGGCAAGATGCGTTTCCTTCCTTGCCAAGTGGTAATCAAATACCACCGCTACATACTTTCTCTTTAATTTTCTGACATTTCAGGGTGATCTGCTGAGGGCAATGTCGAGAGAGAGACACAAAGAGAGAGAGAGAGAGAGAGAGAGAGAGAGAGAGAGAGAGAGAGAGAGAGACAAGAGAGAGAGAGAGAGAGAGAGAGAGAGAGAGAGAGAGAACAGATGTCATATTCTGAGAGAGGAACGCCTGAACGTTTTCAACAATGCTCTGAAAGTGAGGAGCAGTCTGCCATTGTCTCCTTTTTACAGACAGTAAAGCTCACAAGAGCAGCAATAAACCAGGGACTGTTCAATACACACACACACACACACACACACACACACACACACACACATACGCAGCACTGCCTAAGGTAACAACAAGTACTTCCCCATTTCCTATACATTCCCCCCCTTTCCATGTAAAACATCACAAGCTGTTTAACTGCTCTTGGCTTCTATAATTAGAGCCTGGGACACGCTTGTAAAAATGTCCACAATCTGATCTACATGCAGATTTACTGATGAAGGATCCCTGAATGTAAAACACCAGTGAGAGGGATCACACTCTTCCTCACAGGTGCTGTGTCTGTTTTTTGACCTGCCATCCTCAGCCACTGGTTCTCCCTTTCAGCTGTCTTTTACTCATTCTGTGTCCTTTTTTCTTTTACTCTCTCTATTCCTCACAGTTTCAACTGCCCTCACACACTCACACACACACACGCACACACACACACACACACACGCAATGTAAAGTTACTGTGCTGTAGAGGTGCTGTGAATGTCATCTATTGTGCACCTGTTCCTCAGGCAATCTCCAACCATAGTCTATCGTGTGTGTATGCCGCCACGTATCCCCATTGGAGACACACACACACACACACACACGCACACACACACACACACACACACGCACGCACACACACACACACACACACACACAAGCGAGACGATTATGTAGAACCATGTAGGACAGGGAGGATATTTGTAACCTTTCCATGAGGATGTGTGTGTGTATATGTGGAGTGTGCGTGTGTGTTTGTGTGTGTGTGTGTGTGTGTGTGTGGGGGGGGGGGGTTCTCCTCAGAGGAAGCCAGGAGGAGCAGGGGTAAAAATAGGGGGGGGGAGCTGAAAAGTGGGACAAAAATGGTATAGAAAAAAGTATACACACTGTAATAAGTGGAATAAAAAGGGGGAGGGTGTCGGGCACAGGCAACAAAAGGACGATGAATAACGCAGAGAGAGGGTGTGTGTGTGTGTGTGAGAGAGAGAGAGGGAGAGAATGAATCATACAATCACATGATAGAGCAGTAAAAAGCGCTCCAACGAAGCAATAGAGAAAGAGATTTGTGGGCAACCCCCCTATCAGAGTTGTTCCTGAATGTTTTTTACACTCTGTGAGAAACAGAGAACTGGTACAGCATGAGGGATAATGAAGCCTCTTGCCAAGCCCTGGGGAGAAGCTCCATCTCCACTCCTCCATCCATCACCTCCCCTCCTCCTCCTCCTCCTCCTCCTCCTCCTCCTACCTATGGAGGGAGCGAGTTGCGTCACGTCCCACTCTCCACCAGCAGCACAAGCAGTAAGCAATATAAGCACCTCTGTACACCTCTCGCCACTTTCTCCCTTGAACTTTTCCCCCCACCACCTCTGTCTCACCCCTCCTCCATTTGCCATTCACATTTTCATTTTCTCAGCTCATCAGGTGTGAAATTTGCATTTTGCTTCCTGACCTTCCTTGCGCTTTTAAGGTAGTGTGTGCGCACATGAGAGTGTATGTGTGTGTGTGCAAAAGTGTTCATTATCTCTCCCCCTGCGGCCACGCCTTAAGCCCTACTAGCCAATCACAACGGTGAGATTGGCAGTGTTTGTTTGAGTCGTGCTGTACCCAGATATCCGCTACAGGGCCCCCAGGCCCGAGAGACATAATCATAATCATTGTAGCAGTAAAGTATTAATAATACTGTGAATTGCCTTTGGCCCTAATGACGCCATCACCAGATGAGATTGCTACTTTCATAATAATCTCACTGCTGACCTTTTTAGGTAGGAAATTTAGTGCAACAACCTCTTCAAAATATGATAGATGGAATGGGCAGACACTGTATTAAAGGCCCCATATTATGGAAAACGGTTTATTCCTGGCGCTTATACATGTTCCACAGGAAATTACTTCCCTAAGCAGCTGAGAAAATTTGAAAACTGAAAGTCAACCAGTTTTTCTGTATTTTCCTTTTTCCCAAAACGGTGCCAAAGATAGGAGAAAAACAGCCCGTTTCAGAAAATGGTTCCCCGTGACATAATGGGGAACAAGTCCAGCCCCTCTCAGAGCATGCCCACGCCCAGTTGAACAACCAATCCCATTTACGTCGTCGCAAAATGCAGCTCACGGCAGTGCCGCAATGCTTATGGTGCATTCCATTGTACTCGGAAATCGGAAACTCCGAGTCGGTATTCCTAACTTCAAATCTAAATGTGTTCCAGTGCATCTGCTCGGGAAAACATAATCGCCCGCAGCAAACTCATGTTTGTATGGTAAGTCTCAGAATGTTACAAGCATCTAAACTCAACATCAACTACTACAGCGCCATTAGTGAAGAGAAGCGCATATCACATTGGGACGCCGTTTTTTCCGAGTACCCTGGAATGCACCATTACTTTCCGACGAGTGAAGCTAAAACAACATCAGGAGAAATATCAACGCTCCAGTTATTATTTTGTAGGATGCAGGCAGCAACACAGATCCCTGCACAGTCTCCCAACACATGAAAATGCAGGACAGAGTGGATTAATTTTATTTTTAACAGCAACGGCTACAGTTTTTTTCTGTGTGATGATCAGTCCTCAGACTGCTTGAGCAACGGCAGGATTAGCATCTAAATTGAATCTTAAAGATGGAGCAATTCATAAGGTACGTGACCCATCTGCAAAATCGGAATCTGTAAATGTCACCATGTTTTGATTTAATTTACCAAATTAGTCTGGTTAGTATATTCACTGCTGGTTATTTAACAAGCTAGCAGGGCTAGCCACGGGCTTGTTGGGTCTGGAAGAAGTAAGAAAACTAAAGCTGGAGTCATTAAAAGTTATTGGTTGGAGTCAGGACTCATCTTAAAGTTATTTGTTGGGACCAGTGTCTGTTTTATAAGTCTGTCGAACGTGTCAGGCTTTAGCCACCATTAGTACAATCGTGTTTGGTTGTTTGGCTGCAAATAGATTGCATCCAATAATATATTGGTTAACTAGCGCAACAAAATTGTCAATCCTAGCTTGTCTGCAAGTTGTATTCAATAAGCTTATGGACATGAGCCATAAACAGACTGGCTACAGCAGAGTGTCGCTCACACATCCACATACACAAACACAAGGCAGGAAAGTACAATATTACACAGAATTGTTATCATTGAGAAACTAAGTGGAACCGCCTCAGCTGCCTCTTCCCATTCTGGGTCAGACTCCGGCTCAAACATGTCCGGTCTCAGTGTTGGTTCTGGAGCGGCCGCCATGGTTATGGTAGATTTCTGCATCAAGCTTATTTGTTTACCTTGAGCAGCATGGGCTCTGTGCTCTCCGCCTCCGCCAGGTGATTCCGTGTAGGTTGTATGTAATGAGCACTGCTCTGATTGGCCGCGATTGGGGCGTGAGGCGGCCAATCAGAGCAGTGCTCATTACATACAACCTACACGCCCTCAAAACAGCCTGTTCTTTACAATGGAGAAAATGAGAGACTGAAACACACACCACAGAAGCTGGTCTTAGGATTTTTTTTTATATAGACTTCACAAACGTCTTGTAAAGACCCCCAGGAACAGTTTAAATAGCCCAAAATTAGTACAATACCCCCCCTTTAATTTTGATTTAAATTGCTCTAGAGTTGTTATCTCTGCGTGGGTCCTTTCTAAATATGCAGAAGTTCACACTTCTGGATGGACAAATGGGGGAAATAGGTAAGACAATGGTAAGACAAGTCACATAAAGGGAGATCATAGACAAGTTGTAGGGCACTGAGAGAAAACAAGGGAGAGAAAAAGAAAAAAGAAAACAAAGACAGTGTGATATAGTGAAATGGGAACATTTCACAGACACCAGGCAAGAGGCAAAAAAAACGCTAAATTGACAGAAATATACGACAAAAAAAGAGAAAAAGCGCAAACTAGGGAGGGATATTGCTTGGGCCCCTTGGCTCATTTTGGTGAAAGATGGCGTGTGTCGTCAAAATGGACATCAGGAGTCCTTAGAGGGGACATCAGTCTGAATGCTGAGTCCTTAGAGGGGACATCAGTCTGAATGCTCGGCAATTACTGGCCACTCCTGGTCTCCCCTGGCGGTGGGGGAACTTGTGGCCCAGTGGCCGCGCACCCAAACCCCGATCCGCTGGGAGCGCTTGGTATTTCCATTAATAGAGTCTGGAACCAAGCAGGGCCCCTCGCCTAGAGCACCCTGTCATTGCGCCCACCTCCACCCCTCCCCTCCGACGTGCCGTAGCAGACACCAGCTATTCTCTTTTTCGCCCACACTTTCTTTCATAGCACTTTCGTTCAGTTCCTGCTCTCCCTCTGTCTCTCCTCTCTGTCTCATTCTCTTTTTTCATTAATCATCTTTTTTTCTCATGTTTCTCTCTTCACGCCTCTCTCTACAATTCCAGTTACTCTTTTCAATCTTCTATTTTCTTTCTTTTTCTTTCTCTGTTTTTCATCGGGGTCCATTCTTTCTCTTTTCTTTCTATTATCTATCACTGCCCAGTTTAAATTAGCCCCAGTGGACCACTTTGATTTCCTGCTCTTCTACCTGTGCAAGGATTCTGAAACCTATGGCTTGTGTGTGTGTGTGTGTGTGTGTGTGTGTGTGTGTGTGTGTGTGTGTGTGTGTGTGTGTGTGTGTGTGTGTTTGGGGGGGGGTATGCACTTCTTTCATTCATGCAGTGCTAGAATATATATCTGTGTGGATCCATCCAATATAATGGACCCATTTGATTTGAGTTACAGTGGTTGACCCAAAGTAAACAGTGGCACAAAACACAGTCAGTCTCCCAATTAGAGGCCAGAAAAGCAAAAACTTCATAACATCAAGCAACCAATCAAAACCTCCCAATAGTGTAGTGCTTCCGTTGGGTAATATCATTCAGCCAGGGACAAGACAGGGAGGGCTACCTAATTGCTCTGTATCTTTGTTTCTTCTTCCATGCAACTATTCTTAGGGGGGACGTGTATTTGACTCAAGCAGAACAGAAAAAGGTTTTAATGATACCACTTTGATTGTTTTCTCAGCTCTTGTACAGTATATGAAATCAATACACAGAGAATCAAAGAGGTGCTTGAGCGCCACTGGAAACAATCCATGCAATCCATTCTTATGAAATGTCAAATGTGTTGAGGTGCTGCACTCCACATTGCTCCACTGTGTTGTCAAGTTAACGTATTGGATCTGTATTGGGCAATCCATCAGTCATGAGACATGCTGCAATTTACAGTCATGTATTACAAACGTTACAGCATTCAAAGCCGTATTCCACAGCCACAGGATATGTTCTTTCTTTCTTTCTTTCTTTCTTACATATACCTATATGGATATGGAATCCAATCCTGTATTTATAGAGTGAATGTACAGTAGCTTAGATTACGTTCTATGTTCTATGAGGGTTAAGCAGCGGGCCAATGGCTACTCACCACGCTGACTTTGAAGGCGTAGAGCAGGTCAAAGGGCAACGCAGCCACCAGGTCGATGATGAACCAGGTAGTCAGGTAGTGGATGCAGATCAGCCGAGCGTCAAAGATCACCTGGCCCGACTTGCTGACGTAAGTGGTGCGGAAACTGAACACAATGTCTGGCAGGTGAACAGAAAGATAGATGGACAAACAGAGTTGGAAGATGAGTATGTCTGAACAGAGTATGTCTGTTCGTTTTAAGGCTTGACAATTTACACTAGACACCTACAAGATCACTCCTCCTACACACTTTCCCTCCTTTAAAGGGGTAACATGTTGCATTTTAACATCAATTAAAGATTACCACATTCATTTTGAGACATTAGTATAGTTACCATAAACAACTGGCAGCCTCTACCAACCTCTACACTGCATTTTACATTGTGCGCCATCAGGTCGGACTTTGCGGCAAATCTGTTGGATTGCTTTACAGCACAAGACAGGAAGAGGGCGCTGTTCTTCCAGCGCAAACAGAGTAAAAGCTTTAAGAGCAATGGTGGAGCAAGTGAAAGCTCGATGGAAGAGGAGGTAAAGCGAAAGAGAGATCCTTTGACCCAAGAAGCAGTGTCCTCTTTGCAACAGGAATCAACAGGGTTCATGGGAAATGTGATCTGAATTTTGAAAAACACTAGCCAATACCAGTGGCATAATTTACAGCAATTATACCAAGGTATCACAACTAATATGACAACGATGTACTGATGTTACATGTAGCACCTTTAAATGTAATCCGTCACCCCGCAACATCGTGAGAGTCAAGCCCTAACCCTGGTTACAGCTAACTATCTGTTCAGTCATACAATATAGTCCCGCCTCCTGCAACCAAGCAACCAACCTATGATAAACAGTATCTCCACGGCGACATCGCTGACAGTAGTGCTGCGGGTCAGGTCATCATCACCGATGAAACACACATTGTAGGGCACTGTCACGGCAACGTAAAATGTAGCGAGCAGAATCAGCCAATCCCAGCCAGCCTTGAATGTGCTGAAGTGAAGCAAGATGAATTTGGACTTCTTGGCGTCTGCTACTTTGTACTCCGGCAGAGCAGGAAGGTCCCCAAACACATTCTGGATGGGAGAGGATGAGAAAACAGGAACCTGTTACAGTAGGTCCACTCAACCACTCAACATCTGAGTTGTGTTCTGATATAAATAAAGAGACTCAGAAGTGTCCATTCTTGGTCAGTTTCTTAAGCTAAAGACTACTGACAATTTGTTTCAGTTTGTAGGAATAAGTGAGCCTTGATTGGATGTCACATTGAAAATGACAACTATCAGACCACAAGGCTCCGCTAGCTTACTGGCATTTCACAACTGCACTGGGTCACCAAAACCCAATTTTATGAAACCCATGAAATAGTGGAAATACTGTACAAATGCTAGAGGTTTAAATTGCTGTAGCATAGCTTTTCCACAGTTCAGATTGCTAAACTTCTGTTATTACTATGTTGTCCAATACATGCCTTTGGCGGGTCATTGTGGATTTAGCGAATGGATCCTCAGTTGTAATTGGCTGAGTCACATTCAAAGCTGTTGTAAAATACCTGATAAACACACATCTGTGACAAGGGTCTGAAATTAGCACCCGCCAAGCGCCAAATGCTGGTGACATTGAAATCGATAGGGGTCACCTGCCCCTGGCTGGTACCGTTTTGGGCTTATATTGAGTTTTGTTACACTTCATGATGAATTACAAACTTGATTCACATATAAGTGTGTGAGCAAGTTTTAAATTAACACACAGTAGTTGATTCTATACATGAAATAGCACTGAAAATAGTTAGGTTGACATATTTCTATGAGAAATATTCATTATTTGGCCAGTTAAAACTGAATGTTTGTGAATGTTGAATGTGAATGTTTTCATCTACCAGCCTTTGGCAGGTCAACAGTTAATGTAGGCTAAATATTAATGCTGAAAATCACCACTCATCATATGTCGCTTAGCAACAACTTTGTTTAGCTACTGTTCAAGAGCTATGTTGCTTGCAGAAGAATAACATTTTACTTGTATTAAGATTTATTGAACACTTGCATTTTTAATACAATGGTTTGTTACCACTGTTTGATAAAAGCAATAAGACTCTCGACAGTGCTTTACAGTGATTTTAGAACAGCAAAGAGGATTTTATGAGCAACACAATGCATAATGGGTTTTTTGCATAAAATAATTTAGTAGTAGTTTACCTAACACTGAAATTTTCCATCAATTGTTTATGAAATCAGCTGCTTGAAAGATCAACAATCATATCTAACCCTTTTATTGATAATATTTTGAAAGAATTAACTCATATAGATGATAACAAAACTGGCAAATTAATTTTATGACATTAAAAACCTAGTATATAAGGATATTTAATTTTCTTCAAAGGATGCTAAAATTTAGAGTGGGGAAATATAGCTCTATAAATGGTTTGTTTGCTAGCTTGACAAAGCTAGCTGTATTCTGGTGCAAAACACTGAAATTGTTTGAGTTGTTTTAGTCGCCTATCTTTAACCCTAACACCTAACCCTAACTGTTTGTTAGTTCTCATGTTGTTGTTATCGTCTAACCAAGAGCACTTGAATGCGTGACACGTACAGTAGTTAGTAGTTAAATGCAGCATTTGAAGGCAACATTGATTAAAGTTTTTAGAGAGTGGAAATGTGTCTCAAAGTCAGTCCTAATGTTTATGTAACAGGCATTCATTTCAGCTCAAACTAACAAGATAATTTAAAACCAGTCTAATCTAGTTCAGTCTTAACCTAAGCTTAAAATTCTTAATAACTGCCGCACATGTCACGCATTAACAGAAAATGTTAAGTTATGTAATGTTGAACACAAGGTAAAGTAACTAAGTAGCTATCTCATCAGTAAGCAATCACTAAACTTCCAAACACATTATTTAGCAAGCCTTTACATACACTAAGTTTGCAAAAATAGTTATGTTAGCTGGTTAGCTAGCCACTGTGCTAGCTAACGATGATACGAGCTACTATGCTGTGCTAGCATGCTAATATAAGCTAACACAAGCTCAAGGAAAAACACCAAAAAACTCAATACATGAACGTAGGTTTCCTACCTGTTTGTAGTAAGACCCAGAGACATTCAAGGTGTGACCGTTAGGCATGATAAAACAGATGTCACGATAGCATTGAACTATTTACAATGTTGTCCTCAGCCCTTGCTAAAAAGGGCTAATGTGTTCCTTAGATGTTCACAGTTCCTATGTCTATATTTTCAACCATACAAAATCTTGCTAGTGTAAAAATCAGGTAATAAAACAGCATCTTGCCCATTTAAGGTGATCTTTGATACTGAACCCCAATTATAGACTATTCATTCACAGTGCTCTTATTGATGTGAAAGACAAAATGAAATTTTCAGTAATTTTCCATTTCCTAACATACACTTATTTAACAATAAATGCCAAATTTAATTACATTTAATTAAAAAACATATTTAAATAAAATATGTTTTCGTATTTCTATATGAAAACCCCATTACTGTTTGGTCCTGGAAAATGGCACATTTTTAGTGGTTGCTGCATTGTGTACCAGTAGGTATGCATAGAAATTCCAACCAATAATATCATCATAGTTTTTTCAAAAATCCTGTCCTCCCCGACTCAAACCTGCAAGTTTTAAAGTGACATGAATGGTATGAACACTGGAGATAAAATCTTCCTCCTTGACTTCCTGCACTCTGAGGCTTCATCCACTGCCTGCTCCAATAACGAAGGTACTGGAGATGTTGGAGGAGGCCAGTGATCCACTACAACAACGCAGGCTAGCATCCAGTTCTTCTGAGTCACTTTCCGTGTTTGCTCTCAAAATGCCATTTCATGTTGTCTTTCAACTTGAATAACTCTACAGTTCTGTGTTGTGTGGATAGGCTGTACCGGTGTCCTTTGATACCTTGTTGAGTTTAATCTTCTTGCTCTTCTTCTCCCTGCTGTGGAGGTGGCCAGAGATGTGGTAGAGGACGGTGCTGCTCCGCAGACGAGCTGAGCTGAATGGAGAGCCTGTTTTCACTCTGCCCCGCCGCCGCTCTGAAAACACACACACACACATACACACACACATACACACGTGCATGCATACAGTTATTGCACAACCCCCGTACAATACTTTACCCCCTAGGTTAACTCCTGATGACATTATGCTTGATACTGCATACTATTCTGTCCTGAGAAATGACTATGTCACAACAATTTCTGAGGAAAAAGAAAACCTGGGTAGTTATTGTCAAAGGGCTTTTGTAAATGAAAAAAGAAAATCATGTTCATGTTATTCATCCATACATACTGAATGATGATGCCTTACTGTGTAAACACTATCTCCATCAAAACAGAACAATTTACGACTTTGATAAGTCACTAGTAGAGCAGATAGGTGGTTAAGTATTTGTTATGGTAGATTGCTCCTGGGCTAGGTGTGTGTGTGTGTGTGCTTGCAGGCGTGTGTGTGTGTGTGTGTGTGTGTGTGTGTGTCTTCCCAGTGCAGTGCAGTAGATAAAGTAGATAGTGCAGGAGCGATGTGTTCAGATTGAGGAGGTGAGTAATGGGAGAAGGCACTTTATTGCTGCTGGGTTCAGCGCTCCATTCTCACAGTTACGAACCCACAGGAAAGGACTAAGGCCAGACTGGCTTGGGGGGAATATCGGCAATAACAGGGCAGGAGAATAGAAGTGATAACTGCTTCTGAGTGTCCTCGGAAAGCGTGTGTGTTCTGTGGGATATGTGCGTGTATGTGTGTGTGTGTGTGTGTGTGTGTGTGTGTGTGTGTGTGTGTGTAGTAGTGTGCATGCGTACGGACCCCAGATGAGGCGAACAGACAGGGCCCATCCATAACGCAGTGCAGCCTTGGGGGACGCGACACGGCAGGAGCACAGAGACAGACACGCTTATTTTTAGATCTAATGAATTTCCCTTCGCTTTTATAGCCATGGAGGGAGGTGGTTGTGGGGTGTGGGGAAATGGGGTGTGTGAGTGTGTGTGTGTGTGTGTGTGTGGGGGGGGGGGGGGGGGGTACATAGGTAGGGCACATTTGAGAGGTGGGAAGGGATAAAAACAGCTGGGATAGATAGAGGGGAAACGCAGAAATAGAGCTGAATAAGAGATCGAGGGGAGAGAAAAAACGTGGTGAAGGACAGAGAGAGAGAAATTTTGTGAGAGAAAGGTGAGAGTCATTAGACAATTAGACAAGTAAGAACCAAAGGACTGAGGTGAAAGAGTAAGAGGTGCATGGGGAAAGGAAAGGAAAGGAAAGGAGAGGAGAGGAGCTATTGACGACAGAGACTGGGTTTCCCTCTCCTGCACACACTTTCCAATCAGCGTGGCCTGAGCTAACTGGGTTACATCCGAGGTGTGTGTATGTGTGCCTGTCCGTCCTTGAAAGGCTTCCCCTCCACGGATTGAAATGCCCCATTGTCCCATCGCTGCACCGGCTCAAACACACACACACACACACACACACACACACACCGACACAACTTGTTCCTTTGCATTATCAAAAAAGTGCAAATGTTTGTGAGAATAAGCATGCGTATTCCCATTTAAAAGCGCTTGTCAGACCCAAACCCATTCCGGCGAGGCTTTCATCTCTATCTCAAAGCATGCTGCCTCAGCCTTTCCTTTTCTATGGAAAGCACTTCATTATCTGGCAAAAATAACTATGCTTTCTGTTTGCTGCTCTCCGTTATTTACAGTAATTAGAGTAATTAGGCAAATCCAGGAGGGGCGGACGTGAGATGAGAACAATCAGTGTGCTGACTTCACACACACACACACACACACACACACACACACCGACCTTCCCTCATGCCTTCTGGGCTGCCTTTGGCTATAGCTTAGGTGATGCCTTTGAGGAAATTCATCCCATGAGCAAAATTAGCTCTCTCTTTCTGTTTTCTTGTAGTTGTTCTCTGGATTTACAGTAATGAACATAATTAAAATCCTGGAAGAGAGGTGAAATTTTAACAAAGATTAGGGAGGAGAAAACTCCTGGCTGGTGATTACACTTCCCCGCCGTCACACACTCTGTACCTGCAGGTAAATTACAGTCAGTGCTGCATCATCGGTAACTCTAAATTTAAACCCCTCGGAATAAGTGTACCATTTTGTAATGAGACTGCAAAATAAAATAACCGCAATCACTCCAAATGTAGAATCGGTTACCCTCTCAGGGGTTACTACAACATTTTCAGATTGCTTCATGTATTTTATGTGTCATCGTGAATTGATATCACAGTTCTGGTTCAGCCTCCCTGAGTGTGAAGTACATTTGGAAAGAAGACAACGACTGAGAACTACATAGGAGCTGACTGGCCACAGACAAGCCTAACAGGCATCTATTGGAACTCAAGGTACAGTAGGTTAGGTTAGGTTAGGTTAGGTTAGGTTAGGTTAGGTAAGGTTAGGTTAGGTTAGGTTAGGTTAGGTTAGGTTAGGTTAGGTGGACGATGGTAAGATCATCTGCTCTGACCTCATTACCCTTCTCTAGTAGCTACAGAAGCTGCGACCACCTTCAGCAAATGGTGCAGCTGTTGTTTTTTCATGTGTGTTGAGGGTCGGTTCTCTCCCTAAAATCAAGCACCACAATATCAAGAATTTGGGTTGGTGGATGCAAGAGACATGTTTGCTGGCTGGTTTCTGCTTCTTTCCTGCATTCCTGTACTGTTTTCCATCACTGTAGACTGTTTTCCAGTGCTTTTATCACCTTATGAGATATGTGATATTCTTCCTTCTTCCTTCTTTCTTTTAGTTGTTTTTAAAAGTAAATGTTTTGAAACAAGCTCTGTCTACATATTACAAATTACTCCCATTAAAGAAGAAGGCATGACAGCTGTATTTGTGTAAAATCTAGCTTTCATTTCCATTTCATTTTACAGAGTCTAGCTGGAGGAAGTAACTGCTTTAGTTTGTGTGTTGGCCTGACTGGGTTGTGATTGACAGACGGTGGGTCCTAACATAACTGCAGAGAACGTTAGCTATTCTGTTTTTGCAAATTTATTGTGGAGAAGAAAAGGTGGAAGTCGGGTGTACAGTGCACCTAGAAACATTAGCCAGTAACAAGCTGTTGTTTGAACCCAGAAGTAAAACACAAAAACCCAAAAAGTTAGTTTTGCATTCTGATGCAACTTTGCAAAACACGATTGTTGGCCCCTCATTCACAGCGATGAATTAGCTTTACTGACGGAGCCTGAGAGGGAAAACTGATTTTACAATATTGTTAATCTGGTGCCACAGTCAAACTTACATGGATGGAAAATGTCAAAAGAAATTAGCAAAAACTCCAAACACACTGGAATAGTCCTTTAACACCACCCACGTCAACATACTTCATCGTTTCCTTCATTTAACACAAAGTCTTTCCTTCTCACAGGCTTTCTTTATTCTCAGTTAGATAGAGAAGAACCATCAACAATCCATTCAACAAGACACACACACACACACACACACACACACACACACATACTGACCTTCCCTCTTGTCCTCTTGGATGGCTTTGGCTTTGGTGTCGGTGATGTCCTTAAAGGAAGCCAGGAACAGCACCACGTCTCCCTTCTCGTTCTTAATGGGCACGATGTCCAGCAAGCACCAGAACAGCACCGCTGGAAGGGAATACACACACACACACACACACAAATGACAAATCTTCATTCAAGACATACTCAAACCAACATCGATTTGCTATGTGTGTGTGTTTGTGCATTAGGTTCCGTGTGTGTGTGTGTGTGTGTGTGTGTGCATGGAGCAACAGAATTAGCATTATTAGGATCTCGGAAATCCCTCGGGAGGAGCAATGCCTCAAAATAAACCACGTCACTGCTCCCCAGGCACAGCAAGAGATGAGCCCAGCTCTAGGCCCACATCTGCTGGTACATTTACACAAAATAGAAATAACTCGTCCATAAACTCAAAACAAGTGATGCGTATTTGTTTTTAAACCCAAAATAATATCCAACCTGATGAGACTGATCAGATTCCTTATAATCCTGAGAGGACTTACTACTAACCTTCATGTAATGATAATGATGTATAATCCTATCGCCCCATTTTTTCTTTGATATTTTATTTCCTAATTTAATTACTCATTTAATTCCTTATTTATAGGTTGACTGCTATGATCTTATTATCTGATGAAGAAGGAGGAATCCTCTTCAACATCTCTCAACCGCTCATGTCTCTAATTGTTTTGTAATATCCAAGCTTTGTCAATATGAAGATTTATGATGTAGAGCGATTGTTCCCCCTTTAATTGTAGCATGTGACTGAGTAGAGCGTCTCTGAATGAGCTTCGGCAAAACTGAATAGCTGATGAAGAGGGAATTCCCACGTAGTTTCCTCCCATCATGCCCACTCACAAAATCTTCCTTGCCGGGTGATGACTCAATTATACAATCACAGTGTGTGTGTGTGTGTGTGTGTGTGTGTGTGTGTGTGTGTGTGTGTGTGTGTGTGTGTGTGTGTGTGTGTGTGTGTGTGTGTGTGTGTGTGTGTGTGTGTGTGTGTGAGGCACCATCAAACACACAGTGAGAGAAAGCGAGCGCCTGATTGCAAACATGTGGCTTTTTCTTTTCTCAGGCAGTCACAGACGGAGGATGAACTGAGTCAATCAGCTCTGTCTTTTCAGGACTCTGCTGTGACAGAGGAGGGATGAGACAGCGTGAAAAGACAGAGGGAAGGAGCGAGAGAGAGAGAGAGAGAGAGAGAGGCGTGGAAGACAGACAGAGAAATCCCCCAGACACAATACTATCTAGAAATACTGAGAGAGGAAGTGGGAGAAAAGGAAATGAGTAAAAAGGTGCAGCAGACAGAGAGAGAAACGGAGATAAAAGAGAAGCAAAAGATAGAAAGCAATAGAGAAAGAGAAGGTTAGAAAGAAAAAAGGAGACAGAAGGAGAGAGAGATTGACATACTGTAGAAAAGGCTTGTCTCTAATGGGCAAGTATCAGCCTGGTTGCACCTACACTGGTGTTACAACCGGGTTGAGCCAGCCATGTTTCATAACCTGGTCAGACTGTCAACAAGTGAGTTAACACTTGGGTGCTGAGGTGGAGGTGTCGGGTGGGGGTCGGGGGTCTGCATGATTGGATAAGTTAAACTATGTTGACTTTAAAATCTCCACCTGTTAACACCATAGCGCAGTGGTAGCACGGTGTTGGTGTAACTAAGAGAATCACTTGAACAACACGTTTAAAGCTGCACTATGTTAGTCGTTCGCTTCAATACCTAGAAATCGCATTGCTCTCATACTTTCCTCTGACCTAAATTTCTTCATCTTAGTGGTTTGTTGGGGTTAGAGGTGGGGAAGAAAATGTTTTCAGCAGCAGCTTCAGTCATCCTTGCTCATGGTAAATCCAGCTTTCTGTAGCGACACCCCCGAGGCGCTAGCTCGCTCACTGCTGTTTCGTTCGGCTCGTAAGTTGCGATACGTCACTTCCTGTGCTCGGAGAAAACTTTCCCACCAGTGTAGCCATACCCGACTCATTTCACTGGAGTGAATGGAGCAGCTCTACAGCGGCTCAATGAAAGGGGGAGGGGCCAGTCTTCTCTGAACTAAACTGATAAGGCTCTTATTAGGCTCTCTTTAACTCATGTATTGTATTAGCCACAGTTAGAAAGAGTTACTTCCTGGTATGTGGATGTACAGCACCCCAGCCTCTAGTTCTACCATAAACTTGTGCGATACTGCCCTCACTGTGCTTCCCTTATGCTGGGCTCTTGGGGCTCCGTGTGGCATAAACAGTGCATAACATACTTCCCCGTAGCAGTGCAAAAAGCATCACACACAAACGCACACACAGAGCCAGCCCAGCTCCCACCGAGGTGCTCGGCACTCGCACCTGATCATTACCCATTCAAAGCTCTTGTTAAATCGGCATTGCAAAAGAAGAAAAAGAGCACAATACCTGACACAGCTTGCACTGTCTGCAAAACATGTCTGAGTTATTTTCAGAAGAAGTTATCCTTGTGCTGGTTTAGCTGGTTTAGCAGCATTGATGTAACAAGTTTTAACAATGATTTGTGATGGAGCAACAGCTGAGAATTGAACTAAAAATAGACGCATTAGTTGCTCGTTTAAAAATCTACCTCTCAGTTAAGCAATCATTTTTTGGTAAATCTGAGAGGAGAAGATGCTTAAAACAAAAGTGAACTCTGCATTAACCATGTATGGAGGCATGGCACAATCACACATCACAGTAATACCGTGCCCATTGATGCCCTTGCTTTTCTTCTGAGAGTCTGTGTGTGGGTGTGTAGGAGACATGCTCATTATTTCCAAATCCATTTTGTTCAATGGCCAGTTGGCTAATCAGTGGAGACACAGACCATGCCACAGCACAGCCAGCTCCTAGGCTCAGTGTAGTTGACAGAGACGGGGTTAAAGAGCCACTGAGCTGAGTGCTATGAAAGTTTAATGTGTCCCAGCGTTAAATAATGATTGGGGGCCGTTTATTACTAATGGCTTTGTTTAATCTTCTTTTAATGAGAGTGGGCCACTGAAAAGACCTATCCATCCATCCCCCCATGCATTGCTTCATCCATCCATGGCTCTATCTATGTCAATTTAAAAGGGGCCTCGACAGAAATAGCCACAGAGAAATTGCCGTTAATTTAAAGACATACACAGGCAAAGACCCACATGGTAATAGGTCTTAAAACACTGGTTGGGCGCGTTGACTTTATGAACTTGTCTTTTTCCTTGTCTCCAAACTTTTATTGCTAAGGAAAGGAAAGGAAAGGAACAAATACAGCGGTGCATAGCAGAGCAAGGAAGCAAAATGAGGGGAACCGATATGACAACTGAGGCAGCAACTGACTCAACGCAAACGCAAGTGAAAACTTTTGTGAATCCCGTTGACTTCCTGAAACTCACCCGTCTTCTTGTAGAACATGATCTCATCCTTGAACTCCTTGCGCTCCTCCAGGGCATCGTCGATGATGAGGATGATGCTCTCGCTGGTCTCCGGCCCGTACAGGAACTTACAGGCGCAGCTCTTCTGCATGACCTCGGCCCGCGAGAAGCCCGTGAGCTCGCAGAAGCCATCGGAGCAGTAGACGATGGGGAAGCCCTGGGACACCTGAGCATTGGCCAGGATGAAGTTGCTGTCTGCAGGAGGAGGAGGAGGAGGAGGAGGCAATGTGAGGACAATGAAGCAAGGTTAAAAAAAAGAAGAAAAAAGAGCAAATCAAAGTTAAGTTGATTCAACTCAATAAGGTAGAAGGAATCAGAATACAGATTGGGCCCCAGAGTTTCATCTGGGAACATATTTGAGGAGCTTTAGTATTAATTGTCCACACATGAGGAGATAATAGAGGTCAAAGTGAAACCTATGATTAGAACAGTCTTTCTCTGATGTCAATGTGAGTCATTTCCAGTGATTATAGTGATATTAAACTCATTTTGCTGGGGACCCCCTGGCACCACCTCAAGGACCCCTGGAGGACTTTCAGAACGAGCTCTATGGCACTTCAATCATCTAGCAAAGCACTGAGTACACGCATTAGGTTCACATCACCAGGGGAGGCTATGGTTTTCAACCGTTATTTATCCAGCACAAGTTGACTGAACACTGAGCACGCTCTCACGCTCTGGGAGCTTCCTGGTACAACCGCAGTGCCTTGCTCAAGGGCACCTCGATGGTAGCTGTTAAGGCAGGGGAGAGTGTTTCTCATTTCCTTTCTCCACTAAAATTTCAGCTCGCTCCCGGGAGCCGAACGAGTACCCTCATGGTGACGAGGCCACCAACGTCTAGCCTGCCACCATCCGTTTTATCCTGTCTGAAACTGAAACTACAGTAAGGAAACATTAGCTTTAAACGTATGTGTTAAGGTCGACTATCGCTACCTCGGAAAAGGAGACAGCGAGAGAAAAAAAGGGGAGTGGCAGGATCAACCGGGAATGGGAAGGCGCGAGAGAGTGATGACAGGGAAAACAGAATCACATTAACACTGAAGACTATTGCAGTTAATTGGCCTATTTGTGTCTACCTCTAAATGAGTACCTTGCTGAAGTGGACCAGCTGTTTCACCTGGATCCATCGATTAAAACACACACACACACACACACACACACACACACACACACACACACACACACACACATACTGGCAGCTTAGGGGGAGGATGGTGTTGAGCTGTGCTGATAAAAAGCTAATGTTTACTGTACAATATACAGTATGTTCAACAGAGTGTGTGTGTGTGTGTGTGTGTGTGTGTGTGTGTGTGTGTGTGTGTGTGTGTGTGTGTGTGTGTGTGTGTGTGTGTGTGTGTGTGTGGGTGGAGACTTGGGAGGATGTTACATAACTTCCGCGTTGTTTGGAGCAGCAGGTTTGACTCCTTATCAAATTACAGCAGTCCACACACACAAACACACACATACACACTAACAGAAGCACACAAAGCGACGTGGGCTGTGTAATTATTGCTTGAGACATCCCACAAAATATCTCGCGAATTGAATTTCATTACAAAAATCAATTTTCTGCATCAATAATTCTTTTTCCCAGCAGCCCCCCGATGTTTAATTGTTTCATGTTGTATGTCAGCCTTTGTCAACGGAAACCGCCGTCGATTTGAACTGGGAATACAGCAGCTCGGAACGAAAACCCTTGTACGTGTCCCTCAAGAGGAACAAGCAACATCTTCCTTTTCATAATCCCATTCGCCGAAACCCGCAATTGCATCACCGCGCTCGCTGGCACTCGGTGAAAATCAGAGGCGGGGGATGTGCAACTCTAAGCAGCTTGAGGGGGATGGCAGGACCCGACGCCCGGAGAACCCCGCTCGTGGAATCCTGCGTGCTAAAAACCTCTTCTTCAGTCGTCCACCCACTTTGTGACCATCTTCGCCATTTCAGCAGTCACCATCACCAGAGTAAAAAACACGGTGACAGTGAGCTGCACTCACTCATAACAGAGAAAGAAAGAAAAGAAAAGAAAAAAACACACAGAGATTTGTTTTGTCAGCAGTTATACAGTGTGTGGCCCAGACAGATGGTCAGAGCGGGTCGTAGCACTGGGACCGGCTGTCAGACGTGGCGGCCCCTCCGGGCTCAGGGCAAAGCAGAGACAGACCGACAGGGCCACTGGCCTCCCGGGGACCCGGAGGCGAGGGCCCCGCAGCCTGTCTGGTGGCGGGAGAGGATGGTTGCTGAGCCGGGCTGACAGAAAGCTAATGTTTACAGCAACAACACACAGTGTATTTGACAGTGGATTACTTCGGCTGGGTGGAATCGATATGAATTGTGTGTGTGTGCGGAAGGGGAGGGGGAGAGGATTTAGGTAACTTATGTTCCTGTTTTGTGGTGCAGGTTATCAAATTTCAGCAGACTGTGCACCCACACACACACACAAGATGAATACAAAGTCCCCATGCTGAAGCTCGGTGCAGATAAGGTTTAATAATCATACGGCAGGAGAGAGGGGAGGAAAAGTGAAAAGAAGACAAGATCCTTTCATATTCAACCTTTACCAACTTTAACCCCTGAACACTTTCCCTGTTTCTCTGTCTGTGTCTCTGACCTGGATCGGTCCTACGTGTTTGTTTGTTCATCATGCAATATACCCCGACACTTCTGATTGGATTTCAACGAATCTCGGGGGAATGATGCATCTCACCATTTTCAAAATGAGACTGACTGCCTCGCGGGTGGGGGGCAGCTACACCGTTCATTCTTTGTCCATGTGTTACGCGAGACACCGCTGAAATGATGTAGTTAATGTAGTTGATTGATTGATTGATTGGGGGAATGATGCAGTCCAGCATTTTCAAAGCTACACTGTCACATGGTGGTGCGACAATTACAGGTCAAAACAAGGTGACTTATTTGTTGCTGATTGGCCCAGAGGTCGACTGCATCACTGTTTTGAATGGAGTAACTTTATCTCTCCTGTCCTTTCTCCCAAAATCCCTCCTTGCTCCCCTCTCATTCCTCCTTCCCTTCCTCCCTCGCACGTCTTCCCTCATTCCAACCACTCCGCCTCCTCCTCCTCCCTCTCTCCCTCCCCTCCTCCTCCCCTCACTCCTTCCAACTCCCTCCCTCTATCCCTCTAATCCTCCTTCCCTCCCTCTCTCCATCCCTCCCAGCTGTTCTTTATATCCCTCCTACCGTTTTGGATCTCTCCGCCTAATTACTCTTCGTCTTCGTCTCCTCTCAACCCTTGGTACCCAGCCAATCTATCTCTCATTTCCCCCGATCTATTTATTTCATTTCACTTTCATCTCCTTCCCCACAATCTCTAGGAGAGCGTCATCTGTCTGTCTTTATTGCCGTCCTGCGCCCTGAACCTCCATTAAAGAAAAGTTTCTTGTGTCTCCTTCTCTGAATCTTATATTCATATTCCACTTTGCTATTTCTCTACTACCTTATCTAGCTTCCCTACATCTCTCTACTTCTTCTCTCAATCTCCCTCCCTCATCCTCCCCCCTTTACACTACCTCACTATCTCACTATCTCGCTCTCCTGAATCTCTTTTGGCTAATTGCTCCACTGTAGAAACCCATAGATCATGTCCCCTTGTGCTCACACTACTGCCTGACAGCTGCTGTGGAAACCCCACAGGGATAAAAGGCAGGAGAAAGAGAGAGAGGAAGGAGGAAGGAGGGAGTGAAGAGAAAAAGAAAGATGGAGAGAAAGCAGAAGAGAGAGAGAGAGAGAGACAATGATATGTAATCAAAGTCAACAGAGGGCTGCGTAATTATTGGCGAGTGAGCGATTTGTCAAGCGTCAGTCAAAGAGCGGACCATTAAGAAATGAGACGTTCAAATGTAATTACGCCATCAAAAGATTTAAACACCGGCACCAGAAAAGGAGCCGGTCTTTCCTCTCCGGGGTGATTTTGAAAACAATGACAGTTTTAACGCAAAGGGTTGTTTTTGTGTGTGTGTGTGTGTTTCCCCGAGCCCCGGGCCAATGATCTAATTTCTCAGCAGCTAGGTGGGTCAGAGGGAAATGTGTGGCAGAACAAACTGCAACATCAGGTACACTCCTTCACTCCACCTCCACCCCCCCCCCCCCCCCCCCCCCCCCCTAAACAGATGAGATACAGGGGATGGAGGGGGCAGCTGAGGTGAGCGAGTGTCTTGTTTGTTTAGCGGCTATCTGCTTTGTCCCAGATTTGGGGTTTTATAACACACACACACACACACACACACACACACACACACACACATCACAAATATGCACTTTCACCCGCTCCTCGGCAGCCCTTCGCCGCCACCGACTGCAACCCCTGAGCTATTTGGGGAACAACAATTGATGTGATGGGCGAGCGAGCATGGACACACCAGAGAGACCTCGAAAGAGAGAGAGAGAGAGAGAGAGAGAAGGAGAAACTGACAGAGAGACACAGCGGGGAGAGCGAGAGATGGATGGAGAGGCAGGTGAGAAAGTGAGCTATGAAGGGTTGGGGACAGGTAAGGGGAAGAGAAGGGGAAGGTGAGAAATACGCAGAGACAGACTTGGGGGGAGGGGGGGGGGAGGGGTGAGGAGGGGGAGCTGAGCGAGGGTGATACGGTGACTCGAAGAAAGAGAGAGAGACAGTTGGAACTAAGTGAGACAGAGCTGTGAGAGGTGCAGCCGTGAAAGACGGAGATGGAATGCGGTGAAAAAAAAAATGAAAAAAAAAACGGGTGAGGAAAAGGGGGGAGATGGATGGAAAAGAGAACGGGGGGGTTTCGAAAAGACCTCCTCAACCGCCCTGCAAGAATTCACGCCAGCCGCCGGCTCTCTCTGTGCCACACAAACCACAGAGGCACCGGGTCTGTCTACCAAACAAAGTCACTCCGTGGTAACCATAGTTACCGCTGGCACACGCCATGGCAACCAAGGTTACAACTCTAGAATTTGTTTTAGCAAAGGATACAGTATCTAGTCAACACTTTATTATTATGGGATTATGAGATCAGTGTCATTTAGTCAAGTGTCTCTCATATTTAGAACAAGTTACCGTGTCAACCGATTGCTAATTAGGTATCAATCAATTGTATTTTGTGGTGGAATCAAACCACAAACCACACAAAAGAGCTAGCAGATCCACTCAGACCATATAGTTGAAGAAAATCATTACACAAATCCACAACCGTAATCACTTCTGCGGCTCTTTATTTTACGGCCCCCCAGGCTCTCACCAGCAGAAACATTACACCAGTCATTACATTCCTGTAATTTGGGAGTCTGCCTCCCTCCCTCCCTTCCCATCCTCCTTCTCTATCTCCGTCAATCTCTTTCTCACCCTCCATTTGTCTCCTTCCCTCACCGCTTTCTCTAAATTTCTTTCACAGCCTCCTCCGTCACCACCACCAGGCCAAACTATCCCTTTCCCCACCCCCATTTGAACAATTAATTGAGTCTAAAAATGGCCGACTTCCACGGCCCAGACTTCCGCTGGCGGAGCCCCGCTTGCCGATCGTTTTGGACAGTCCATTAGAGACGGTGATTAGGAGGGAATCTCACTAATTAGGCTCGCTAACGAGGCAGAGCGTCCGCGGCGACGGGGACACTCAAATGGAAGTCCCCGAAATTGGCTCGAACAGACGAGGGACTCACCCTTTTGAAGTGCACAATAATAATCAAGCCTCGTGACCTTAGAGGGAGGATAGCAGTTGCATGCTGACTCCATGCTGAGGATGGCGGCTGTGTCCCCTTAACTAAATGCTCTTTCAACCAATGCCAAGTCTGCAGACAGGGCTTGTTAAAGCCAGGGGATACTGCGCTGCTATTAAATCCAAAAACTCATTTCCATTTTCGACACTCAGCTGGTGCCGTTGACCACAGCGACTTATGACGGGTGAGCAGGCAGGGGTTTAGCATCGTCGACAGGACACTCAGCTGCCCTTACACGATTCGAGCAAGTCAGAACCATTCATGCTGTCTCAAGAAAAAACTTTCAGTTCATATATAGGTAGGATTTCATGACAGAGAAGTCCTTTTACGTTCTACGTGATCATGCACTGCTACAGCACAACACCGTCCTTTTTGGTTTATTCTTGTCCCCAAAGAAAACAGTCACGATATTAAGTGGGCTTTGAAGAAAACAGAGACATTTGCCAGTGAATGAGAGCCCCCTCCGCACCCTGCAGCACTACAGTCAATGATGATTGATTACTCCGTCACAGTCTCATAACTGCACTCATTACGTTTTTCATCGCAGTTGTCTGGCAAAGGACAATACCAGTGCTGCCTACAGATACAGATACGCCTAATGAGATAGTCACATAAATGTGTAAGGGAAATTAAAACATTGCCGATTTTTTGGCGCCGCGCGGCATAATCCAGATTATCTCTACGTCAGTGAACCTCACTGGAAAACAGGAGTGCGTCAGCAGTTGGTCTGTGTGTTTCAGACTTGATAATTAAGCCCCCTAGGTCCTCCTGCGGGTCACGAGGTTGTCGGTGAGACATCGCCACCGGGCGATCACCGGGACGTACTCTGTCTCCTCACTGAGAGTCTGCCCGTGACGGCTTCCTCTATTGTGTGCGTGATACCCGGGTGAGTTTTTAAGCATTTGTTCGGCAGGCAAGTGGTAATCACGGCTTGGGATCCCCCCGCCACTTTTCAGCAGCTTAATTAGAGGGGCTGCATTTAAGGAGAGTTAATCAGTGGAGGGGAAACCATCGCTTTAGTCCCCTTATGTTTAAAGAGAGGGGGAGCTGAGCACATGGGTATACACACACACACACACACACACACACACGCACACACACTGTGTTTGTATTACTATACTTATAAGGACCTTCAATGACTTTATTCATTCCCTAACCCCTAACCCTAAAACAGACCTTTGAAAAAGTTAGGAAAAGTTGGGTATAGAAAAACAAATGCACCACACACACACACACACACACACACACACACACACACACACACACACGCAAACATGCGCGTAAGCATTCAAACACGTCGACACACAGACATGCACACTGGCTGCATAACAAGCACACACACACACACACACACACACACAAGTGCACTTAACGTGTCTGAAAAAACAGGCATGCACACGTCTCCCAAACAAAACAACTGCGCAACTGCACACACACACACACACACACACACACACACACACACACACACACACACACACACCTCTTAAAGCTAAACACTCTGTGACACAAACCAACAGAGTACTCCAAATACTGCACAGTTTCCTCTTTCTCTTCTCTTCCCCCCTCCTCTCTCTCTCTTCATCTCTCTTTTACATACACACACACACACACAGACGTTCTCTCTCTCTCTCTCTCTTTCACACTTAGGCATCACCACCGTTCCTCTGTACCAACACGCAGCTGTTCCAGGTCTTGGCGCCAGTGAGTGTGACAGTAATTACCTGCCTAGTGGAGGTGGTACTAGTGTGTGCTGAGAGCAAGAAAATAGGAATCCTGAAGAATGGCAGAGATTGGGGCGCACACGGCCCACTGTGGGAGACTCTGCACAGCCTGCTGCTATGACGACTAAACAATCTGCTTAATTTGGCAGGCGGACAGACCAATATTGTCTCCTTCTCCCCAATGAGCGCCGTCATATCTTGACAGAAAGTCAAGTCAGCAAGTATTCCACACTGGTGAAGTGATTCCAGTAATGACTTCATTGCATGGGTGTTGCATAACAAGTCGCTATCCATAGCAGGTTTTGGCACCACCATGGCGATGGCACCATGCATCGTCATCGACAGGATCGTTAGCGTATACCGTCGGTGCCAATTATAGAGGAAATGAAGAGTTTAGATAGATAGATAGATAGCCCTCACTCAAAATAGTGGCTATCTATCGATCTATTTTTTTTAAAACTCCTCTTAGAAAATGTTTGCTCACATAAAATGAAAACAAATGACTGTCCTTTTAAAGGATAGTAGGTAACTTTCATCAGTGGGTGACAAAATGATAACACATCTGCTGCCTTTTAGAGATATTGAATGAGGAATTTGCTGCACCCTCCCTCTGGAACGCCCTCCCCATCCACATCCGGCAGGCTCCCACCCTACCATCGTTCAAACAAGCCCTCAAAACCCACCATTCCATGACTTGTTCTGTACAGCTTCTCTAGTTTTCTTTTTTACTAAAATGTTCTGTTTGTTTTGTTTTGTTTGCTCTTTTTTGTGGGTTTTTTTTTTTTCTTTTTTACTAAAATGTTCTGTTTGTTTTGTTTTGTTTGCTCTTTTTTGTGGGGGGGGGGTTTTGTTAGTTTTTTTGTTTTGTTTGTTCTGCCCTCCATGAAAAGCATCTTTGGGTACTTAGAAAATATAAGTCCAATGTATTATTATTATTATTATTATTATTATTATTATTATTATTATTTTCAAGTAATGTTTTCAGGGTTTTTCCCGAAAATGGATATATATTACATTTTGGAAATTCATTTTCAAATGAGGGGATAAGTGACAATAGACGGTTCCAATGAGCAGCTCCAGTGATGGACAGCTGATAAGACTAGTCTCCTGGATGTCACACTAGAGTACTGATGACAGTGGGTGTCACAGCACTCTCACTCAGCCGTTACAGTACAGACCCACACCGCTGCAGACAGATTCTGTTGTTTTGGCTGCAGCACTGGCAAACAGGGACACACTGAACTCAGCACGATGATCAGGAAGTGTTTGTGTCTGTCAGCCAATCGTTCTGTAAAGCACACACTAGAAGACGTCAACACTGTTGGTGCCATAAGGTGGGCTACCATCTGAGTTAGTTGAAAATGTACAGCAGCTTTGCCAAAGTTAGTTGTGATGCTTTAGGTGTATGTAGAAAGTATGTATAGACAAATGATTACTGTGAATGTTAAGTAATCGCAAATAAAGTAGAACACAGTAGAAGAACAGGAAGTAAGTAGCAGAAGCTCTTATCCAGAGCGACTGTTGCTGGGACCTTATGGTTATGAAACAGCCTCTTTAATCACTAGGCTACACTGCCACCCCTGGGGTCCCTCATAAAGGGGGTGTGGTGGGGGTATAAAGGAATATATATATAACCAATATATTTTAACGAGCTGGAGTCTCAACATGGGAGGCTGAGTTCCTCCTTTGAGTGTGTGCATGCAGTAGGCCAGCCTGAGGCCTCCTCTAATTCCTTCTCTATCCATTGCTATCGTCACCCGTTTGCAGGTCTGACCAGCCCGCCTGGGCTTTAGATGACGTCAAAGGGGATCATCTAGCAGTGATCCCAGGCCTACCCTTCGATTTGCTCCTGGCCAGGCCATCAGACCCAATTTGTCCCGTCAAGCTCCGCCGCCTCCAGTCTGCCCCATCTTACGGTTCAAACCCGCTGTTAATTTCCACTATCTTGCAGTTCAAGGACAGTGGTTCAATCACTGTTGGCAAACCATTTGGGCCGGATACAGTACCGCTGCAATTCCCCTGTGAGACTATTAGAACAGAGCTCCTGTCCGAGTAGCTGAATGTCTGCTGACATATAGTCTACCTGAGTGTACAGCATTGCTCAACCTGCAGAATATTTGTTTATAGGGACTGAAATAAAGAAGCATGTCTATTGTTAGTATGGGTACTCTCTGAGTCATTTATCAAATGTAGATCCAAACTAGAGCAGATGTAGAATGACCCAGAGAGGGGGGGGGGGGGCTGCAGACTACCCAGGCTACCTAGCTGCAGGTGGTATCATTACCTTTAGAAGATTAGCTATCAAAAATACTAGGTGTTAGCTCAGTTTGAAACAAGAATGAACCAAAATAATGGATAGGCTAGACATATGTTTAAAAATAGGCTTCAATGACAAAAACACTTGCAAAGACATCAATCTGTCCACAAAAATGCTATTGGTGTTTGTTTTTGGCAAGTGAGGTGATATCCCAGTTTCCTTTAGATTCACTGACTAACCATCAATGAAGGCAATATCCTGTAGCTAGTCTGGGTCAAGACTAGACATTTTTATCGAAGCTGATGTGCTAAAACCAGATGTGCACATTGCAAATATGCACTCATACATACATAGGCGACTCAACGAACAGCAAAGGAGCCTAAGATATAATTCTTGATATCCTTAAGTTGATGTTGGCATCATTTTTCCTTTGCATGACTGAAATGAGCTTAGGCAAAAACACATTCTGCAAGTTTCCAGCTGTGCTCAAAAAGGGAAAGGGAATGAGAGCGAGCGAACTCAGCCGGACTAATGGAGCAAAAGTCAGCTGCGAAAACAAAGCTGATTTCAAAAAGAAGTTCCTCATTATAAAAAAAAAAGGAACCTCTCAAGACAGAGGCGAGAGAGTGAAGAGAAAAGTTGTCGTTTAAAAATGCCCCATGTGTGCCTCAGCCCGGGGAACGACCTGCTGTAATGCAGCCACCGACCAATTAATTTTGATAGATGCGACTGCCGGTTTCAGAGCTGCGGGAGGAATATTGCGCTCACGGCGGGACTTGTCGGCCAAGGAGCAGAGGAAATAAATGTTGACTACGCACAGAAAGGAGACGTGTGTGATGCATTTATTCAGACGCGATCAGTACAAATATGTCACGATAATTGCGGCTGTAAGTTGTGAACAAGTTGTCCAAATCTCTCCTGTGTCGCCGGGAGCCTGTGTGGCGGGGAGCCGCTCTGTCGCTGTCCGCGGTGCTGAAGCCTCGGAAACTTCATCTGTTCTAACGGGCTACTGGGGAAGAGCTACTGCTTCCCATAACTGCCTCCTCTTGAGGTGTGGGGCTATTTAGTTTTGCCCTGAAGTTGAACTCTATCTCAAAAAAACTGATAGGCCTGTGATAGGCGGTGCCCCGAGGTCTACCTTTAATTAAAAGGCCAGATTAAAGCAGATTAAAACACAGAGAAATTTGGAACAACTTTCAAGCTTGCAAAAGTGTGCCTGTGTGCGACATATTAATAACCCTTTAGAATCCCTTTGGCTTTTACAATTTGATTTTTGCAGGTAAATTCTTGCTGAGCTATTAATCTAGTCACGGTTCGCCGGAAAAAGCTTTGTCCAGCCTCAGCACAGATGCATTTGTAACAAGATGAGGATAACAAAACAGCCCAAAACTAAAGCCAAAATCCATCAAGTACCAACAAGATTGTTTTTTTTTTAACTTACGAGTGCCGTCAAAACGCGTGGCTATAGTGTCCAGAAACGTGTTCTGCGGCGCTAATAATCCCTTCATCACAGGCATTTTCCCTCCTTGTTGTCGAAGTCCCCATCAAAGTTACGGAAGAGAAGGTGCGAGTCGTCCAAACGTGTGCGGTGCTCCCATTAAAGCCGCTTGGCCGTACAGGAACGGGGAGCTGTCCGGTAAACTAAGCACAATACCATCGCCTATCCACTGGAGAGTGCATGTGATGCGCGCACCCGTGTGTCTGGAGCCTGTGTTGCGTGTGGAAAAGACAAGGGAAGATGATGCCCGCAGGTGCAATTCAGGTAATAGCCAGGGACGACCGTGAGAGAGCGAGACTCTCTGTCAGCGTTGCCATTATTATGCCGCTGGATTCAATGATCATCTCTCCACAGCGCGCGGTGTTGGGAGACATCAATCACTTTCAACAACAACTGTGATCAACGAGCAAAGGGGGGTGTTTCCCAGTATGGAGAGGTCGGGACACGTTGTAAATCAAAATATAACTTTTTATACTTATTTCTGGTTTTATTTATTTTTGGTTTCTCTGTTCATTTATGGTTTTTTATTTCACTATTTATTCATGATTTTATTAATTTATCTATTTATTTCTGTTTTTTTAATTCTCTATTTATTTCTATTTTTATGAATGTATGTATTTATTTATGTTTTGTTTTTATTTCTCTATTCATTTATGTTTTTTTATTTCTGTTTTATTATTTCTCTATTTACCTCTAACTGTCCTACTTTTAAACTCCATTCGGAGATTCTGCTATCATTGTCTCACAAATTCAAAAAACAGCACCCAAATCGATGGAAGTCACAGTAAAAGAATGCCTATGCAGGAATGAATTTTCTCTCTATATATAATTGTCTTCTAACCCTCTGTCATGATATGATATGCCTTCAGCAAATATTAACTAGGAATTACCATTACCATTTGACAATGGAATTTGGGGGCCTTGAACCTTGTGTTTATTAATGTGTTGGAGACATTACACAAGAAAGAGAAGAGAGAGATAGAGAGAGAGAGAGAGAGAGAGAGAGAGAGAGAGAGAGAGAGAGAGACGGTCAGGCAGACAGACAGACAGCAGCATTTCTTCATTTCTCATTAAGACAATTACGCACAGAACTGAAATAGAGTCGTTTTTTAAACAAAACCAGTGAAATAGTTGCCTATTGTGCAAATCCTTCCGGAGAGAGAGGCAAGCCTGTTTCGGTAGTCTGACTATCAGCCTCAATCAAGCACATACCTGTCGGTCTGGCGCACCGCTGACCACAATAAGAGGGAGGATATCGCGAGTTTTTAGCGCCATCCGCAGGTAAAACTAAGGCACAGAACCACGAATGCCCGGTCTGTAGTGCATAGACCGGAATCATACAGCGTGAAGCGAATGTTCAACAGCTGCACAGTAGCGCCCTCAGGTGGACAGCAAACGGATGCAGTTCAGTCTCCATCGCTCCTCGAGTACAGGGCCCGGGCAAGATCTGGATTCTGTCTTGGTGCCAGTGGTGGAGGGGCATACCGGCAACTCAAAATACATAAACACATATAGACACACGTGGCACAGTACCTCACGTTCAGTGCAAGGGGGCAGTGCAGGACATACAGCGCGACAGACAGCACACTTGTAGATTGATTCTCCACTTGTCAGTTTTCAGAGGAGCTTCAATGGCCTGTAGAGGACGCAATTACTGGATCTAAAAATGTGATTGATGGGGAAATTGTGAAACCGGGATAGGACTAAGTTAAATCAGTCAAAGTAGTAAGTAAAATGGAGTTTCATTTCAAGATCAGATATCACTATCTGAAACAGACAGACACTGTGAGAAATATATTTGCAAACACAAAACCAAAACAAATTATGGTATTTTCAATGGATCAGTGGCAACCTAAATATTTAGTTAATAAAATGTAAAAACACTATTGCAATCTGGATTCTCTTTACTTTAGTTATTGAGTTATTGAATGGTGAACTTTAGATAATGATGGATAGCACTTTGGAAATTAACTGTCATTTTATGGTAAATCCTTCACAAGTAAGGGAATAAATGTCTGTCTCAACAAATCATACATGAACTGAACATATAGAAATCCTAATATCATGATTTGCAGATCCAAACTCGGTTTTGTAAATCCAGAAATGGGAGTGCAATCCTCATGTTACGATTACAAATCACCATTTACACCTTCAGTTCTCTGGCAAGCAGTAGCAAAACCTGGAACCTGTGCCTACTGCACATGCACAGAAACAGGCAAAACGTACAAATCTAGGTCAGTCCTTTTTCTAGCGGTGCTACAGCAAACACGAAAAGTCAAGTCCTCTGCCTCCTACTCAGATCCTCAACAAAAGTCAAGCGGCTGTTACCGCTGTTATGTCATTTTGACAAAGTGAAGTCACCAGGTGCTCTAAGGTTGACCACTATGAATCATAAATCGCCTCATTGGCTTCATGCAAACACACACACACACACACACACACACACACACACACATACAGATATGTGAATCATCCCCCTGAGGTGAGGCACTGTGGAGCAGCTAAGTTTAGAGAGATACTCTCATAAACGTGTCAGCTAATAACATTAAAACAGACAGCCAATGCACAGTGATGCTTCACCTGAGTAATTAAGCACTTAACGCATCATTTAAGTCTGATCACCGCTCCAAACATAAACCCTGTGTGTGTGTGTGTGTGTGTGTGTGTGTGTGTGTTTGTCTATACACGTAAATGTGTGCACGGGCAAATGCTTTTTGTTCGTGTGTGTGTGTATGTGTGTGTGTGTGTGTGTGTGTGTGTGTGTGTGTGCCATAGTTCAGCTCTGAGTGAGGAGACAGATGAGTAGTAGTGACTCATCTTGGCCCACAGCATTACCTCACTAAAAGCATTATTAAACCTACCCAAATCAGCCTGGGTCTTTTAACCAACACTGCTCCTTTTAATGTTTAGCAATCAAACAGTTATCAATCAAGTACTCAACACACTCAATCAAAGGCTGTGAACGCTTTCAGTGCAAAGCAGCTGAACACTTGAAGAGTCATTTGAGACCTAATCTGAGAAACAAAGAAAGAAAGTGGATTTGAAGAAAGGTCTGACCTTGGAGTGTAAACTATAAGAACAGGCAGAGTGTACAGGAAACTAACTAGGGTCTGGTAGGAAACTAACTAGGGTCTGGAGGTAGTGAAGGAAACTAACTAGGGTCTGGAGGTAGTGAAGGAAAGGGTCTGGAGGTAGTGAAGGAAACTAACTAGGGTCTGGTAGGAAACTAACTAGGGTCTGGAGGTAGTGAAGGAAACTAACTAGGGTCTGGTAGGAAACTAACTAGGGTCTGGAGGTAGTGAAGGAAACTAACTAGGGTCTGGTAGGAAACTAACTAGGTCTGGAGGTAGTGAAGGAAACTAACTAGGGTCTGGTAGGAAACTAACTAGGTCTGGAGGTAGTGAAGGAAACTAACTAGGGTCTGGTAGGAAACTAACTAGGTCTGGAGGTAGTGAAGGAAAGGGTCTGGAGGTAGTGAAGGAAAGGGTCTGGAGGTAGTGAAAGAAACTAACTAGGGTCTGATAGGAAACTAACTAGGGTCTGGAGGTAGTGAAGGAAACTAACTAGGGCCTGGAGGTAGTGAAGGAAACTAACTAGGGTATAGAGGTAATATAGGAAACTAACTAGGGCCTGGAGGAAGTGAAGGAAACTAACTAGGGTTTGATGGGAAACTAACTAGGGTCTGGAGGTAGTGAAGGAAACTAACTAGGGCCTGGAGGAAGTGAAGGAAACTAACTAGGGTATACAGGTAGTATACGAAACTAACTAGGGTCTGGAGGTAGTGAAGGAAACTAACTAGGGTATAGAGGTAGTATAGGAAATTAACTAGGGCTTGGAGGTAGTGAAGGAAACTAACTAGGGTATAGAGGTAGTATAGGAAACTAACTAGGGTCTGGAGGTAGTGAAGGAAACTAACTAGGGTCTGGAGGTAGTGAAGGAAACTAACTAGGGTCTGGGGGAAGTGAAGGAAACAAACTAGGGTATAGAGGTAGTATAGGAAACTAACTAGGGTCTGGTAGGAAACAAGCTAGGGTCTGGTAGGAAACAAACTAGGGTCTGGTAGGAAACAAACTAGGGTCTGGTAGGAAACTAACTAGGGTCTTGTGGGAAACTAACTAGGGTAAACAGGTAGTATAGGAAACTAACTAGGGTCTGGTAGGAAACTAACTAGGATAAACAGGTAGTATAGGAAACTAACTAGGGTCTGGTAGGAAACTAACTAGGATAAACAGGTAGTATAGGAAACTAACTAGGGTCTGGTAGGAAACTAACTAGGGTAAACAGGTAGTATAGGAAACTAACTAGGGTTAGGGTCTTGTAGGAAACTAACTAGGGTCTGGAGGTAGTGAAGGAAACTAACTAGGGTAAACAGGTCTTATAGGAAACTAACTAGGGTCTGGTAGGAAACTAACTAGGGTCTGGTAGGAAACTAACTAGGGTCTTGTGGCAGTAAAGGAAACTAACCAGGATTTGGAGGTGAGATTGCAGCCTCTCCTGAGGGTAGATCACCACCAGGCCTCCTACCCTCTCACACCCTTGGATCCGTCCATCTCAGCAAATGTTTAGATGACTGAAATACATTCCAACAGTTTCCAGTCCACAGCACAGACAAATATGAAGCACGCATGCACGAGAATCCCTTCCAGAACAACATGTCCACCTGCTTCAAACAGCGGAGCACAATTATTATTAGACTTTCTGATCACGTTGATTGTGTATTTTACCAACAGGCCATGTGGTGTTGCTGTAAACCGTCCTGGTTAAACACTAATCTGATCTGGGCTCAGTGCACAGTCACGCGTTCAGACTTTACGTCTCCCTCGCTACGGTGGAGAGGCGTCACGGTGCCAGCATCTTAACATGATGTCTTTTATGATACTCTCTGGTGCTAAACAAGAAGTGGCCACGGATCGGCGGTGATAAAAAAGCGCCGCATAGCTTCACTTTACCCACATACTTTGATAAAGCGCGTTCATAGGAATGGTACACACGCACACATGACGGATGTGCAAGTGTGTGTGTGTGTGTGTGCACCCACACACACCCACACGCACCCAATCGTATAGTACTCACTCATAAAAAAAAAAGCCACTATCCAGGCCCCCAGGATTACAAGCAGAGAGACAAATGACGCATTAGGTATCACGAGTCCTGCTGTACGCCCATTATCCCGTATTCACCCCTGTCACTCATTGCGTCTTTATTCATTTTTTCGCTCTTTATTTTCACTCCTTATCTGTCTCAATAAGATCAAAACCAAACCTATCAGGTTTTACTGCTCGTGGGTTAGGAGGATAGCCTGCACTCACTTCTGATCCTGAGTGCGCAATCTCATCTGGAATCTGCGTTTCCTTCAATTCAACCTTGAACCTCCTTTCTCAGAGGTACCACAGACTTATGTGGGAATCAAATCTATTGAGAAGTTCAATAGATAATCCACCTTAACCTCAGGGTATGGATGTCCCAGCTATTACCTGATACCTGTGCTGGTATATTATAAGGCCGACGGACCCTGAACACACCCCAGATGAGGGGAAACCTGAGGAGAGAGATCTGCCTTCCAGCCTGGCTCTGGCACAATGTCAGCGATAAGCTTATTGTATAGATATCTAATACTTGGGTTTCTGGGTTAAGATGTTTTAGATTAGAGCCATGACAAGGAGGTGGAGGTGGTGTGTGTTTGAGGAGGGAGAGCGTTTGGAGGCGGGCGGTGGAGTGTGAGTGTGCAGGTAAAACAATGGTGTGTGTGTGTGTGTGTGTGTGAGACGCACCCAGTTTGTTTGTCTGGGTGCGTAAATGCTTGTGTGTATTTGCGTTACTTTGTGTGTACCAGGTGGGAGTATGCATTCATGTGTGTGTGTGTGTCTGTGTGTGTGTTTGTGTGCATGTTTTCATATTTTGAACGCAGCTATGAATCCGCCAGAGAAACAAAAATGGGGAATGCAATGCCCGTGTGTGTGTGTGTGTGTGTTGGCAATCACTTTTTCACATGCCAACATGATAGCTCCCTCCACCTAACGGCAGCGGGCTCAGTAACCATATCATGACTTTATAATAACCACATCACATCCATGGCGAATGAGGTGGAATGAAAATCTAACCTAATTTGGAGAGATACACGACTCTGTGAGTAGTAGGGAGTCCCCCGAGATGAGGCTCCGATTGAGAGAGAGCCGGGTGCTGCGCTGGTAGCGTGCTCTGTGAGCGTGTAATGGTCTTAATTATCATTTAGCATGCCAGCCTCATTGACGAGGTATCAAGCCAGTGATAGAACCGGAGAGGAGGGGTGAGACAGCGAGAGAGAGAGAGAGAGAGAGAGAGAGGGAGAGAGAGAACGGGAGATGCAAACATATAAACACTTAAAGGCACATGCACACCAACAAAGTACACAACCTAAACACACCCAGGCCCTACGTGTGCACAGGCATACACACACACACACACGTTTCCGGCGAGCTGAGTGACATCTCTCTCTCTGAATTAGTCACCGTGAATGATGTGTAACCAGCCATGACTCGTTCTGGCTGGGGAGATAGCTAATTCAGTTTGTTTAATTAGCCAAAAGTAGTAGAGCATCCTCTCTCTCCCCAAACATACACTCTTCGTTGCACATCATCCATCCTTCTACCTGCTCTCGGTAGGAAAGACAGACCTGTAACCATGCCAGTATCTAATGTTTCATGGAGCAAGTCAGTTCCCTTTGACTCATATATATACTGAAGTGAGTGATCTCGCTCTCTCTCTCTCTCTCTCTCTCTCTCTCTCTCGCTCTCTCTCACACACACACGCGCACACTCACTCCTCCCCCCTGCTTTGTGATGTGTTTATTGAGAAGTTATCCTCTGTACCTTCAGAGAGATTTCAGGCACCATTTGTGGGTGACGGCTCCAGAGATGAAGTGTGTCCCGTCCCCGGCAGGCTGCATGGTGGAAGTCTGCTAACACTGAGGCTGGGACCTCTGGTGTCTCTGAACAGGACGCTGACTGGCCTATCGTCTATGGGAATCGAATAATCCAGCTGTATCCAAACTTCCAGGTACTGTACAGTGATTTTTTTAAATGTATTTTTCTGTTTGTGTTTCTTTCGAGTGATTTGTGCTGCTGTCCTGGCTGCTTCAGTAGGTTCTACTGCCAGGTCTGTACAACAAGGTTTAAACAGATCAGCGGATCAATGAGCTACGACTGAAAGTCAAGTCATCATGTTTAGTAATGAATATAGTTATATACTGCTGTTCTATCCTATCCTATACTACACTATACTATACTATACTACATTATACCACACTATACTACATTATACCACACTATACTACACTATACTATACTATACTATACTATACTATACTATACTATACTGTCCTATACTACACTATACTATACTATACTACATTATACCACACTATACTACATTATACCACACTATACTACATTATACCACACTATACTACACTATACTATACTATACTATACTATACTGTACTATACTATACTATACTGTCCTATACTACACTATACTATACTATACTACATTATACCACACTATACTACATTATACCACACTATACTACACTATACTATACTATACTATACTATACTATACTATACTATACTGTCCTATACTACACTATACTATACTACACTATACTATACTATACTATACTATACTATACTACACTATACTATACTATACTACATTATACCACACTATACTACATTATACCACACTATACTACATTATACCACACTATACTACACTATACTATACTATACTATACTATACTATACTATACTATACTGTCCTATACTACACTATACTATACTACACTTTACTATACTATACTATACTATACTATACTATCCTATACTACACTATACTATACTATACTATACTATACTATACTACATTATACCACACTATACTACACTATACTATACTATACTATCCTATCCTATCCTATACTACATTATACTATACTATATTATACTATACTATACTATACCACACTATACTACACTATACTGTATTATACTATACTATACTATACTATACTATACTATACTAAAACTAGACTATACTATGCAATACTATAACTAGTCTATACTATAATACACTACAATATACTATCCTACACTATACTATTCTATACTATATTATACTATACTACACTCTAAGATACTATACTATATTATACTATACTGTACGTTTTTAAATGTATTTTTTTCTGTTTGTGTTTCTTTCGAGTGATTTGTGCTGCTGTCCTGGCTGCTTCAGTAGGTTCTACTGCCAGGTCTGTACAACAAGGTTTAAACAGATCAGCGGATCAATGAGCTACGACTGAAAGTCAAGTCATCATGTTTAGTAATAAATATAGTTATATACTGCTGTTCTATCCTATCCTATACTACACTATACTATACTATACTATACTACATTATACCACACTATACTACACTATACTATACTATACTATACTACATTATACCACACTATACTCTATACTATACTACATAATACTATACTATACTATACTATACTATAATATACTATACTACATTATACCACACTATACTACACTATACTATACTATACTATACTATACTACATTATACCACACTATACTCTTTACTATACTACATTATACTATACTATACTATACCACACTATACTACACTATACTATATTATACTATACTATACTATACTATACTATATTATACTATACTACACTCTAAGATACTATACTATATTATACTATACTGTACTATACTACGAATACCACACTACACTAATACTATACTATACTATACTATACTATACTATACTATACTATACTATACTATACTACTATACTAATACTACTATATTATTCTAATGTGATATGTGTAAAAATGTTGGTCTCTGCTTTCTGTTAAACATGAACCAGGATAATCTTGTGAAAATAAAACATCAGTTTTGAAAAGTTAATAACAGCCAGCCAGTTCCACCTTGTCCTACTCCACTTTATTTCTGTGGAGACTTGGAATACCCTAAAGACAATAATAAGTGCGTGCACTGCATGCGGCAGAAAATAATAAATACATTTATGCGCAATTGTCACATTTAATACATTTACAGAGCGCGCTAGTGAATTCATTATTACACCATATGGTAATGCAGCTGGGTCCTTATATTTATAACTCTCTCTCCCTCTCTCTTTCTTTCTCTCCCTCTCGCGTGCGCATCGGGCTTTTAAGTGTAACCAACAACTGCTCTCCCGGAGCCAGTGATGTAATATATGATAGGAAATCTACAGCATGGAGGCACCAAGCCGTGTATTGTTCTCTCTCCAGCTTGATCCACAATAACAGCATGTCCCAGTGCTCTGGATGGGAGGTCGCTCTGAACTTGCGCTAAGGCCAATTCATCGCTACAACGCAGGGCGCAGCGCAGCCGGTACACGGGCAGCCAAGAGAGGATGAGGGTAAAACTACTACGAATGTGAATACGAGGTACTGGCGATGGTAAACAGGCGAATGATGTAAGTGACAGGGTGCGTCGGAGCTTATTGATACAGTTGGACACGTCGCGACAGTGAGAGAAACAGGTCTGCTTCCCAACTGGAGATACATGAACGGCTAAAGAGCGACCTGACATGTGGATACACCCGATGTCTACTGGAATCGGGTAGTTCGGATGCTGACGTGTCTGGCGTGCACGCGGTGCCGACTGAAACAGGTTGGTTTCGCATTGATCAAACTTCAGCAAAAAAACAAACAAACAAACAAACGGACTTGGGACGATTTGAGCGCATTCAGTGTCCTGGAGACGAACTGGATCAGTCAGTGTTCGTCGCGCGCCTGGAAATGACAGCAGGTTTATTACGGGAAGCAGCGCTGCAGCATTCACACGGGACTTTTCCTAATCGCAGCATCTTTGTGAAGGTCATCTCCTAATTCTGGCCGTGTACTAATTCTTATCCTTCAGACTGAAGTCGCATACAAACACTGAACGCTGTGTGTGTGTGTGTGTGTGTGTGTGTGTGTGTGTGTGTGTGTGTGTGTGTGTGTGTGTGTGTGAGACAAATTTGCTTTACCACTTTTCTTTCTAGGCATAGTACCGTGTAGGCTACGTGATGTTAACTTAGACATCATCTTTCGCTCTCTAGACACTCATCAGTATTTTATTTTAAATTCCGGCAACAAATTTTGGACGCATGGATGCTATCCTTATGAAAAGTAACTATAGTAATCCTGTAATATATTTTAGAGCGTTATTACAAATGTCAAATGAAACTTTAAAGCGTATATAATATAATGTAGGAATATTATAAGAATGTTATAAAAATGGGGATAAAAAATACCAGAAGTACTGAAAACTCATTGCGTATACAGACTTTGAGTTCCTACGACTATTATAGGCATTGTTATAGTGATTTTTCATGAGGGTAGACTGTCCTTGCCCCAGTGTCATTCTCTCCTATTTATTTCTCTTTCATTCTTAGGTGTGTGTGTGATCTGAGGTGTTAGTGTGAGACCCCCGATGGACCCCCTGTGCAATGGAGCCAAGCCACCAGAGGGCAGTGACCCCGTGGCGGACCCCCGGCCCCCTCCTGCCAAGCTGGCCCGGCTAGAGCAAGACGGAGCGGGACCCTCGGCCCAGGAGAGGAGCAGGCAGGGGAGTCCAGGGGCCAAAACCCCCAGCCTGGCCGACAAACCCTCCACGCTGAGGCCACAGGGCAAGAGCTGGCACAAGAGAGGTACATCCAGACGGAGGGGTGTGGAATAGAGAGGGGTTGGGGGGCGGACGTACAAAGAAGAGGCAGGAGGTTCTTGTTTCTGAGAGATTGTTTTCTCTGCTTGGGTGCTAGACATAGTGTAATTTGATACTAGAAAGTAGAATTGCTTTCGTCTGGGGCAACCATAAAAAAATGATTGACACACTCGCACCTGAGTAATTCCCACCTTGTCACATACTTTCTGCTTTTTCCCGCCACGCTCTTATTCGCCGTGCCCCCACAACAACGTCATGTGGATGCTGTCGTCGTGTGCTTGATTGGCGCTGTGTGCGTGTATGTGTCGCCCCAGGGAGCCTGCTGCCAGTGTTCTGCGTGGTGGAGCACAGGGAGAACCCGGCGGAGGGGGAGAGGAGGGAGGAGCACGCCGAGTTTGTGCTGGTCAGGAGAGACCTGCTGTTCAACCAGCTGATCGAGATGGCTCTGCTGACGCTGGGCTACTCTCACAGCTCCGCCGCACAGGCCAAAGGTATACAACAGACACATGCACGCACACACACACAAGTAAATCCACCCTGACGCATTCTCACATCCTGTTACTCTGTGTGTGTGTGTGTGTGTGTTCAGGTCTGATCCAGGTGGGCAGGTGGAACCCTGTCCCTCTGTCCTGTGTGACAGATGCTCCTGATGCCACAGTGGCTGACATGCTGCAGGATGTCCACCATGTCACCACCCTCAAGATACAGCTGCACAGGTAGGGGCAGACATCACATCTATAACCTTATGTGCCAAAAAATTACAGTTGGGCTCATGAGTCAAATTTGACTCCATACATACTAAACCTTTTTTTTGGGCTGTTTTGATCCTTATTGATTCTATTTAATGAGTGAATTGGAGATGGAATGCTTATTGCAATGCATATATCAACAAGCATCTTGATCATATAAGACATGAAATGTTTTTTTCTGCTAATCAATCAATGTCCGCCTGTGGCCCAAAAGCTCTGTCACATTTTGGGCATCGGTTTCAAAAAGCTGGGTCATTCCTGACACAGGCTATAGTCTCTCCGGTCTATGAAACAGACCTGCCATGGTGGTGAGGAGATTGAATCCCTGCCCTTTAGATCGGAGTCAAATCACTTTTACTTTGTTTAAGAGGAATAGAGAGTTTATTACTGTCACACACACTGTTCACGTGGGTTTCCTCCGATTTCCTCCCATGATCCAAAGACACGTGGATTGGAGACTCTAAATTGCCCAGAGGTGTGAATGAGAGTGTGAGGTGTCTGTCTATGTGTGTTCACCCTCTGATGGACTGGCAACCTGTCCCGGGTGTTTCAAGGTATACTGGGATAGGCCCCGTCCCCCCTGTGACCCTGAAAAGGAAGAAAGTGGGTAAAGAAAATGAATGAATGAATGACTTTAGAGGGATATCCACTTCCTGAACTGAAGGAAATGAAAATGCTGTGATCCAAAGTGTCTTTTCTTAGTGTATTTTTTACACTTTTTGCTCTCTTGTCCAGCTGTCCCAAGCTGGAAGACCTGCCGGCCGAGCAGTGGAGTCACTCCACGGTGAGGAACGCTCTGAAGGAGCTCCTCAAGGACATGAACCAGAGCTCCCTGGCCAAGGAGTGTCCTCTGTCTCAGGTAAGACACACACACACACACACACACACACACACACACACACACACAGGGCTGTGCTATGCAGTGCATGCACGCTGCCAAGAGGAAGTGGAAGTTTAGAATGTGTAGATAATGTGTTTGTCCTTCCAAGTCCTATGCATGTGTGTGTGTCTGTGTGTGTGTGTGTGTGTGTGTGTGTGTGTGTGTACTTACCTTGGCATATGAGATTGAGTAAGCGTGTGGTCCAATATCTAGATAGGAAGCCCAGATGCAGAGGTAGATAAAGTGCGGGGGCAGAGAGCGAGAGAGAGAGAGAGATAAAGAGAGATGGCTATCTCTTAAAGAGCCAGACCGGACTGCCTGTCTCTGTCTCCATTCTCTCTACTGTCAACCTGTCTGCCTGTCACGCTATCTGTCTGTGTGACTCTCAATCAGTCCATCTGTCCGTCAGTCCCACTGCTCTGGTATTTCAGCCTCATGATGTTCCTCGATATCTCGGGTGATGCAATTCATGTCTGGGTTTTAAAGTCGCCTTCAATTCTCGGACGTTTTTTTACAGACACATGCAGACACGCACACATATCCACACACACACACACACACACGTGACTGCACAAATAATTCTTTATGAATCATGCAGTATTTGGTGTCTGCTTCTGTATGAATATTTATAATACTCAGCGTAGTCTATCTGTTCTGGTGCTCGGGGGTACGTCACGTAGGACATCTACAGTTTGATAAAGAGAAAGCGCTCACTATCTCTCTCTTCAGATTCCTTCCTTCTCTGCTGGTTTAAGATCTGATACCAGCCCATCTCCCCTCCCCCATCTCTCTCTATCTCTCTCTCTCTCTCCTTCTGCCTTTTTCCTCTTCACCCCTCTCTTGTTTATGAGAAGCAGATTAAAATAAATATGAGAAGATGAAAGGTGTAATCAGATGTAAAGATTGCACAGGATGGTCTTAGGGGAACTGTGTGTGTGTCTGTGAGAGAGAGAGAGAGAGAGAGAGAGAGAGAGAGGCACAACTACTCTCTGACGACCTCTAGTCTTTTGTTTGATTACTCACACACACACACACACACACACACACACACACACACATTGACACGCTCATCTGTCTTTATTATCCTATTTACCTGGGGGTCTTTTTAATAACAGATCTGAGTTCATTAATATCAGATGTGTGAACAGCTGAGACACCCAGGCAGCCCACAGCAGCCACTTGGAGAATGTAATGAATTTCTATTGTCTTCTCCCCTGTTTCAGAGTATGATATCTTCTATTGTAAACAGCACCTACTATGCAAACGTCTCAGCTGCCAAGTGTCACGAATTTGGTCGGTGGTACAAACACTTCAAGAAGACCAAATGCTTCAAGGGTGAGGCGTTTCAATCAAACTCGCAAACATGAGAGATGAGTTTTAATATCTGGTGTGATTATAATTCCATATATGTGTCTTTGTTTTCCTTTTTCCTCTCCTCTCTCCCCTCAACGTGCCTCCACTTCAGAGATCGACAGCTTCTCTGACCAATCGCCTCACATTACCATCACCCAGCACCCGATCCCAGGTAGCACAGCCGAGCAGAGCTCAAGCCTTCTCTTCGCCCACGGGGGCGTGGCCAACGTTTGTGGGCGGTCCCCCCTCGGTCTCCACCCGTCCGGGCTGGTGGCCGCGCCCCTCAGTCCACAATTGGTCAGCCAGCAAATGGTGATGGCCCAGATTCTCAACCAGCAGTATGCCGTTAGCCGCATGCTAGCCGGCCAGGGTCTCTCACCCTCCCCGCAGCAGTATCTCAACCACCCCCCTGTAGGGAGGCCTCCCTCCATGGTCCTTTCAAAGGCGCCCGATCCCCAGGCCCCGCAGCAGGCCCAGTGCGGCCCGGGGGGAGGCCCCGGAGCCGGGCCCCAAAGCCAGACATCCGCCGGGTCCTCTGGAGGGTCGTCGGACATGTCCAGCGATATCTACCAGTGTGTGAGGGAGGAACTGAAGAGAGCAGGCATCTCCCAGGCCATCTTTGCCCGGGTGGCCTTCAACAGAACCCAGGTATGGAAGAGAGGAGGAGGAGAAGAAGAAGAAGGGGGGAGCAGGAGGGAGTAGACAGAGTGGTAGTTGGTGGCACACTGGGGACTAAGATGAGGCAACCGTTTGCTGGTGGTTATCTTTTGGAGGTGCTTCCTGGTGTGGTGGTAGTAGGTAACTGTCTGTTCTGGTGAATGTGTGTGTGTGTGTGTGTGTGTGTGTGTTGATGGTTGGCACATTGGCATGGCCTTTGCCGCAGTGCCCCCTCCCCCTGTGCGTGTATGTGTGTGTATGTTTGTGCGTGTGTGTGTGTGTGTGTGTGTGTGTGTGTGTGTGTGCGTGTGTGCGTTTGTGCCAGCTCTCTGCAGCACAAAGCCGATGCCAGCAATGAAGCAGCTGCTGGGCCAACTAATCACACCCCCTTAGAGAGATGCTGTCTCCCTCTCTACCTCTTCCTCTAGCTCACTGTCCCTCCATCTTGCCACCTCTCCCTCTGGCAGCCCCTCCATCCGTTTAATCTCTCCCTCTCATTGTCCATCCATCTTTTTTTTTCCTTTTTTTAAAAAAAAACTCATCCAAATCTCCCTCAACCATCTTCTCTTACACTAAAATCCAGCCCTATCTGTGTCTATCATCTCACATACACCACCAAGCTCACTGAAATGGGGCTCAGAGGACAGACTAAGCCCATTGTTATTATTATTACCATCATTATCATTTTCATCATAATAAGCAGAGCCAGTTATTATCCACCCCCATGTTTCCCCAGTGCCAAGACCAAGGTGCTCTGGTGCCAGCAGTACCAGTTGGGCGTGATGCCAAGATGCCAGCTAGAAGTGAGAGAAGCATTTGTCAATTGGTGATGCACGTTAAGTCTCCATCTATATGGAAGGAGGGGTTCGGCGGGTAGAGCCGCAGAATTATAATGATCCACCATTTGAATAAGAATGCACATTTGCTCTCCTGCTATTTCTATGCCAGTGTGAAATCTGACTTTTTCCAGGAAGGAAGCCCCGAAAATCTTCATATGGTGTTTCAAGGCCTTCCCGCGTAGATAGACACACCCAGAACAATGCTACAGGCAACTAGTGTGCTTTAATAGCAGAGCATTGGAAGCTGACTCCAGATGTGAATCTATTGTTGTCTCTAGCAGTGAAACGGTAACCTGCAGCGACTTGTCAAGGTGTCTGTTTGAATGGGATCCAGTGTTGGCAATGAGGAACTATAGCCTCATGCTGCCGGGCATATGAGAAACGTTATATTTGCCATCTGTAGCCATATGAATACAAGAGATCTACATTTAAAATACTTGCAATAGTATCTCTCTTAGTTTATGGGCATGTGTGCTCAGAAAAAACACAGTTTATTCTGTCATATAATAAAATCTGGAGCTAATGTGTGTCTGAATGAATTCAACATGACCATTGTGTGTGTATGTGTGTGTGTGTGTGTGTGTGTGTGTGTGTGTGTGTGTGTGTGTGTGTGTACACCAGGGCCTGTTGTCGGAGATCCTACGGAAGGAGGAGGACCCTAAACACGCCTCCCAGTCTCTGCTGGTCAACCTGCGGGCCATGCACAGCTTCCTGCAGCTGCCCGAGGCCGAGAGGGAGCGCATCTACCAGGAGGAGAAGGAGAGGAGCCTGACGGGAATCACACCGAGCTGCAACAACACGCCTCCACGACCCACACAGGTCAGAGAGAGGAACTGAAGTCAGCCTTACAAACGTACTGTTTAAGTCTATAGCAATATAATGTGTTTCTCCTAGGGGAAAGACTACCAACTTTAAGTGTAGCTGATTTAAGAGGTACTCAGAGTAAAGTTACTTCAATGTGATCTGTCCCATACAATGCAAAAATGATGACAGCACAAAGTTCAAAGTAGGTCAGGTGTATAAGCAAAGTATGAATTACCAGCAATTCAGGGACATATTGTTGGTTTCTGTACAGGCCATCCCTCTTTTCTTCACCAACACACTCAAACAGTGTTTTCAGAAATCTGAGGTTTGGATCTGTCGACATTCACTGACTTCACCCCAACATGGCGCTCAATAACTGATGTGATATAAAAATGAAGCCTCATTGTAATTTGTCATTTTCCAACCTTGTGTCGTTCTGATGCTCCAGTCCAGAAAGGAGGACTTGAACTGTGTGAAGGCAGAAGATTGGCCCCCCCGGCTTCCCCTACCCATCTCCTCAGTGAGTCCTTCATATTCTCTTTCTCATCACGTCCTCTATTCTGGATTCCTCCCATCTTCGCCCATTACTTTGTGTTTACTGTAGCTCCTCTAATCTAATCTCCTTGTCTGTCTGTCTGTCTGTCTGTCTGTCTGTCTGTAGGCGAGACTGTCCCCGGTTACGTCAGACAGAGGCTTGAGGACGGACAGTTGTGTTGTCAACATCAGCGCTTCCATCTACGAAGAGATTCAGCTGGAGATGAAGAGAGCCAAGGTGTCTCAGGCCATGTTTGCTAAGGTGGCCGCCTCCAAGAGTCAGGTACACACACACATACACACACACACACACACACACACACACACACAGGCAAACACACATCGTGGCTCTTACTTTTTTGCTCAACTCTAGTGTCCGTGATGAATCCATTAATACGTCTCCTCGGTGAAACCAGGGATGGTGTGTGTGGAGGAAAGCCCAGATAATCAACCAGCAGCTGTACTCTACAGAGGACTATCATCAGAGCATCAGACCGCTATTGTGTCCTAAATTACCGGTTTAATAGTCGCCCTACACAAACACGCACACACACACCACTTATTTGCATGAACGCACATAGACATACTGTACAACCGCATGCGTGTATGTGCAGCGACACACACACACACACACACACACACACACAAATGCACATTCGCACAAATGCACACACAGAGATGATTTGAGTGTTTATTGTTCTCATTTTTATGGCGGCGCCATAAGCTTGTTATTGCCTTTTGTTTTGAGGATAATTTCCCTTCATGGAATGGGGGGATTTCAGCTGTCTCATTTTCTCTCCCTCTCTTGTATCGCTTCCATTTGCCTTTTCCTTTCTTTCTCTCTTTTTCTTTCTTCCTTTCTTTCTTCCATCTCTCTCTCTGTCACCATCTTTTCCCTGTAACATCCTCTGTTTGCTCATCATATGGATGTTTAGGGGTCATTCAGCGGTCATGCCAGCACAGACAGGTGGTCCAAAACCCCCGAGGTTATTTTTCTTTTTCTCTCTCTTTACTGGCCTCCCTTTTTACCTCGCTTTCTCTGTTCTCTCCCTCTCATTCTCTCCTTCTCTCCTTCTCTCTCTCTCTCTCTGTACACCCCCCCCCCCCCCCCCCTCCCCCTTCAGTAACTGTGCATGGCTGTTTGGCAAGCAGAACCATGTTGGATCTCTCTGTCCTATCTGCACTGTGCATCTGGATGGCATTGTGTGCTAGAGCTGGGCTACAGCCAGGTGTGTGTGTGTGTGTGTGTGTGTATGTGTGTGTGTATGTGTGTGTGTGTATGTGTGTGTGTGTGTGTGCGCATGCCTGCTCACAGACATGCTTATGCTCCAGTTCATGAATCCAAAACTAGCTTGGCTGTACGTTCCTCAATCTGCCACTGACAAGTTTCTCCCCTCCTGATGCAGAAGGACTTCTAGCTAACAGGACGACTGGATCTTTAGGCTTTGCTAGGAATGTATTTGTTTCTTCTTCTTAAAGGAGATTGGGCAGTCCGTCCTACTCCATTTATTCATTTGTACTGGGGTACTGAACATGCATGCCCCTTTTCAGCAACACCCTGCTTCACATTCACATCCGGGAGCTGCCCGGTACAACCACAGCCTTCTCATGTTTGGCCGTAGAGCAGCTCCACTAGAACGACTTCAATCACTGGAAGTGCCTTGCTCAAGGGTACCTCAATGTTAGTTGTTGAGAGACGAGCAGGTTTCTTATTCACTTTTCCCCCACCCAGATTGTTGTTTTTCAGGATTCAAACCCATGAGCCGCTCCTCTAACCTCTAGGCTTCCTTTATCTACTAATACGAACATGCAGCGGACAGGACAGACAGGAGAATGCGATAGGGGGATGACATGCAGTAAAGATTATGAGCTAGGATTTTATGATGTTGTGAGTGCATGGCATGCATGGTATTATTTGGAAGACTTTATTGATCCCTATAAGGAAATGTTCTTTGCTTTCCTTCCTGTCTGCCGGCAGGTCAGTGTGCAGGGTCACATACAGAACAGTGTGATTCAGTGTCTTGCTCAAGGACGCTTCAGGGGTGTGGAAGTTTGCCGACATGGGGGCTTGACCTCCGGTTGAAGGACAGGCTCTCTAACCACCGCTGAGGCTCCACAACGCCTTACAAAGTGGGTTAGCTAGTTAGTTAGTTAGTTCGTTCCTGACGGGTTCCTGTGTTTTCTTTCTGTAGGGCTGGCTGTGCGAGCTGCTGCGTTGGAAGGAGGATCCCAGCCCAGAGAACCGGACCCTGTGGGAGAACCTGTGTATGATCCGCCGGTTCCTCAGCCTGGCCCAGGCCGAGCGGGACGCCATCTACGAACAGGAGAGCAGCAACGCGACAGCACAGCAGCACTGCACTGACAGACTCACACTGCTCAGCAATGACAACGCACTGGTGAGGCTGGACGAGACACAGGCACACACACACACACACACACACACAGCCGCCCTACCATGTATAATGGGACTCCACTGATAAACAATGACATGTGACACAGTGGTGACCCAGTTCATGAACAAAATCAGCCCCCTCCAAACCTCATGTCCTAAAATCGCCCCTGCCTACTACCAACCCATATTCTACCCACTAGGGTTGGACATGTACCCCCATGGAGAAGACCCCAAAGGTGCAGAAGTGGCACCCTTCCAGGTTCAGATGCACCTTGTTAAATAAGAATAGGTTGCAGGGATGAATGTATGCCCCATGGAAGTCAGATTGGACCCATAAACTGTCTGTCAGGTTGGTCGTACCAAACAAAGTACAGGAATGCCACCGTTTCCAAGATGATTTGGAACTTGTTGTGGATATTGATATGAAAATGAAAGCTGTGCTCGTGGGAGCCTGCCTCGAGGTAGCCTGAGCAAAATGTGTGAAACGTGACCAAAATTTAGAAGTAAAACAAAACAAACCAATACAAAACCTCAAGTACCTTTAGTCTTATTGTCTGAACAATCCTAATATAATACTGACTCAATCTCAGTACTACCAAATGTTTGGCTGACTTTGGGGTTGGATATTGTTCAAAACTTTGATGACAGTTATAATCTCTTTACAATACCCATCTAGGGTGAATGAAAGCATCTTCTTCTGAGTATTTTTTATGGACATTGCATTTACTTTTTACTTTTAATCAGATCAAGGTCAATTGATTTTCTCAATAAAATACAAAATACAATTGTTACGTAATGGTTACCTATCCCCCAAACACTTTTCTGTCTTGGCTGACTTCAACTTACTCCTACTACCATTACCAATTTAACACAAGTACTGCATCTTATTTTAACAACTTTGAATCTCTCTCTCTTGCTCTCTGTCTCTCAGTACCAGCACCATTGCCACTCTCCGTTGCCACAGCAACACCAGCTTCAGCACCCGACCCCTCAGGCCCATCAACCCTTGCAGCCGGAGGCAGGACCTCACCTGTCTCCACGGCAACCGTGCACAGCATCGCCAGCTGAGTCCGAGGGGGCCTGGGGACACCTGAGAGTACGTTTACGGTGCAGGGGCGGCAATGGCGACAGAGGGGAGAGTAAGGACTGGGTTGACGGGGGGAGAGGAGACAGGGGCAGTTTGGGCAGGGACTGGGGTTGCACTGGTATGGCAAGAGACAAGGGAAACAATGAGCAGGTGAGGGATGGGGTTCTGGGTAGCAGAGTCATTGACGCGGTCAACGGAGAGGGGAGAGAGGGCTGGGAAAAGGAGAAACTCTCCACCAAGTGGCCTGGCATTAAGGATGAGGACCGAGGTATGGCTGGGGTCCGAGTGGAGGCGGACGATTCTGAGATTGGGGGTGATGATGAGGTCAGAGGTGAGGGGTTGAGGGTGTCCCGCGAGGCCCTTGGGATCCTGCAGAGCTTCATCCAGGACGTGGGTCTCAACCCGGACGAGGAGGCGGTCCACACCCTGTCGGCTCAGCTGGGCCTGCCCAAACACACCATCCTCAGCTTCTTCCACAGCCAGGACCGCGGACGGAGTCAAGCATGCAACCAGCATCAACACCACAACCGCAACCGACACCGCAACCACAGTCGTGACAACAGCACAGAACCAAACTTGTTCCAGGCGGACAGGACTGCTGAGGATGAGACAGAGGATGGGGAGGAGGTGGAGAGGAATATGGAGAGGAACGAAGGAAGCCAGATAGCCATTTTGAAAGAGCTGGACGTAGGCACTCAAACCATTCCCACTATGAAGGAGGAAGAGAACTGTATCTAACCCAAATACATCCAATGACAAAACGTGGATGAGCCATATGTTCCCTACGAGCTACTGAGGTGCTTTTCTGATACAGTAAATCCTTGTTTCCACTTGCAACTCAAAACACATGACAGACCAGTATTGATGTTTTGGTACTGGTATGTCCCTACAGGTGTGTGTCCCAAAAGATTACGCCTGAAAGCTGACGAAGTATATCTGTGTATACCATGTTTATACCACGGCCTGGGAGGACACTGGATTCGGACTGACTGGGACTGGGAGGGGTGTAAGCCAGAGACCTACAGTATGAAGTCGCTCCAGCCAAACTGCTTCACAGTCTCAGATGAATAGAGGATTTGAGTGGAAAACTGTTTTGTGATTTGAGGATCCATAATGCACTTGAATAGAAGATAACTGTGACTATATGAAACTATAACATTATTACACGTAGCGTCTTTGTAGATTTGTGACACGATCAAAGGGGCCCAATACGAAGAGCTTCAGATTACATATCATTGTTAATAGAGAGAAAGTTTAGTTGGTGGATTATCTGATTTTAGAGAAATGCTCACGCCAGAAAATGCCTTGTAGAACGTGGCACTGCCAATCTGTTTTTTTTTCTATAGTCATAATATCTCTATGTTATTTTTACTATATCCTTCATGAGTGGTTTGTGTTTTTGTTGTAGTCATAAAAAAGTTCAGATGATCGTTCCCTGCAGGAATCTCACTGTTATTTCTTTCATTGTCCTCGTCTGTGTTTGTTGCTACATTGCTGTAGAAAAGATCAAGTGTCCTATTTCTGTTTTGGATGAAATGTGCATTGGGAAGAAAAAAAACAAAACACTGAATGGCTTCATACGCTAGCTAAGAGTTTCATTCCAAAATGAAACATCATCCATCTGAAAGAATTGCTCTTATAAAATGATTGTTGGGATAAAAGTAAAGCACATCCTGGCTCTCTGGTATGGTTCTGAGTCCTCAGAAACTCAAACTTTGCTGACAAAAAAGTAATATTTTAATAATACAATCATTTTGAAATATTGATGGATGAATTTGAAGCAGTTTTTCCAAAATTGATATAGTGTTTTGGAATGAACCCCTTCATATATATTAAGCTACAGGGAATCAAGCACACCTTTTTACTGAAATGCATAATAAATCAATAGATTAAATAATGGATCACTTACCAAGCTGATAAACTGGATGTCTAAAATGTCTCTACTGTAAATGGGTCCATTCTTGTTTCTTTGTCCTCCATTTGTTCACAATATCAGCTTTTGTTAATGGTTATTAAAATATGGTCATTCACATATTCCCATTGATGCATGAGTTTGTAAATCTGTCTAAAAATTGCTATAGGTGTTATAAACAAACCAGCTATTCATCTCCTGGTTGTAGGATTATTTTTTCATCTATGGCGGAGAGGGACACAACAAAGATGAATGATTATGACAGCTGATTTGAGTTTGCTTTAACATTTATTAAAATTCCCATTTTGCTGTTTATGCAGACTGTGCTTTGTGGAACCAAGTTCACATTGTTTAGTTAACTTCATGAAAGAAATATAAGACGAGTGACCTTAAAACAATTATTTACATGCTTTGCATTGAAATATTTATCAATTTATTTGATGGATTATGCTATTTTATTCACAAACCTATATTATGTGTATTTACTTTTTGACTTACTTTCTGATTCTCTTTTTTAGCATTTTTTCGCTGTAATTTGTCCTGGGTGGACAGACTAAAGCAATCGAGTATTTGGATTAACAGTAGAGCTGCTTTCCCCACAACAATGACCACAGAATAATGGCCGGGCCCTAACGTGGATCCAAAAGATTCAATAGCTGGAAAACTTACCCAGGGAGCAGCTGAATGTCCTTTTCCAAGTGCAGAGTCTTTCACAGGTCCCTGGTGGCTGTATGGTGTGTAATCGATGATTATCCAATCACATGTCAGAGCCGATGGTCACACCCACCTAGCAATTTAGCCACGCCCTTCCTATTATAACGCTGGAGCAATAAAATAGGAAATACAAAGAAAGGAAAATAGAGAGATGAATAGCATGAACAGCTTAAACAGACTCATAAATAGTTCAATATTTCAATGAAAAAGGATAAAAATAAGAAAATATTTAAAATGATGAATTAAAACAAATAAAACTAGATGGATTAAAGCTGTGATTTGTGAGCAAAATAATAAATAAAACAGAATAGAATTTATTTGTATCCATTTAATTAATTTTTCCACACAAATATAAATGTATTTATTTAAATATGTGATGCTGGATTACCCTATTTGAGATGCTGGCGTACGGACGAGGAAGCAAGTGGGGCAGTGAGAAAAGGATTGGGGCTTATATATCAGACTATTATTAAGACACACTGAAGCCTGTTGTAAAAGGCCCATAAAAGAATAAATTAATGGTTGCCAGGTCCACTCTCTGTATCGGTGTTGTGGTGTTAGATATGAGTAAGTCTATGTCGGTGAATTGGTGTCATTGTTCTGATCACCATGGCTCTGTACCAGTGGATCTGTGTCTCTACAATCACATGCCTCTCAATGCCGTCTGTGTGTTTTCTTTCTTCTTTCGGTTTCTTCTGCGTCTTCACTGCTCTTCCCATCTGTTTCTCCCTCCCTCTCAATCTCTCTTCACTGACGTTGCACATTGCCGCTCTTCCTCAGCCACCATTCCTCAGATGGTGCAATGTTCAAGCCCCATTTGGTCAGAATAGCTTTTTAGAGTAATTCAATAAAGCTCTGCTCTTTTTTGTCATCTGTTTCCATGACAATGCCTCTGTCAGGGCCAATGAGAGGCCATGAAAGCATCATCATCAGTAATATTAGCTATAATAATAATAATGATAATGGTGCTCTTGAAATGCCATGCTTGTGATGATGATGATCATGATGGTAACAATGATGACAATTATTATTATTGCTTTTTTGTTATGCTTCTCCCCACCTCCCCCATTTTGACCCATTATTGCTTTAATGTCTCCACCCCTACTTCCTTAAAGGGACTCCTGTTTTTTTCTGCCATGACCTTCATATTTTAAATGATGCATATCATCAGCACTGTAATTTAAATTTAAGATTAAGATTGTCTCAATTATCATTCATGTTGGAGAGCCCCTTTAATGTTATGTCTCTGTGTGTTTTATTTGATTCAGTAACTCACTGTGACTCACACAGTCCAATGGTCCAACACAGCCTTGTGTCCTACAAATGCAAATAAGCTTAAATTCTTCATACAATCAGTAGACTCTGCTCAGCCTCTCCATGTTCTGAACACGCTTGAATTACCAACAGGTCATGCAGAGCACATGCACACAGTCACAGGACCACCAAGGGCCCCTAGAAGACACATTTCTAAATGTAGTGTAAATATGCATGCGATCTCTGCAAATCTACAATAGTTGTGCATTGAAAAAAATGTAATATTGTTTGCCAACATATCCCAACATATGTTGGGATGGGCACTGAGTGGGCTCACTGGCAGAGCAGATGCATCAAAATCAGGGCTGATTTTGTGTCTGTGACACTGTGGGTCTCCTGCTGTGCTGATGCGGTTCCTGCTACTTCCTGAACAGATGCCTTCTTTGGTGATCAAATCAACAGTTAATTTGCAAACAGCTACACCTCCAGCTCGGGGCTGTTTCACGACCTCGCGCTGCACGAACACTGCGGTGTCAGTTTGGGCTCCCCGGTCACATGATCAGTCAGCTGGGCTTCAGCACATCCGCCTGACCCGCTACTGTTTACAAATCAGCGGACAGACAGACACAGCAGAATGGGGGAGTCCTGCATGATCTGAACAGGTAGCTGGACCGCACCGAGAGCCCACATAGGTTCATGGCTTTATTTTATCGCACTCTGCAGTCATCGTTACTTATCTTAGCCCGCGTGTGTGTGTGTGTGTGTTACGACTTTGTTTCGTTGCTTTACAGTAGCGGTGTGTCGGAAGTAGGCCCGTGCAGCGGCTCGGTCAGAAGTTGCTAACGCTAGCTAAGCTTGCCTTGCTCCCCAAAAGCTCCTGACATTTCATGTCAAATTCAGCCAGCACCGCCAACTACTGCTTGTCGCTGTGAGTTTCTCTGAACTCGTTTTGTCTTCGTTTTGTATCGACAGACAGACAGACAGACAGACAGGACACAGGCTAGTTGTTGTCTGGCGTCGTGCCTGCATCGATAATCCCGCGGGTTGTTGCCATCCGTGTCGCATGTAACCCTGACACTGCATGCATTGTACGACAGTTGACGTGCACGCAGACATGACTAGATATGAATCATGATGTGACAAATATAGCAAACATGTGACTCCTTTTGTATTTCCAAAAGCAGTGCGCTTCCCTTTGCTAGTGAGTCGGGGTGCGCCGCTTTGAGAGCTTCATTACTGCTGGTTTCAGTGCAGAGTTTTGGTGTCTAAATGGTGTTTCAGAGGCATTTCCACCCTGCCGAGAAACAAGTCAGCCAGAGAAACTAGGCAAAGCTAGGTGTTGTTTTGGATAGAGGGGAGAAAACCACATTCCTATGGGGGCATCTAGAGGAGGTACACCTGCCTGTTGTGTTGGGAGCAGTCGTTTTACCACCTGGCTGATATCTTCACTACGTCTGCAGTGGTTTACCAATGCTGCACACACCTGTAGTGACTCAGACGGTACTGGTGAATATAGGTTATAGCTCCTCAACCTTCCCCGGTGCTGAGGAAATTTGGGTTCAGCACTGAGCCTGTTCATGCACCTGCTGTGTTGCAGCACTGGCCTGTTTCTTCCTCATTCCTTGTTTTTTTTTTGTGTGTTTGTGTCAGTGTTTGTGTACATGCAATAATCCACCACCTGACACGAGCATGTCGTTAAGTATTTGGTGAGTCAATCAGTCTGGGGCCAGCGTGCTCAGGGTCTTCACTAAGGTTAAGGTTAACTTAGACTTGGCCTCCCGTGGATCACGTGACGGGGCTGTAATTGCGTGCCGAAGTCGAGGCATGTGAGTTTGTTTAGCAGGAGTGTTCCTCTTTCTGACTCTCCTGCACACCGCCGTCACCTAGTTGCCAGTGTCGGCTTTTGCTGAATCCCTTGTGAAACGTTATCCTCCTGAATGTTGCGTCAGTGTTTTCATTTATTGAATTTGTTTTGCATCAGTTGCTAATCGGGCAATGGTTTGCGACACAGTTGAGATGACGCCCACTGGACTGTCTCAGCTAATGATGTTAGATTAGTGGTTACGTCGAGGCTGCTTCAAGGAAAGGGTGAGCGCATTTCAAACAAGGGCGCTTCAGCAAAACATTTAATACGATTTACTCATCAGGCTTCAGCTGCACTATAGTTTACCCTTTGTGCTTTTAGGGCCGTGAGCGAGTTTCTTTCAACTTCAACTTGAACGCGAGTTGAATCTCTAGGCTAGTGTTGCCTTAGGTTTCCTTAACCGGAGCCAATCCACGACCAAAGCCCGTCTCTGTTTCTTGAAGTAGGTGCGTTTGTACAGCTACTAGTGCGTGTGACTGTTCTGCGCCTCACAACCCTGAATCAAGCCCGTTGTCCGCGGTGATGTCAGAAGGGACCCCGTTGCCTCCGGGACTCTCAGCTGATCTGCGGCTCCCGGATCAGATAATCTGAGGCTGCGCGGCCTTGGCCCCCGAAAGAACCGGAGTGAAATTATAGGCTCTAATCCGGTGACATTTGTGTCCCGTTTCAGTTTGCGCGCCTGCCAGGAACCGCCACCTTCAGAAGCCCCAAAATGGAGAGATTAAGAGCGGTGTGAGTGTGTATCATGTGTTTTTCGACCTGACCCGCGTCACGTCTCGCGCCGCCGCACATGCTGCAACTCTTCCTTTAATCTAGCAGGCTGTACTTGTGGAGCGTTGTCGTTTACAGTAAAGGGAAGTGAAATGTTTTGGTAGGGCTCGTTAATACGGCTTGTTGAAGGAGGAAGCTGGGGGGGGCTGACCTGAAATCAGTTCTGTGCAAGCCCTTTTTTACAGCCTAAAAATTGCCTGAGGTCATTTGGATGCCTGACGGATCGAGCTCGTGCACGGCCCACATTTTTAGCCTCGATTTAGCCCAGGAATCCCAACGCACATCTCCCACCTCAGCAACAGATGGATGCAGCCGTATTTGTCTGCTGATTTATTTACACACGTCATTATGTATTGATTTGATTATTTCGTGAAAGATTCGTGTTTTTGAATTATTGAGGCGTCTCCAGGTGCCGCGGGGTGAATTATGCAGCGGTGAATTTGCATCGATGATTGTGTTGCGAAGTTCAGGCGTTGTTTCGGCGTACCCGAGGTTCCACTCTGGGAGGGAACCGGTGAACGCAGCAGAAGGATGTGGGAAGACTTGCTTCGGGCGAGATTGTGCTGACGAGGCCTACAGGCGTGTACACACACACACACACACACACACACACACACACACACACACACACACACACACACACACACACACACACACACACACACACACACACACACACACACACACACACAAAGATGTTCTTCCTCATAGCATTAGTAGTAGTGAGTGGATTGAGGAAGTAAAGGCGTCATTAAGAAGTTTTGGAATGACCTTTGTTTTTTGGCAGGGAGGGACAGTGATCAGGCTGTTTCCAGCGCCTGCAGGTCCTGGAAAAAGTCTCACTGATATTATCTAAACCCAAGGCCTTCAATGGTTTTGAATACAGTTAAATATAGCACTTAGATTCAGTTTTTACTTGTTACTGGTTTCTTGGTGTGCTGTTCTTCTGCTGAGACATTATTCTGATAGGTCAGTTTTCATTTTCACGTTTTTTCACGATTTGAATTTGGTCTTTATATTTCATTCTGGCATTATAAAAAAAAAATATATAAGTTGGCGAAACTGAACACCTTGAATATTTCTCTTTACAACTCATAATCTTTTTTAACAATAAAGTTTTTGACTTTATCGTAACTGACCTGCTAGGGTACATGAATCAATAGCGTGTGTGAGGTGAAACTTTGGGACTCCCTCATCGTCTTTTTCCTGGGAAAAACTGAAAACGCACCGTTACTGAGCAGCTATTCACCGCATCACTCTCCCTTTTCCTGTATTATTTAATAGGGTAATGTCCTTTTTTATAGGAGAGGGGAGAAACCCCCCGCTGACTTAAGGAAAGCATTAGTCTTTGAGGAGAACAGATGTTGCCTAAGAAAACAGGCACATACATTATGTATAGAACATTATTTCTATTTTGATGGCGTGCGTGGCTGATTTATCGAGTGGTGTTGCATTGGTATGGTTAATGGGTTTAAGAGATGCCTTTGTTGTGTTATTTCCATAATTAATAAAGGGGAGGGGGGTGCTTAATGCTCTGTGCGTGCTATTCTGTCGGCCTGTGTATTAGCTCACCGTATTCAGAAATGTGGAATAATCCCAAGCCCTGGATAAAGAACCGAGGCACAGTCGGTTAACCCAGATTGCAACTCTGTGGTGTGTTCACAGGAAGTTTGTTAACTTTTCTCAGAACTCTTGATGTCTGAGCGTAGAGGAGTCGGCTCAAGGTTTACCTGCCGGGCAATGAGTCTGAACACTGTGACCCGCAACCTGTTACGATACTGTCATAACTTCCACTGTGCGGTCTGCTGTGCTGCACCATTACTTCCTGGAGCTTTTCAGGTTATATTTGTAATACTCACACCTCCTTGTCACACCTTGATTACACATTCTGTCTTGTAGCAGTTGTTTTGTTCAACCCTGAGAGGTTTAATTTAAGCTATTCTTCACCGACGGCAATGAGTGTTATTGTTTTATTTTAGGTAGTAATGTAGTGGTAAATGCAGAAGGTGGGTAAAGCCTCCAGAAGGCAAAGAAACACCAGTACAAACAAAAAAATCGAATTATATTTTCAGAAAAGTATTGATTTCTGCTTTTCCATAAAATACCCCACCCCTATACAACGTTTACGATTATGGATGCTACTTACTATGATGTTTACTAGGACTTTTATTGGAGTTGGACTGGACTGTTTTCTGAACTATCGTAAACTCAGTTTGTCTGATGCCTTTTGATTCTTCTTTTTGTTCCCTTTTCCCACAGTGAAAAGGGAACAAAAGGTCATATGTAATTCAGATACCAAATCATTTGACTTGCCTGTTTTCCTAATTCTCCATTATTGCCTCTTCTTCTTGCAGACAAACCCTCTTCTGTGAGTTTTGGCTGAGGAGAATCAGTAAGCTGTGACAGTAAGTACTGAGATCAACCAGTTGTTCAAGGCTATTTATTATTAGTAACGGTAGTGATAGAGGGAGACTATTTATCGAGGTTGGGAAATCAGCTACAGAACAGCAGCTGGGCTCAGTGTCTTGCTCAAGGACACTTCAGCAGGGTAGACAGATGGTGGTGGTGGTAGTAGTAGTAGTAGTAGTAGTAGTAGTAGTAGTAGTAGTAGTAGTAGTAGTAGACATTATATTAGTTTGAGTCTGTTGTGCTTTATCACTGGAACTTCAGGGCCTTTTTCAGAGACCTAAAGTCAATTATTGGTTTTTAATCTCTGGTACTTTTACCAAACTGCCAAACGTGTTATTCTGGTTTCTCTCTCTCTCCTCCTGCCGTGCTCCTCCAGGTCCCTCCGGGTCGCGGTCATGCAGCACCCCAACTTCGAGACCCGCCACCCGCTCCAGACAGACGAGCAGCAGGAGACGGGGTTCGACCCGCTCCACAACTTCAACAAGAACCACAGCAGTACGTGGGCTCCGGCCGCAGCACCTAGACACCACCTTTAACCTAGGACGGGGTCACGTTTTGTCCTGGGACTGAGACTAAAAATGCACCAGAGTCATGTGGGGACCCACCTTAAATTGGGGGGCCCCGCTGACCCACAGTTTGAGAAACCAGCCTCTAGTTGCTTTGTTAAACTATCACTGAGCCTAATGCGGCTCTAAACGCAGTGATGGGTGTTGTTACAAAGAGTTATGAGGAGGGGATGAGAGCAAAGGATAAAATGAGAGTAGATGGAGAGAGAGAATAAAGAGGAGCCGCTGAGCTGACTGTTAAGTGTGAGTCATGGACGTGGCTGGTGACGCCCACGGGCTGAGGCTGTTTGTGTGTGTGTGTGTTCATGGCGAGGGTCCCTGTGGAGCAATCTACTCCTGTAACTAATGTTGATGGACAGCTCTCTGACTGGAGCGTGTGTTAACCCGCGGGCCAAATTAAGACCCATTACCGAAGACGCCGGCGAGGAGGAGCGCGGTGCTTTAGTTTCTCTTGTCACGTTTGCCTGCTCAAGGCCCCGGCAATAAGACCGATGGGTCATCGGGGTTGTTGTTGTGGTTGTTTTATGTTTACGTTCCTTCGTTCACATGACTTGAAACTCATTGCTTTGTATCAGTTTCCCTCCTCAGTACATGTTGTTTACATCGCCCCCTTGTGGCTCAGGCTGTAACTGTGTGTATGTGTGACAGGAGGATCCCTTGATGGCAGCACTTGCTCACAGTCTCAGTCTACCTTCCTCTCATACAGGTAAGTGTTTGTAATATTGTGTGAGTAAAGTCTCTTTGTTTACCGCTGCACGACACGTTATTTGGGATATTCAACCCAAATTGAACCGAGAAGCCCCCCCCCCCCACAACACCCCCATCTCTTCTCCCTCGGCAGGAAAGAATGGGACGACTTGTTCCTCAACAGTAATTACCTGGCCAGGATCCGGCAGGCGGGCATCAACGGCCGGCTGAGGAGCAGCCGCTTCCGCAGCGTTTGCTGGAAGGTAATTGCCAAACAGATTCACGCCGTCTTATTGAGTTTGAGCGAAGTGGCTCGGGCGATTTTCCCATCCTCAGAAGAGACTTTTCACTGATGAGGCTTGTCTGTGCTTTGGAAACTGTCATTATAGGAGTGAAGTGTCTGCAAGTTTGAAAACCTCCCTCGTCAGTCTTGAGTGTGCGTTAACCTGTGTACCCGTTGTCTTCCAGTTGTACCTGGAAGCTCTTCCAGAGGACAAGAGTCAGTGGATCAACAAGACCAAGGTGCTCCGGGCCCGCTACGAGAAGATCAAAGAGACGGTGAGAGCCCGTCTCCATGGCGATTTCCCCAGGGCTGCACCATCATGGCTGACATGATTATCCAGTTATTTTGCCAGATATTGTATCACAACTCTTCATCACGATAATTAGTCTTGATGATTTGAGGAACAAAATGACTGCTTTTATTTTGCGTCTTATATCAACATCTTCACTATTTTCAACTATTCGAAATGAAATGTTAATATTGCCAATAATGATGCTATTCCACTATACTGAAGTGCGGAAACTCAAATTGCTCAGTTGTTCAGCCCTATTAAGAGGTAATAGTGATTAGTGAAAGGTCCTTTTCTCACAGCACATCACCAACCCTCGCAAGGCTGCAGGCCAGCAGGACCTGGTGGTGAACAACCCACTGTCCCAGGATGAGGGGGTAAGTGTGTGTATGAGTCTTTTCATATCGACATATAAAATACGAGCCCTAACACACTCCTCTGGGGAGCCTGGACCGTGCCACTGCAATAATTATAGATAGCTCAGTGATTCGTTGTTGTTGATTTATTAACAGAATAATTAAACAAAAAAAAGTAGTAATCCACTGATTTTACATTAGGCAATTAGCAAAACTGTTTATAAAACATTCAATAAAAAGTCATTTAAATTGTTTTTATTTTTCCATTACTCTTGTTCTATTTTTAGATTGGCTAGTGCTTTACCATTTACACTTCCAGTTTTGGGCAACACTCATCAGATGACTCTTTTCATTAGATTAGATTTTATTAGAAGAGCTCTCATTGGCCAGCTAGTGGAGTTTGAGACACACCCCCTTGATGCACCCTCACCCTCCCCCCCTGACCAAATCAGTAATTACCATTTTGGGTAATTTATTCATTGATTAAAGACAGAATTATTAATCGACTCATTCAATCACTGTTTTTTTAAATTGTTTTAGAGACAGTTTTTTAATTGCCTCATTTAAAAGACTATTGAATTAATCCTTTTATAAATATTTATTAATTTATAAATAATAATCAATGAACTGAACAAGTCTTGTATTATTACTGCAGCAGCACCGTCTCTGTAGCCCCTCTGGTTTCTGCATCATGTCTTATGTCTCCGTCTGTCTTCTCCCCACCCAGAGCCTGTGGAACAAGTTCTTCCAGGATAAGGAGCTGAGAGGGATGATCAAACAGGATGTGATGAGAACGTCAGTCTCACCATCATTCTCTCTCTCTTTTTTTTTTTTTTTTTTTATAAATGAAAGCATTGTGGTGTTTATGTGAAGTAACCTCCCGCCCCCCTCCTCTCTCCTGCCGTCTGTTTGGTTAAGGTTCCCAGAGATGCGTTACTTCCAGGAAGAGGAAGTGAGGACCAAGCTGACGGACATCCTCTTCTGTTACGCCAGAGAGAACGAGCAGCTGCTGTATAAACAGGTACTGTTTACTGCAGCTCATTCACGAGGGTCAAAGGTCAGGGTCGGTCAGAGGTCTTTTTTTTCTTCTTTTTTTTTTTGGGGTGGGGGGCGTTTCTAAGGGTTCTTGAAAATGGGTGATTTAATGGCTGTGGCTGAATTTTCTTTCTCCAGTTTGCATGTACCTCTTTCCTTGACAGTCACTTCTGTGTTTTTCAGCTCAGACAAAAGAACAAAATGCCTTTGCAACCTAATCATTATCCGTCTCTGCAACACGTGCCAGCAAATAAATGGAAGCATAGTACAGTACCTCTTCTGCAAACTGGAAGTGACACATGGCTGGGCAGCGGCTAACGATATCTAAATTAAACCTGTCGTTACGGATTAGACACCTCGTACATCACTGTTAAGGAAAGACTGACCATCAGTGAACTGTTTTTGTTTTTTTTCTTCTTTCTCCTGATGGCGTACCTTTTTCTACCCTGCCCTCTTTGCACCCTCTCCTGTCCCCTTTTCCTCCTTCCTTTCCTCCTTCTCTGCCTCTAGGGAATGCACGAGTTGCTGGCTCCCATAGTGTTTGTGCTGCACTGTGACCAGCAGGCCTTCCAGCACGCCAGCGAGACGGCCAACCCCAGGTCAGTCACGAAACCGAAGCCTCCGCCCGCTAGTCGCCACGCATTCCTGCGGGCCTCCCTCCACCCTCCCTCCACCCTCTGTAGCTTGTGCTCTGCTCTGACACCAAAACACTCCCGCTTGTATTCAGGTATTTAATGTCTCTCTCTCTCTCTCTCTCCTCCCTCCTCAGCGAGGAGATGAAGTGTCTGTTGAACCCAATGTTCCATGAACACGACGCCTAGTGAGTACGCTCTAATATCAGACACATAATTGATAAGGATAATGTGTTCGCCCTGAGTTCCCAGATTGATAACTTTCATTACTGTTCAAATAATTGGAATTGTTATACATGCCCATTTCTGTCTCCCCCTATCTCATTTTGTCTGTCATTCATTCTCTCTCTCTCTCTCTGTAGTGCCATGTTCTCTCAGCTGATGGAGACAGCAGAGCCCTGGTTCTCCAGCTTCGAGAGGGAAGTCAGAAAGGTCTGTCTGATCCAGCGAAGGCCCAAGACCGAACTGTTGTAACTCTGTGTTGGTCTCAGTTTCTACGTGGAAAGCGGGGCTGCAGTTAGTCGGGAAAAATAACAATTTCTAAATCGCAAGAGGCTCTCCTGTTTCAAAACAGATTCTCCTCAGCAACACTTTTTGTTGCTGAGGAGAATCTGTGGCCAACAAATCATGATATGTCAGAGAAAATCTCAAATCATAAGCACTAGCATGTCGTTTTTACCTCCCCTACAATTAAAAAATAAATAAATATATATATATATATATATATATGTCATCCACCCCTAAAGCACATACTGATACAAAGTCAGTTTATTGTATTGTATGACACAGACACTGATAATTGATTATATTATATTATATTACATCAGATTATATAATGATATACTCCTCCAGGGGAAAGAGGAGATGCTGACCAGCATCCCGTTCGCTCGGCCCCAGGACCTCGGGCCTTCCGTCGCCATAGTGACCAAAGTCAACCGCATCCAGGACCAGCTGGTGAAGAAGCACGACGTGGAACTGCACATGCACCTCAACCGGCTGGAGATCGCCCCGCAAATCTACGGCATGTCAGTAGACTGTGTGTGTGTGTGTGTGTGTGTGTGTGTGGACACTTTTAATACCCCTACGACTCTTTGATTCACATCCTGCATCTTTCCATGTTAACATGTAGTGAGTGCATCCCTTTTCTCGACCCCTCAGGTATTCTCAAACCTCATTCCCCTGTCTGTGTCTTTGTGTGTGTGCCTGTGTGTGTGTGTGTGTGTGTGCGTGTGCGTGTGCGTGTGCGTGTGCGTGTGTGTGTACACAGTCGGTGGGTGCGCCTGCTGTTTGGCCGGGAGTTCCCGCTCCAGGACCTGCTGGTGGTGTGGGACGCCCTGTTTGCGGACAGCATCACTCTGGACCTGGTGGACTACATCTTCGTGGCCATGCTGCTCTACATCCGAGACGCACGTACGCTCCCTTTACCACCCGCCGGGCAAAAAAATCAGACCGTGATGTCGCTGTAGCATGTAATTGCATATGAAACACGTCCGGTGTGATTTACTACGCCTCGTAATCAGATGTACTCGTATTCTTTTACATGCAGTAGAGTAGACTCTTTATTGCCACACAACAAAAGCCCGGTGGACATTATGGGAAGGCAGAGACCGTCTTTCAACTGGAGGACCGGGGGTTTGAGCTCGGCTGAAGTGTCCTTGAGCAACGCACTGAATCTCTACCAGCTCTGTTGTGCTGTTCTGTAGCTGGCCCTGACCTCTGACCTCCCTGTGGAGGTGGGCAAGAGAAAAGATCTCTGCTACAGGGAGAGTAGATGCCAAACAACACATACTAAGTACAAAACAGGGTGCAAGATGAGTGGGTAGTATAAACGCAATCAAATAACAGAGGTAGTGGTTTTCCATATCATAAGGTGCAACCACTGAGCTGCGCAGTGTTACTGTAGTGACATTAATTAGTTTAAGTGGCGAGGAAGCCGTCCTTGAGGCTCGCGCTTTTAGTTTGAAGGGATCTGAAAGGTCTCTCTGAGGGGGAGCAGGTGGAGAAGATTGATGGGTTGGAGATTGTCTTTTTGGCACACTTGATCGTGTCGCCGGATGAGAAACGACCCAGTCGCTGGACGGCCCGAGCCGGTGACGTCTGCTGCCTCGGAGACGACGAGCTGGAGCTTTCCGTGCATTCGTACCTGGACTGATTTGAAGAAGTCTGAACGCGCCACGATGGATAGATAGTTTAAAGGGGCGTGGGTTGGGTTCGTCACAAATGTAAATGTTGAATCTAACCGGGTGATGCTGGTTAACACAAACATGTGACACGTTCTGAAGTCACGAGTTGTCAGTGTCACTAATAATGCATTTGCTGTTGTCTCTGTCTCTCAGTGATTGCTAGCAACTTCCAGACCTGCCTGGGCCTGCTAATGCACTACCCTCCCATAGGAGACATCCACTCTCTGCTGCACAAGGCTCTGTTCCTCCGAGATCCCAAGGTACGCTCTCTCTGAGACACACACACACACACACACACACACACACACACACACACACACACACACACACTCCATCACATTCTCTCTCACTCTTTCATCCACTGTGCCACTTGCTCTCTCACAATCAGTCACACTCTCTTGCTCTTTCACACACTTTCTCACTACCACTCTCACACACACACACACACACACACACACAATCCATAAGGCCCATACTCATCCTGACAGCACCGGTTCACTGACCTGACCTTCTGGTACAAACCGTCGTCCGTTGTCGCCATGGCCACTGACCCATACATGCGATCCACCGCTCCTCTCTGGGATGGAGATCCAGGTGGGGGGCTGATCCAGTATGACAGCGGCGCCCCGAGGTGTCCCACCATGTCACGCCACGTCTCCATCACAGTTACACCTGGGGGGGGGGGGTCGCCACTAATGGCAGGGGAGGTGTGTGTGTGTGTGGGGGGGGGGACACACACACACACACACACATGCACGTGCATATACACACATCGCATCAGAGGCTTTTTTTTTCCCCTGACTTAAATGCGCTGATGCAGAAAGTGTTTATTCCCTCCGTCCTCTAGAACAATCCGCGGCCCGTCAACTACCAGTTCCAGCAGAACCTGGACTACTACAAGACCAGAGGAGCTGACCTGGTGAACAAGACTCGGTAACACACACACACACACACACACACACACCATACCATTTAAATCACCATTTAAAATGTTCCAGTTTTTATGTTTCTTAGAGTAGAATGGGAGGCGTGCTGTGGTCAGTCGACACCGATTTACTGATGTCATCAAACATATCGTCAGAAACTTCAGCCTTTTTCTTTTACCTTGATTTTGCTGGTTGCTGTATCCAAATGAAAGAGAAAAATGTGTTTATGTTCATGTGTTTTCTTTTCATTTTCAAAAAAGTTTGAAAGTGTGTGGATTCAGATATCCGCTGTACCTGTGCGTGTTTCCTCTCTCATTTACCTCCACTGCGTTTTGTCCCTCCCCCTCTCTCTCTCTCTCTCTCTCTCTCTCTCCCTCTCCAGTGCCAGTGCCAAAACAGCCCCTCTGAACATCAACAAGGTCTCCAGCAGCCTGCTGAACTTCGGCAGGAAGCTCATCGCCCCGGCCATCTCGGTGGGCTCCGCCGGCATCTCTCCGATCAACAGCGAGGTGCACTCCGCCTCGCTGCCCGCCCCCGCCGGCCCGCCACGCCTGCCGGACGACCCCCTGTCCAGCCACGCCGCCCCGCTGACCCAGAGCCCCGCCCAGTCCCAGCACTACCGCCTGCTGAAGTCCGAGAGCATGCCTGTTCACCTCAGCAAAGGTGAACGCACACACACACACACACACACACACACACACACACACACACACACAGTGGCAAAAATGCTGCTCGTATGTCACAAGATGTATCTTAGGTGAGATCACACTCCCACATTTCTAACTACTAATTCCTGCATTAATGTCCACAATTCTGTAACTGGTGAATTAACTGCATGTGTGTCTGGATATGTGTAACTGTTGGTGTGTGAGGTGTGTGAGGTGTGTGTGTGTGTGTGTGCGTGTGTGCGTGTGTGCGTGTGTGTGTGTGTGTGTGTGTGTGTGTGGCAGCATCAGCCCTGACTCTTCTGTGTGTTAGATGTAGTTTCAGACGGAGTGTCTCAGGTCTCTCCCCCAGCCCAGACTCACACTGACACACAAGGTAACTGCTGTCATGGCAACCGGTTGTGTGTACGCCCCTCCCTCCCTCCCTCCCTCCCCCCCCTCCCTCCCTCCCCCCCCCTCCCCCCCCACCAGCCCCTGTGTGCCATTGCTGCTCGTCTAACCAGCCAGTGTGTTGTTTACTGCCTGGTCTCATCCTTTCCTGCTGGTTCATTAGCGTTACATCTGCATGTAGTACTGATCTTTGGCCAGCAGAGGGAGCACAGAGCTTCCCCCCATGAGGGGAAAGGAAACCCATCACATCAGTGTTGGGACGTCCTGAGTCAAATGTGTTGTTTTGAACATGGTGGAGAACTTGTCATGCATTTGTTTTCTTTCTGTATTACGATGCCAGTAAATGTTTTTGTACTTTTGCTATGAACAGTTGAATATGTTTGCAGGTTTTGGGTTTCAATAAATGTTTTTTTGCCTTTTACATACAGAAATGTCAAACTGGTGACATCTTGTCCCTCTGCCTGTAACCCCCTCTACCCCTTCTCTGCACTTCTGTCTCACTTCTGTGCACTTAGTGGTGTCTTTCTCTCCTCTCTCTCTCTCAGGCCAAAGGTCCAGGACGGTAAGCTCCTCCCCCAGCATAGAAAGCCTCACGGGTGGGCGTGGTCACTCCACAGCCTCGCCGCCCCTCCCCCCCTCCAGAGGAAGTGATGTCAGTACTTCCTCCCCGCCCCTCTCCGCCACCAAGAAGGAGTCCTTCTTCAACATCACTCGCTCGCGCTCCCACAGCAAGACCATGGGCAAGAAAGAGTCGGTGAGCCCGCCCGTCTGTCTGTCTCACTGCCTGGTCGGTCTCTCTTCTTTCTCACTCACCTGTCGGTCACTCTCGGTCACTCTCACTGTCTCACTCTTTCAGCTTAAAGTCTGCTTTCAACATCCTTCCTCATCAATATATTTTTCGTCTTTCTCTCTTTGCCCTCTATCACCCCCCTCCCTCATCTACTTCCACTTCTGTTGTTTGTGTGTGTGTGCGCGTGTGTGTGTGTGTGTGTGTGTGTGTGTGTGTGTGTGTGTGTGTGTGTGATCAGGAGGAGGACTTGGAAGCCCAGGTATCTTTCCTGCAGGGCCAGATCAATGACCTGGAGGCCATGAGCAAGTACTGTGCCAAGATGATGAACAGTCACATCTGTGAGTTCAGCCGCTGAACACGCACACCAGCACTGATCTGGGATCTGGGATCAAGTCAGCGTGACCATATAAACATGTAAACCAGCGGTTAATCCAAATGTCAACAAAAGCCGTAGCCCGCCACTGAAAATCTTGGCTTGGATCCATGTTTCGAAAGGACTAACAGACGACACGGACAGTGGCTAAATATCAGTTTATAATGAACTTTGAAGCTGTGAAGAGTTTGGTTTTGCGTAAACGTTGGAAAAGATTGGATAGAGAAATTTAGAGTGTTTTTAAGAAAGTTTCAACACGTCCATTTTCCTTTCACATGACTGTTAATACTAAGAAAGTATATGACTGTAACCACTCAAATGTCCTGTGGCGCTGGGCACGTGAACGGATCTCAGGAAGCACAGCCTGTAGCAATCATTATGCAATCGGTGTACAAGCCTGACTAGAGATGACAAGTCATGACTATAATGATGATAATGATAATGAGTCATCAGCGGTATGATGAAGCCCGATCTGTCTGGGTGGTTGCGTAGCTGGATGACTGCTTGTTGTGTCTCCACAGGTAAGATCCAGGAAGTGATTCTCCAAGAACACCTGGAGAAAGAGGATGAGGTCCTGGTGTCGCTGGCAGGACTCAAACAGGTGTGTGTGTGTGTGTGTCATCATACACTCCTTACATCTGTGTGTCGTCTGTTTTTGCCCGTTGTTCAAACCTCGCCGTGCGGGCTTTTTGATCTCGTCAGATCAAGGACATCCTGAAGGGGGCGCTCCGCTTCAACCAGAGCCAGCTGGAGGCCGAGGAGAACGAGGAGATCACCATCGCAGACGACCACTACACCTCCACGGCAGCCATGGCAGCCGCGCCGCACGGCGACAGTCACCGCGACGACCGGCGCCACCACCACCGCCACCAGCAGCTGCAGCAACGGGGCGACAGCCAGCGGAGCCGAGACTCGGACCACGACGGGAGCATGAGCGTGGACGAGAAAGAGGATGATGAGGAGGAGGAGGAGGAGGAGGAGGAGCAGGCGCTGAGCCCGCCAGAGCAACAGGTTAATACAGGGCTCGTAACACCAGAGCTCTCTGGCTGCAGCTGCAGTTCAGAGAGTCCACGGTCGTAGTCTGTTTAAAGGCCTATCCAGATGGGATTAGTTTTCGTTCAGTCTAACTGAGGACAGGACATTTTGTGCGGATATTTAATATTTTTAAATCTGACATTTTCATACCAAAGAATTGTATCCAGTGTCCAAAACAAAGTGTCCAATGTTTCCCCCATTTTTTCAGTCTCGGCCGGGTGGAAAACACTGAAGCAGCATTTAGACCACGGGACATTAAAACTCTCCTTTGAAACCCTGGATCATAGTGATAACAGTAATTACAACAATAACTTATACTTCTGTGGAATCCAATCAAAATATCACATTTTTTAATAAAAGTCCAGTATCGGCAAAACGATATATCGGTCTAATCCTGGTCGTGTCAGTGACTAATTTGCACAGGAAGAGACAGCCATGCAATCTATCTGAAGATTACAAAGGAGTGGCTCGGCAGTCTTGCTACATATACTTGCACAACACACCTTCAGTCATTTTAATTTGTCTCCTGTGCCAACACAATATTACCGTAGGCCAAAGGGTTGAGGTTCAGCTGAGTACAGAGGCTGAAAAGTCCCTGAGTTAAAATGCCAACAAAATCTCAAGAAAAAATTCCAGGATCTCCCTCGACTGCACCGGTTTACCTGGACATCGTTTTTACAGGACAAATAACCGTGGGGAAGAGACTGGAGTCCTTCCCGACGCTGGTGCACGTGTCTTTTTAAAAGTTAGATATGTGAGATTTGGAATGCGACTAAAAACCAGACATGCTGCGGTAAACATTTCCCCGCCTCCTCCTGTTACGCTAACCCCGTCTCGGTAGGACTCGGCAGACACCGCGAATAACTGAGGCCGGTTTGAGCTAAAAAAGAACCTCTTGGTTTGTCTCGTGCCTCTAGGTGGCATCGTCTCTGGGCTCGGAGGGCAAGAACTGGGACGACTACATCCTGGTGTCGCAGGACGGAGACCTGCAGGCCCCCGAGGGAGGAGCGGGAGGCGGTGGAGGTGGTGGAGGAGGGGGCGGAGCCGAGCCCACCCCTCCCGTCAGACGAGGGCGCGGCGCGGTGCGGATGGAGCCGGAGGGCGCGGCGGGGAGCCTCCACGACCCCCTGACGGCGGGCGCCACCTCGGGCTCCTCCAGCCCCGACGAGGGCTCCACCCACAGCAAAGACTCGGACTTCACCATCGTCAACCCCGGCGACCTGTGAAGCCGGCGGGTTACCCTCTCCTCCTCCGATGCCTATATCATAACCCCGTTCAGAGGGTGTGTGTGACGGGGGGGGGTGGGGGGGAGCTGACCTGGGATCAGAGGAGGGGGTTTAGGGTGCCACCGGAGCTACAAACTTGCACATGTGGACTGACACTTAGCTGGCTCGCTGAGGACAGCCAGCCAGTCACCAGTACCTTATACTCTTGTCTCTCAATCTGTCATCTGTGCCACTTCAGTCTGTCTGACCTGATGCTGTATGCTATCTCCTCTACCTAATGCCTGTCTCCTCCTTATGCTTGGGCCTTCTGACGGTTACCATCCAACCCCGCCTCACACTCCCCATGACTCGTAATGGTAGCGCCCCGCTCTACCCAGAGAGGGCGCCATTGAACTGCTTACTCTGTCACTACATTGATTGCGCTCAAAGAGTTGGATCTCATACTGCATTTATGGATTGGGGGGGGGGAGGACCCTCTCCTTCCCTCCCCCCTCCCCCGAGCTCACAATACTAATTTGGGTGTGATCCTCCTGACGGTGGAGACCCAGCCATACCTCTGTCTGTGTAGTGTTTGTCTGTCTGTGTCCTTTTTGAGAGGATGCTCTCTTACCTCCATTCATCTGACAGTCAAAGGAAGTTGTTGCTGTCAGTGGTTGAGTGCAACTTCCTACCCATCTTCTTAAACCAGTGCCTCAGACCATTATTTTCCACTCAACCAGACAAAACCTGACTCTTGGCTCTTTTTGTTACCTTTTTTTTTTATTTTTAAGAAAATATTTTAACCCTTAGACCTGCATTTCCTGCTTAAAAATGATTAAATTATGGAGTAAGGTAGACTTTTTCTTTCTTTCTTTTTTTAAATTGATTCTAATGTTGACATTTTTATGTGGTAATTGACTTAAGCTTTCTTTTGTTGTGTCATGGAGTTCTCGCTTCCTGTGGTAGCCATGTAAAGCAGTGCGCACGAAGAATGTCTCTCTAGCTGACCATCCCGTATACTTAACTCTAGACCAATAAAACTACGTTGCTCTTGCTCCACATTGACGTGACTGTGTTTGTTTGGGGGATGCTGTATGTGCTGTGAAGACATGGATGTGAATTTGTACGCATGTTGGTGTGGGCAGTAGTCCTGCACAATTGATCGTGTATAAACGTATATCCCAATTTTACTTTCCACAGTTAATAATCGTACAATAATGCCTACAATGAAACATCATTTCACTTAGAATACCGCTGTAGATAAAACTAGTCAAGATGTTGATTGTCTTGCGAAATAATTGTCATTTTAATCAAATTCGACAGCCCTAGTGAGCATAGCAGCCATAAAATAACAAATGGCATCTGATGGCACCACAAGTATGTGTTTTTAATATGGCTGAGTGTCCCCAGATGGCTTCACACCCCTACCCCTGCTCATTGAGCTGTACAGGAACACCCAACGATGTTGCATGTGTCAGTCTGAGTGAAGGGCACCAGTGAAAAGGTCTTCTATCAAAGCAGTTACAGACAGGAAGCGAGGCGCTCATTAAAAACTAGTTTATTTCCATCCTGACAGGTAGGTGATAATGAACTGTAACCTTTCACTAAACAGCTGCATCTGTCAAGCCTCATCTACTGCACAAACATTGAAATAAAACTATTTGGAATGTTTTTTCAGGATAAATAACTTCTGCAAAATATGTTCTTCTACAGCAAAAGGATGGACTTGCATATTAAAATACTGTACAGTGTTTTGCACACAATGAAAGCATTTTGTTTGTTTCCTAGAGGCAGACCTTTTACAATTCTGTATCTGTATCATGGTGAATAACACTGGTTTGCTTAGTCCTGGGGCTTGTACAGAGAGATAGAAAAATATAGAATGTGACCGAGTAGTATCCGGGGATAAGTCTGAGGCTTTGGTGGTTGAGGCCACAGGCAGTCCATGAAATGGGTTTGCAGGTCAGCCTCTGCAGGGCATCTACTGGGTATCAGTAGCATGCACAAAGGGGAGGCCTTCAAAATAAAACACAACTGCCTGCAGAAAGGACCTCCAGATGGCTGTGGATCAACAGGAGTGATCCATGGACGAGGAGTGCTTCTTGGTTGTGATCTGACCTGGGTCCTCTGGTTACAACACAAATGATGCATCAGAAGATGAATCCATAAACATGACCACGTAATCGTTCAGCACTTCTGACTGATTATGATGTTATAACGTCTTCAGTAAATGCGGTCAAAAATAATGAGGAAAAACTGTCCTTTTATAACCATCCCCACCTGTATTCATTCTTCTGCTCACTTGGAATGGCTGGAGATATTTGGATCGGTTCCAGTCCCGGACACAAAGCTTCTACTGAGTGTCTTCCGTTCAAGTCTCCCAGAAAGTGCATTTCATGAAACCCTCAGCAAAACCACCCAGATTTCAGAACTGTGTTTCAAATACTGACATTGGGCTTGCTGGGTGAATTGGAGCCCATTTAGTAGTCCTATACATACAAGCCCATACTAGCATGTGGGTGCTCCAGTGCTCCTCACTCCCCATAATAAAGCACAAATAAAACAGGAAATAAGCATTACACATTAAGAAGAGGATATAAATGTTTGCTATCGTTACATTTTAATACAGTACAAACAACCGTGTCTTGTATCTTTCAGGCTTCAAATCTGCCAACATTCATTTTCCCAGTGTCTCTTATCGTCTGTCTTCCTACTCGTACTTGTACAACAGTGAGCTGTTCCTCAGTTGGATGCATGGTAGAGGGTGGCTGGCAATTTGGTCATCTTCATTCCCATGGCAATACGGTTGTCTTAGCTGCCATGGTGCTAGTGATTCACGACTCATATCTCCGATGTACAGACCTTTTTGTATTTCAGCGATAATGGCGGATGCCAAAAACAATCTGGCCCCTAAACCAGCTGCTATACACCAAGGGTCCTCCTCCACCGGGGGTGGGCTCCTGGCTGCGTCGTGCCTAGCAGCGGACTCTTCCTCCTCCCCCTGGACCCTCCTTGGTGAGGTTACCTGTCATAGCAGCATAGTGGACCTGCTTCATGTTCTCCTGGACTTCAGCCTTGGCATGCTTCAGCAGGTCAGCCTGGCCCTGGATGGCAGGAGGAGGGAGGAGAGAGCACAGAATGGGATATTGGGAGGGCAGCAGGGGAGTAAGGGAGTGAGAGGGAGGATTGCACAAAGAAAACAGAGTGGCAGGGAGGGATGGGAACAGGGGGGGTAACTAGCTAGAGGCAAAAACATAGTCTAGTGGTCTAGCCCTAAGGCTGTCTGTGTGTTTGTTTGTTTGTTTGTTTGTTTGTGTGTGTGTTGTGCTGCTGACCTTCAGGATGGTGATGTTCCAGCTGAAGCTCTCCAACGCTCGACTGACCTTACGACCTTTCAGCCCCTCCTTCTCGGCCAGGCTCTGCAGCTTCTCGTGGAACTCCATGGCTAGAGCAGGACACACACACAACCACATCAAGATCAAAGGTCAAAGGACCGCACCAAGTTTTGGTAGAGTGGCCTGTTGGTCAATTTACTCATTAAGAGATGAGGTTTTATTATGTGGCCTGTAGATTCATAGTAAAAATGAATCTTATTAAGTAATGTAGCTGATGTAACCAGGATCATTTGTAGAACTATTTCAGGTGAGCAACCACGTATTTCTACGCTGCACAGTGATTTGTACCTGTACACAGTCTCCCATTACCCATTACATTCACTTACTGTGTAAACAGGGAAAGTAGTCCCTGGCAGTTCAAAGCAGTACAGTATCATATTTTGTGTAAATTTACCACTCTCCTAAACAAAACTAACACACTTAGCCGCACATTATTTAAGATGACTTACAGTTTAGCTTTATAGCTGCTACAAGTTCTCATTTTCTCAATTTTGAGATAATTATAGCCACCTATTATAACTCAAAATAGTGTATGCTAAAGGGTTAGCATGGAGCCTACTATCACCCAACTTAGTGTATGCTAAAGGGTTAGCATGGAGCCTACGATCACCCAACTTAGTGTATGCTAAAGGGTTAGCATGGAGCCTACTACCACCCAACTTAGTGTATGCTAACAGGTCAGCATGGAGCACCAGAGCCAGTGCTGTACAGGGACCCATCCAGGGACCCATCCAGGGACCCATGGATGATTTTGGTGTCTCATCATTTAACAAGTTGACCAGCGGGCCCCCGTAACACTTACATATCCTTTTAATCTGGCTTTCACATGGTTAGCCATATTGGTAGCAGCAGATTTCATAGAGTGAGAGAAGAGAGAAATAGCAAAGAATAAACAATAGTTAATAAACAGCAGATGGAACGCCAGAGAGACAAATTAAGAGTGAGAGAGAGGGAGAGAGAGCCAGCGTCATAAGGCAGGCCGCCGGCCAGTCTGAGTGTGTGCAGTGAGTTGTGTTGTGTGTCTGGCTTCATCTGGGCGCCCCGGGCCACTGTCCCACTGTTACCATGGAAACCCGGAAGTGGGTTAACACTGGGCACACATCACTGTGAGCCATCATCGGGAGCCCAGACGTTAAACGTGGCGAGTTGTGGACTACACACACACACACAGACACACACAGAGTGAAGAGATTGGATGTGAGCAAAATTCACCAATTCACAAATAATCCCTCTGTCACTAAACGTGTACAAACATGGACACACACTTGCACACACATACAGTACATTGTCACTACTCCACACACACGCATACACACCTACAGAAGTTGCCTGAATATTAACCATTGCTGCTGTTGCTAGGCAACTTGAAGCCTATGTGCCTGTGTGTGTGTGTCTGGCATGCTATTTCTCTGTCAAACCAAGCAAAGCCAATCGATGCAACACTATTTCCTAGCCAAGCCCAGCAGTGTGCATACGCATGCATGCATACACAACACACACACACACACAGACACGCAAACAGGGTCCTGATCCAGAGGCCAAAATAACCTTCAGGGCAATCAATCTTCCATAGCAGGAACGGCTTCCCCTTCATTTCCTGTTTGTCACTGTGTCTCTACTGTGACCAGCCCTGAAGGGAACTCCTGCAGTTGGAGAAAGCCACAGATCTGACTCCCAGTCACATGTCAAAGAGGAAAGATCAGTTTGTGAGGGTAGCTTGCCATTTGGCTGACTTTCCACTCTCCCTATATCTTTTCAATCTACCCACAGAACTAATAGTGATTTTTATCTTTTGTGTAGTCCATAATCTCCGCAACCAAGCAGACAGCGGCAGATGTGAAGCAGAGTTTCATCACTGTACATGCTGAGGCCCTCTCAGAATAATAAGCTGGTTGTCCCATAGCCCACAGTGTCTCGCTCTGTGGGGAGGAACTCACTGGAGACCGACTGAGAATCTTAACACACTAACACGTCAAGATACTCAAGTGGATACACCCTCTCTTCCCCCTCTCCCTTGATGTTCCTCCCTCTCTCTTCTAGGTATCCATCTCTGCCAGTCTTCCTCCCATGGCTCTCTCTAAATGACCTCCTTATCCCGGCTAACTGTCCACCACCCCTCCTCCCAGATTCAGAGGCTGTCCTCTGCATTGGCTTCCTGATCGCCATCTTTACTCTGTACTCACAGGGAGAGGTTTGTTCATATGATCAGGCCTTAGAGTCTTAGGGTTTCTGTAGGTGGCGCTCTTTTCTTTGTCTGTCTTCTTCTATTTATTCCAAACAAAACGCTGTTGCTGCTGCCGGGAAACGTAGAACGCATCACTTCCTGTGTGCCAGAGGATTGTTCTAGGACTGTTGCTTTCATGATGAGGGCTACAGCAATGTATTTATTGTACACGCAAATGTGAGCGACGCTGCGCTGGATAAGATAAACAGTGGAGGACAGGAGGAGCAGTCTGCAAACTTAAACACCAACATTAATATCCATCATATAGTCTCTCCACAATGCCTCCAGTTTTACCGTCTGCCTCTCTCCTCTCAATATCTCCATTCACTGAACATTCTTATCTCCATTCCTCCATTTCCTATGTCTCTATTCATATCGCTCTCGAGGGTGCTATCGACCACTGTCACGAGTCCCCATGCGTTTCGAACCGGGGGAATTTTGTTGAAAACCGTCGACACATTCAGACGCCTGAATGCGGCCCAAATGGATTGTTTTCTTAAAAAAAGCGGTGGATGTCTGCTGCAACAATCCAGCACCCAGAGAATGGATTCGTATGAATTGTTTATTCTTTGCAGCAAAGCCGCTCGTTACGTTTCCAAAATGTCAATCCAACATCTCCTGGGCGACTGCTCAACACTGAATGGGAATAGTGTGTGTGGGGTTGGATGGGGGGGGGGGGGGATTTAGTGTTTATTTTCACGATGACGACGACAACCTGGCTAATATCAGCGACAGTATATCAGATGACCCGGAGAGTCCCCGGCAAGCCAAGCGGTTGACATAAATAAACCTCGCTAGATGCTGTGCCCTGCCAAAGATCACAAAAATTATATCAGCTATAAATAAATAAACAGATAAATAAACATCAGTCGCTGTGGCTTCTGCTCGTGGCCTGGGTGGGTTAGTGACTTAAGAGGCCGAGGGCTGATCAACAGCGGGACCTCTGCCAACCGAGACCCCGCTCCGTCCAATACATACAGATCAAGAGGGTCAGTAAATAGACTCATCTAACACCGTGGAATGGACGGGATTAGAATATAAATACTGATGGTGGGAGAGAGGAGAGAGGAGGAGGAGGAGGAGAGAAGAGGAGGAGGAGGAGGAGGAGAGGAGTTAAAGACTGGAGCAGCCAATGCAGTGTGTTGAAGCTCTGGTGAAGAGGCTGTGTGGGAGTTGTCACGGGTGGACTGGGAATATGGGCATAGCCTCATTCCTACTACACACCTCATAAAACACACTCTACAGAGCAGCATCTCTCTCTCACACACACACACACACACACACACCTGTTGTCTGTATGAGTAGGATCCTGTCGTAGATTCCATCGGAGAGCTCAATCACAGCTCTGCTCGCCTGGACCATCTGCAGACAGAAAGACAATATCTATTAGCACAACACACACACACACACACACACACACACACACACACACATTCAGTGATGTAGTATGTGATGTAGTGCGGGGTAGTCCCTAAACTCATTTCACTCACCTTTTCATGTGTGAAATATAGTAAACCACATTGCTAAACGCATGTATGTTTTTACTATCTAACATCATAGAATATAAGTGTAGAAGTAGAAACAAGAGAATAAAACATACATTAACACCGTGAGGGAAATTGTGTTCATGTTGGTGGTTGTCGACAACTGAAGTTCACAGCTTAGCCACTTCTCAAAATAACAACCACACACCACACGCACACACACACACACACACGATAATGATACGAGTAGCTTCTGCCTGATTAAATCTGTACTTCCTCTTGCAAAGCCTGCTGGGACATGACCCTTCTTTGTGAAAAAATGGTGTTTGACAAATGAGGATTAACAACTGTACACCAATTTGACCAGATTCAATGCAACCACACACACACACACACACACACTCCCTGCCTTCCCCTCTAGGCAGGATGGAGGCGTGGAATCCATTTAGCCAAATGACATTCAAATCTATGCTGATGATATTCAGCACCAGCTTTCTCAACTCTGATCCCTGTGCCTGAAAGCAGACGCGGCTGCCACACATACACACACACACACACACTCACACACACACACACACACTTACTCACATGTTTAATACATCCATGCACGAGTAGACAAGCATAGGTCCGTGCGGTTGCAGAGCGGTGAAAAACAATCTGGGTTAAATTAAAGTGTCACAGTTTATACACTGAGATCTTAATCATAACTTAATGGGACTAGAAAAAAAGCTCCATGTATCTCCTCCTCTACGGTTTCTGGCTGTAGTGGAGTGTCGCTCTCACTCACACCACACACACACTTCGTATATCTGTTGCCTAGACACTAAATTTAATTGGCAAATCATACCTGCTGTCCATCATCCTAGCCAATATGAAACATGAAGTAACAACGTTTGAACAAATATCAATTTTAAAAGGATTGCACCAGACAGACGGACAGACAGACAGACAGACAGACAGACAGACAGTTTTACATATAAAGGGCAGGCTACCGCTCCACGAAGCCACAGGCTGCCCAGTGCAGTCCACAGCTCTATCAAAGCCACTTAGCCCAGCCAACCACCATCACTGATTGAGCCCGGGAGGGTGGGGGTTGGGCGGAAAGAAGGAACGAGGGAGGGAGAAAATAAAAGAGAGCAAGTGAGATATAAAGAGCAAGGGAAACAGGTTGAGAGTGAAAGGACGTAGAAGAAACAGAAGGTGGGTGTGACAAAATAATTGTTTCCTTCGCCGTTATGACACTCATCTCAGGAGCCTGAACCCACACAGGCAAACTGCCTGATACCAGATTATTGATTGGCTCATGAGTTGACTGACAGACCAATTGACCTCTCAGTCGCCCTACCCACTCTCTCTTTCTTTCTGTGTTTATTTCCATGGGGTTTTATTTTGTCAATATCATTGCTTCGGGGGAAAAAAAGCAATTGATTGATTGGCCAAGGCAAGATGGAGGAATCAGGCTAAGGTGAGGATGTAGTTGAGGTGCTGAAGAATCTTGTTAGGGAGGATGAATGTTTTGCTGCTACAAAGACATGAGATATATGTTTGACAACCTGCAGCCCTCCAAGGCAGCTTTATGTTTTGCTGGAGGAAAGGAGTTCTGTTAAGCTGAGCAGGCAGGAGATGGGAGGTGGCTGACAGATTTTCGCTCTTTGTTTCTTTTGTTTTTTCCTTCCTTCCTTTCTTGTGTATTTGAGAGGAAGTTGCCCACGACTCTGTACGCTCCTTTCAACCGATGCTAATTCTCCACTCTCTCTTTCTCCCTCACCATTTCATAGGTGGAGACCACCCTGCGCAGGACGTCAGGCAGGGGTCCCTGGGGCTCCAGGGCTGGGTAGTGGTCCCCGAGCTCAAACAGCAGTAAGGGGGTCCCGTCTGGTCCCGACACTTGCGAGCCCAGGGCCAGCACACACTGCATCAGGTTAGCCACCGCCGATACCCCGCACAGCTCCCTGAACACCGCTACCGAGTTCTGGTGCAAAACAGAGAGAGACATTTTCAGATTTCAATATGCACTCGTACAAAGACGTTCCCGGTCTCGTTCTCACATTCGCTTTCTCTCCCTTGAGTCAATTCCAATATAGTTCATTTGGCGTGACAGAAGAAAAGTACAAGAACAAGGAAAACAAAATAGAATAGAAATAAAACAGAACAAACATGCAATCTGGGTAATCTCTCTTGCTTTTACTCTCTCTGGCACACACACACACACACACACACACTCACAAACACAAGTAATCAAAAGCTATTCCTGCGACAGAGCTATCTGTCTTTTCCTTGGGCTATTGATTTCCTTTCTCTCAGTTGTGCTGTTTAAGTAGTTTGGGTTGAAATGGGACAAACCAAGAGACGTGGACGCTTTCCAAGAGTCTCACCAGAGACTGAACATGTGACTAGTTTTATTGCACCAGGGTGGAACAAGCAACCACAGACCAAATTGCTGTCCAACTCATAAGGGGCGTGCTACTGAAAAGCCACCTTGTTCAGCTACTAATAATTGCCAAACAGTGTGTAGTTGTGCAATCATCACCAGTACAATATGAGTCCATTTGGTTGGCTCTGTCATGCAGTTAACAAAATGGACCATTAACAGAAATGAGTTTCCTCTGTTAACTGCCTTTCACAAAAATGAAACTTGAAAAAGACAATTATAATTATTTGAATGGTTGGTAAAGTATAACGTGTTGTTCGAATTGAGGTGAATAGTCATTTAAACAGATGGATGTTTATTATCAACATATGAGTGGTTGCAGATGCAGCAGAAGTGATTCCCCCATCCTCTTCGCTCTTCCTCACCTGCATGTTCTCCCTCAGGTCAGTGGCTTCTCTCAGAGGAGGGGCGGCCATTTTGAAAACGTCATCCACGGCTCGAACCCCCAGGTCCCTCAGAGCAGTGTAGTCCCTCCCCTTCCTGGCCTTCCGCACAGACATACCCCTTTTGTGAGGCTTTCCCCCTCCTCTCCGGTTGGTCAGGGCCACGTGGACAAATAGCCTGGTGAACGGGAGGTCCTCCCCCGTGAGAGACTTGAGTGGTACATGCCGGTAGCCGGGCTGAAGGCACTCCAGAGGGATGGTATACTGACCTGTTGTAATAGGGGGATTCATATTTCAAAATAAGGCACACAAACGTACCAGTAACGATTCTGATATACCAATAGAAACTATTGACTTTGTTCATCCCACCAACCTGATGATCTGCTCTTCTACAACCTTAAACTATAACCTCACTGTCTTGACTCCATCCTAGAGTATGACCTCTGACCCTGATACTGACCTATGAACTCATCGCCTATGAACTCGTCATCCAGCACCACAAAGCGAACCATGGCCAGCTCCGGGAGGTTGATCTGGAACTCAAAGCTCTCGTCAAAGATGGGGTTGTCTCCATTTTGGGTCACCGTCCTGGTGCGGCGCTCGGCGCAGTCTGCCGGGATGCCATGGATCTCCACGTACACATAGGGGTCCACCACGTCTCCTTTGGCCCCTGAACCCCTTGGCCTGGGCAGGTTCTGACCACTGATGACCTGGATGAAGGGATCGGTTTTATTTTTTCATGCGTTCGTTGATTTTTACAAGCTACATTATATATTTATCAAAAAAAGTATGTTAGGCTAACATATATACATATGCTGTGGAAAAAAATGTTACTGATCCCACTGCACCTTAACATGGAGCAGCTGAGGAGAAACGCCGGGCACTGTGTCTCTGGTGTCGGCACTGAAATATGACACCTCCTGGCGCATGATGGCGGGCCGAAGAACGTAGCCACAGTTTCCATTCTGACTGAACCAGGCCGAGTTCAGGTCCATCATCAGGCCAGCGGTCTGGTAATTCATGGCCACAATCTGGCAACCGCACTTCCACAGGTCCTGAGGGTTCATGTTGCTGGAGTCAATACGCATGGGGTTGGGGTACACCCGCGACAGGAAATGTTTGTTGTGGTTGACAAAGTCACCCGGGCTATCGCCAGCTAGACGCACAGCCAGGGACTCGTGTAGGGAACACAGTTCCCAAGGTTTTTGGCTCTTGGATGATGTCTGGAAGTCGGTGAAGCGGATCGAGTGGCAAAGAGTTACTAGGTCAGAGAGCTCCTTCAGGAGCTGGAACTGTTTGGGCGGAGGATTAGTCTGAGTGACTGCTGCGGTAGAGCCACTTTTCTGCCCCATCTCCCTCTCATTTCCTCCAGCCCCTCCTCCAGGCCCTGCACCTCCACCGCTATTGGCTAGCTTCAGCCTCTGGCGCATCTCTGCGCCTTCATCCTCCTCACTCACCTCCCCCTCCTCCCCTTCCCACTCTGGCTCCAACTTCTTCCCCTTTAGTAGGATCCGACGCCTTAGTGCATGTGGCGACGGGAGGTACAATTCCCCCTCATCTGGGAGGTCTGTGTGTAACCTCTCCCCTAGTATCCTGATGAGATGCTGCAGCAACACTTTCTGCTGTGGAGGTGAACAGTGGTTCTCAATACACAGAATTAACGGATACTCAGACGCCACAAACGCAAACCTTCCAATCGCTTCCAACACACAACGGAGGGCCAGGGGCGAGGTGAGGGTGTGTCCAGTATAGACCACTGGCTCCTCATCAGGACCGTCCCAAACGTCCATCTCTACACATCGACAACCCATCTTGAGTGCGCGGATGTAGCCGGAGATGTCGGCGGGACCTCGGAACTGGTCCTCGATGAGGTAGGTGTTGTGGGAGGAGTTGATGTAGTAGTGAGACAGAGGCTGGCACATGTCCTGGCACACGGTGCTGTGCTCCCTGTCGAAGAGGTGGCACTCCGCTGAGGTGAGGTAGTTGGTGAAGCCGTCCAATGACAGGCATCCCTGCTGACGGCCCTCCTCAGATGGCTCATGGGACTGGATTAGCTCCAGGCTGGTCTCCTCACTCACCTGGTCAAGATGAGACAGAGTTGGATGGGAACAAAATGACATTGGCATTGGCATTGCATTAGTGAGGATAACCTTCTGACTGACTTTCTGTCATTTGAATGTGTGATCAATTTGTGTGTGTATGGGTGCACAAGTTACCCACTTGAACGACACCCTGCTCAGCCTCGAGGAACCTCATCAGGTCTTTGGTGTCCAGGAACTCCTTGTTGCTGGAGAACTGCACCAACAGGAAGTAGATCTCCGGACGGGTGCAAAGGTCATGGAAGACCTCGATGAACTCCTGCTTGGTCACTCGCTTGTTTCTCCCCGTTTGTCTTTTGTTTTCGTTGTGGTCTTTAGCTACAGATTCGCTATCTAGCACGGCAGTCCCCGGGCCCACACGTCCTGTCCCTGACTCTTTGAAGCTCTTTGAACCTGTGCTCCACTTTGCCACTGCTCACTCCTCGGTTCACACTCTGTATCAACCCTACAGCAGATCGCAAACTAATGCCCTCCTCTGCGTCCCCCAGTCCATCTGATTCAGCCGCTGAGGAGAACAACTGCTCTAGCCAGCTGACCCGGAGGCTGTCCTGACTGCTGGCGATCATGTCCAAGGCATGCTTCCCATGCTGCATCAGATACCTGCAGAAGATAAAAGAGATAAAAGTTCATGACATATGACATGTAGGTCCAATATTGCATCACATACATTTACATTTTTCATTTTAGGCATTTAGCTGACACTCATATAAAGAACTTCTTACGTGACTGCAGCAGTAGAGACAAAATTACAAAGATACCTTGAATCACATTGTTTTCAATGGCGTATTTATCAATCAAATTTATCAATTTAATTCCTTATTTAGATAGTTTAAGACGGTTACAAGTGGATCTGATGTGGTTTGACTTCACAATACAACTGTTGGTCTAGTGTATAACAGAAAAAGGTGCTCAAAAAGAAGATTCTTCATCTAAAGGAGTGCTTGTAGTTAGTGCTTGTTCCAGATGTACAGTTTGATCCCTCGCTCTATCCTACCTGAGGCCAGTCACCCAGACGTTAGCCGCTTCAGAAGAGTTGGCCACCAGATCCAAGCTCTCGTACGTCTCCCCATAGATGATGGAGAATGCGCAATCCTCTGAGATGTGATCATACACCCCGCTGGTCCGGAAGGTTTCTGTGTTACGGCCTGTCCTGACCTGGAATGAGACCATGAGAGAACAAGTTGTCTTCGGTATGGCTCAACATTTTCTTTGCCTTAGACAAAAATAACCGATGCAGAAAAGTGAGGAGCCAAGCAGGCTACATCAAGGGCGCTTCATTTAGAAACCTTCGACTCTGGACACTGACCTCTCGTATGGAGGTGAGGGAGATCCGGGCTTTGTCCGACTCCTTCTTGGACGGTTCCCAGCACAGAGCCTGTAGCCCTGCGTCCAGGAGGTAGTAGCGCTGGTAAACCCGCGAGTTGGTGCGCACCTTCCTCAGTTCACCGCCCTCAACCTGGAATCAGGATATGGATAACGTTATAACCTTCTGCCTTTCAGTGCAAGTGAGGCTCATTTGTAAGCCGAAGAGCCGACTCAACTAATGAATGACAATAACAACAAGATGTTCAGCAATTCATCTGCAATATGACTCTGGTGAGCATTGATGTTCAATTCAGAGCGTTGTTGGCTGAATCTTTTGAAGAAGCGAGTCGAATGAGTGTCAGACAGCATCAAAAGCCTGTGATCTCTAAGAAAGAAAGAGTGAATATATATATTTCATGTTTGTGAAGCCTATATTTTATGTATGGGATCATTCGAGAGCCGACCCACCATGGAGTGGATACAGTCGGCAGTGCTGCTGATCTTCCTCTCCGACAGGCTGCTGCTGAAGGACACCGTCTTCTTCCTGTCCCGACCTGCACGCGACCCATCCTGATGGAGGGAGGAGGAGCGAAACCGTCAGAAGGAAGAAGGGAAGATACATCGAGGGGCGAGAGGTGTAATGAGAGAGGAATAAAGACTAGAATAGACAGGAATAGACAGACCACTGATTCTGGATTAGTCTTTGCATTATGGGATTACTTTTTCAATAATATCATCAATAATCATGTTCATGTTCATCATAGGATTAAAAAGTACATCTTCTTATATAACCCTATGTAGACACAGAGAGATTTAGTCTACTAGACAGAGCCTCCTCCTACCAAGCTGTTATTGCTTTTCATGATATCAGGCTAAGAGCCTTGCCTGCCCTTGCCCTTCACCGTTACACCATTAATCAAAGCCGACTAGACGGAGGCACGCAGCAGCATTCTAATTCTGCCCCTCCTCGGTGACATTGGCACACCCAATCAGGTTATCTGGGCGAACCATCGCAGCTCATCAGCCTGATATATTGACCAATCAGATGTCAAGCCAGGAAAGAATGTTATAGATACCGATAAGAGCATATAGATGGGGGCGAAGTTATTCAGTTACTGAAACATTGGAGTCCTGATAAAATCAAATCAAAAACATAATTGATGAAGATAATCTAAGGCACAAGAAGGCACTAACTCAATTGTGGTTGATTGGATCCCAAGTAGATTGATTCACGATGTAATCACTCACATACTTCCTCTTTCTCACATATATCACAGTGTCCCTATCCATCAGTAGTAAAGCAAACCAAACAGCAATCCTTCACGGACAAAACTGTCAGATGTCAATGGATTACTAGTTTATAAATACAGTATTGGTATGTGTCAGGTTTTCTATTTTCTGAGGAAACATCCTTGTGCATTTGTTCATCCTAGAAGATCATTCTGGGTTGTATGACGTTGTATAACTGCTCTTTCATGTAAGTTGCACAAGTGAAACAGGAAGATGACAAAACAAAAACAACCCTGTGTTGTAGATGGTAGTGGATGTGACATTGTCTGCCAGTTGCAGATGAAACCCGGCAGCACACAGCTTTGTGTCTCACATTTTTGCTGAAAATGAAATAATATGAAAGAATAAAGTATTTCAGTAGGCCAGTCAATCACCTATAGGCCGATTACCTTTTTCTTATTTAATGTAAACATCCACGCTCAGGCAACACAGAGTAACACGCAAGTGGGGGTTCATGTGAACATCAATTTGGCTGTTTTATGAGAGAAGAAACGAGGGAACCCCGGCGTGTGAGCAATACCTGGGGGAAATCAGAGGCGGACATAAGAGAGAGAAAAGCCCCGAGTTGTGTTTCATCGGAAGAATATGAATGAACGTGCGAAAGAGGGGAAGCGTTGTTCACGGAGGATGAAAGGGTTTCTCTCAGTGGGAGGGGAGGACGCCCAGTCATCGCAAATCCAATTGGCAATCCGCAATCCCCTCATTGGGATGTATAAGTGTTGCCGACGGACAAGTTTCGGCGTGGTGAGGGAGGAAGGTGGTACTAAAAATACCCCTACTGGTGCCTGGAGGCATGAGAGAGAAAGAGGGGAGGAGAGAGAGGAGTGGACAGAGGATGAGAGAGAGGTTTGTAAACCTTTCCTTCTTGCACCCCCCCACTTCTTTTCACTCCTTATTAAGAACAGATCTCAGGGAGAGGACAATCAAACCAAAAATCAAACCAAGGCCTTGTAATTGAGCTACGTTACTTCACTGGTGATGTTCCATTAAAAACCTGCCCCCTGTTGCGTGGTACACTATAAACTCCACCTCAAACAGAGAGACTCTAATGAAACGCCGTCCCACCAGTGGGGAGAAATTATCAATGGATGATCCGATGATCCTCTTCTCTCTTTTTTCCGTCATTCTTTGAAAAGAGGAAGCAGCTCTCCTGAGACTGTCATGGGAAATTCGCCGACGCAGAATGAGGCACGGAGCCAGCAGTCACTGGCTTATCACACCACCCTATCATTTAAACTCTCCCTTTCCCTTTTTGCAGAAAATCAATGCTGCCCTCGATCTATATATCTCTACCTCTGTGTGTGACGTTAGCAGTAATGGTCTCTCTGTGGCCGTATGAGCACAAATCACAGTGCGTGGCTGCCACACATTACCCGGTGAGCTGCTCCACATAAATGTGAAGCCTTCTCCATAGAAACCCATGCGTCATCCTTGATTGATACACAGGCGAAGGACAGGAATTATATTGAAGCAGTGGACACGTGCGTTCACAGACCGAAATAAATCTGCTAGTGTGTGAGCTAGTGCCAGGGTACTTGAGAGAGGCCAGGGTTCTCCATGTGACCTATTCAATAGATGGGATTCAATTGTCTATGGGTGGAGCCGAAACATTCAACTGTGTTAGCCTCCAACATCAATAACCGATCGAAAGGGAGGGAGACACAGTTTGAACACGCTGACGTCAATGAAGAGGCCTGAACGAATTATCCTGACTAGATAACACCAGAGGACACGTGCAAAGTCAACACACACACACACGCACACACACACACACATAAATCCCTGAACAAAATACACATGTAAACATATTGATTTGTGCTGCACACTGGCATAGGCATAGATACACTGATGTCAGGACAGCAGAGTCGCTGCACATCTTCCGCACCTTTCTGATTTCTGGTGACTAGTAGTTCTCCACCTATGTTGAATGCACTTTGGATAAAAGCGTCTGCTAAATGTCTGTAGTGTAATGTAATGTAATACACACACACACAGCGACACACAACCTTGTCCTCTATCCCTCAATATGACTCATATTGCATTTCAAGTTGATCACAACTGGAATGAGAACGTTCCCTTCACAGATAAAGACCCTATTTGTTTCCCTCGCTTGAAGCCAAGCACGCAGAAGAGGACCTCCCCGAAACCACCACAGCGCCTTCAAAACAGGAAGCAGCCTGTCAGTCAGCCGGTCACAGAGAACTTCCTGTGGCTCCACAGGCATCACAGGAAGAGGTGAGTGACGCGTCAACACAGACGAGAAAGACGGAAAGAGGGATGAAAGAACAGAGCAATGCTCACAAGTTCCAACTGTTGTGACCGATGGAAAGGGGATTTATTTTCTTCCACAGTTGAAGCAAATGAATAAAAGTGAATATTGTCACTCCAATTTCTGCTTTCTGTTATTTAATTAAAGGTTTGGTGGCCTTTTGTGGGTTGAGCAAGTTTTACAGTGATCTTTATTCAGTGTAAGCCATCCATTTCTCAGAGTAGGTGTCAGATATTTCAATATTTTCAAATCGCGGATATCTAACTTTGGGAAGAAATGCATGGATATAAACTCGGGGGGAAAAGAAAAAAATCTATTCCCATCTGGACCACAATCTTTTGTATATCGGATATACAAAAGATTGTGGTCCAGATGGGAATAGATTTCTGTGAACTGGTATTAGTATGAGGTTACAAGTGTTCCTAAGAGGACATCAGAGTCTAGACTGACTGAACTGCAGCGGCAGATGGACAGATGTGAGGGAGGGATGGAGGGAGGCGGGGGGGAGAGTTATCAGACAGAGAGAGATTGAGAGGGACACGTGAGAAGATGACAGGGGGACAAAAGTGAAAAGTTGAGATGAGGAAATAGATGAATAAAAAAAAAAGAAAAAGACGAGCTAGAGCGAGGACAGAGAGAAATAATGTTTTTCTGCAGATTACTGTCTGCCTGTATTAAGACACACAGGCTTGCACTAGACATTCTCCTCTCGGCGCTAGCATGGCTTGGTGCTTTCATTAGTCAGCTCCACGTGCATACGTGGTGTGATGGAGATGGCATGGGAGCGTATGCGTGTATGGATGAAACAAAGCATTACCAATTACACAACCTCCAAGTCAGCAGAATGAGAATGTAGGTCATTAGTGGGCGTCGTCTTTGATCCACTAATTAAGACAGATAGAAGAAGAAGAGAGACGGAGGGAGTAGGAGATAACGAGAGGGTGGAGAATGGAGGAGTGGAAACTGGTAGGGAGGAGAAGATGACTTGGCCTGTGTCCCTGTATGTTTGACAGTAGAGCATGGATGATGGATGGCATAGTTTATTCCAGTTTTGTCACCCGAGGTGACAGGACCCCCCAGGGGGGTTACGAGATGATTTACTGGGAATTGTGAGATGATTTATAGAATGTGAAAAAAAAGATTTCTACATAAGAAAAAAGGAATTGCACCATCAAGACTTCTTACCTTAATTCATAAAATAGTCTAAAAGAAAGAAAACACTACTTGTACACTAATTGTGGCCCTTTTCCATGAGTGTGAGCTAAGGCCACGTCCACACTAAGCCGTTTAGATTTGAAAGCCCATACTTGTTCTCTCCGTTTTGGCCCTCCGTCCACACTACACCAGCGGTTTCAACCCCCTAAAAACGGAGCTTTCCAAAAACGCTAGACACGAAAATGCCGTTTTCAAATTTAACCGGCTTAGTGTAGTTATAGCTTGTTCCGCTATGCAGTAAGTGACTGGAGAGAGAGGAAAAAAACTCCCCACTAATGCAGGAAAGCCACACCTTCACCCGTGTTTGCAAAGTAATGGAAATGAAATTAGGACCATGCTCTGAACCCATGTTCTGAACACGGGCTATCCATGCATGGCTATCCACACTGCTCTTAGATGCAAACATGCTCACACACATCGACACGCATCATTTTTTACAAAAAGTACAAAAATGTTAATTTTTCTGTTATGTTCATAATGTAATGTTAATTTGTATGTTACTATTTTTGTTCAGTTTGGATTTCATTTTGGGGGTCATTTACTTTGAAGGCGCAGGTTGTTTCATTATGTTTGGGAGATTCCCATTGGTGATTCATTGAACATTAAGACCACCAGGGATCCTTCAAAATATCACCAGCTTTTGAAACCATGCACTCATCAAGACATACTATGAAAAAAACAGGCCTTGAACCACTTTCCAGCTAGCTCAACCATATCGTCACCTGCCTATGGAGACAAAGCTTGTGACATTGAGCCCTGACTGATGTTGAAGAGATGTCTCTTCTTCTCTTCTCTTCTTCTCTCTTCTTTTAACCCCTGGGAGTCACAGAAGCCTTTCTTGTTCTTGGCTATTTCCGCTAATCTGAGATGATAAGGGGAAAAGGTGGCATCTAGTGTCAAGAATGATAATTGTTGTGTTTATAAGTGAAACAGAAATGGGCTCTTCAGTTTGTGGGTTGATCTACCCGGACCTCACTATGTAGCAAGTACAAATATGTGTGTGTGTGTGTGTGTGTGTGTGTGTGTGTGTGTGTGTGTGTGTGTGCGCGCGCGCGTGCGTGCGTGCGTGCACATGCCTGTGCGTATCTTACTGTTACAGAGGACAGGAAATCAACTTTAAAGAAGAAACAGGAAACACTATGTGGTCATACACTTCTGTCAGTGACAATGTTGCTGTTTTCGACAGCAAACATAAATGTTCAAAATCACTCAACTGCACAGTCTCGCCATAAAAACCACTGCCCTCGTGTCAAGTACAGCAGCAGATGCTCTTTTACACTACAAACCTTTGATGTCCCATGTGCACACAAGCACACACACACACACACAAACACACACATTCCCGCTCACACACACACAAATACCCACACAAAACAAAACGAGTAAAACGTTGACTGTAAAAGGTCATCATGCTAACCACGATTTCAGCTGAAAAACGTCACAGATGTACCTTTTGAAGCTAGGAGGACCGCTAAAACCACGTGCAGGCAAAAGGAGAGTTGAGGGAGGAATAAGCTGCACTCAACAATGCAGCCATCATCGTGTTGGGCTGTGTTTCACATGCCTCAGCGATGACCTTGGTGGGGCACGTTGGCAGACGCAAATTCAGACAAACATGCAAAAACACAAACACACACACATGCCTATACATGCACACGAGCCCAAACACACACACACACACCTATCAAGCCTCTCCATGCCTCCATCCCACAGCAGTAGAAGGATTTGAATGTACGTGTGTTTCTGTGAGTCTATCAGTATCAGTGAGTCGCTACAAATCAGTCACATCTATGCATGAATATGCTTGCGTGCCTGCATACACACCTGCATCACCTGCATACCTATGGCTGCAGGCATACATGCTCATATGCACGGTAGATCTAACAAGTGTATGTAGGGAGGGGCTTCATCAGCGGCGTGACTCAGAGGTATTATTTTCCTCGGCTCCATCGCTGTCTGGGTGGAGTTTTTTCCTTCTGGTCTGCTGTGCAGCGCCGAGGTCAAGCAGTCAGAAGTGGTTTAAAGCGGGCTAAAGATGTTGGTGTAAACTGTAGGAGGCGCTCAGGGTTGCTTTAACTCAAGCCATAACCCTCCCCAGCTGTCTGCCAAGGCCTCTAGCTAATACTGTTCCCTCAGTCAGAAAGACACACACACACACACACACACACACACACAGGCATACATACATACACTCTAATGTGCATTTGTACAAACACTCACTGAAATGTGCACATATGCATACACACACACACACACACACACACACACACACACACATACAGACTGAGGCCCGTGCATATTGCAAGTATGCACACACACACACATGAACGCACACACACACACAATAATAAAACACTAACCTAGTCTAACATAATAGGCATTCAATGATTAATTTGCAAACCTGACAGATAAAAACAGCCTGCAGCTACAGAAATGCCACAGAGATACACACACACACACACACACACACACACACACACACACACACACACACACACACACACACACTGTTCTTTCCTTTATTATTGCAACACACACTGTCTATCTGAGTTCATCTGAGATCTGGAGGTGTGAGCATCAATGAGAGAGAACTGGAAAGCGTACAACATTTGTGCTGTGTATTCTTAGAGGACAGGTCTGTGCATGTGTGTGTGTGTGTGTGTGTGTGTGTGTGTGTGTGTGTGTGTGTGTGTGTGTGTGTGTGTATGTGTGTGCCTGATGGTTATCTATAGCAAGACGAACCTGGAACAGACAAAAACTAATGAGCGGGCACCGCATTACTTCAGCCCCTGCACGTACTACACAAGACCTGGAGAGAAGGGCGGAGAGGAGGGTGATGAACATGCTGATGAAACACAATGACAGGTACTCTCTCATTATGTCAGCAGGAGCGAACATGAGGACTTAAGAGAGACCTATCCCCTTGCAAACAGAGAACACCGGACCCGAATCCCCTGGCTCCTGTTAAACCGGTCTGGAATGTCTTGTTTCCTGTTTATCTGCCTACATACCGCCCAGACGATCCCCCCTTTGCAAGGAATTTGGAGATCCATCGGGGTAGGCCAGTCCTGCAGAGCCAGACGACTGCAAAGTGGACACCGCAGACAGGTGGGTTCATGACTATTAGGGTCTAGGACTAAGCTACATCCATCCAAAATCTGCAGGGGTGTACGATCAAACCACAAGCCCTTTATAATGATAGTAGCAAAACTATGTGGACTGCTGCTGGTTGGTTTGTTGTATCATTGGTCATTTTCACCATCACTGAGCAATTACACACACATATATATATATATACAGCCGCCCACATCTTCATAGTAGCAGTGCATGCACATTTCTGCTCCACTGCATGGGATGCACAGTATTTTCCCACGCTGTTGCCGTTCTTTGAAGTGCAGATAGTACACTGGGTGATGGCGACATTCTGCAGCCATTAAAGGCCACATACAGTACAAACAATTATTAAACGCCCAGTTACGGCCCAGCATGGGACACGATAATCTGAGAACTTTCCTGAAGCAGAGAGACTGAATCCTAACAGAAATAACAGAAATAGAATAGAGACATGGGAAAGAGGCAGAAGAGAGCAGGGATGTTACTTCTGTTACAGTGTATGGGGCTAGGTGAGAACAGGTGTGTGTGTGTGCATGTGTGTGTGTGTCTGTGTGAGACAGAGAGCGTGAGAGAGAGAGAGAGCGAGAGAGCATATGTGTGTGGGAGTGATAGAGAGAGCGGTGGAGAGAGTGAGGTGTCATCACCAACTGCTCGTGACTCAAGAGCAATATTGCAACATGGATTGTGTGAGGAAATTGGCCAACTGACCAGCTTCCTCACTTGCCAAGTGCTGAGAGCCAATCAGACATCGATGAAGCCAGCAAGACCTTCAAATAAGCATCTCTCTGCAGACAGCAGCCCTAGAGATAAGCAGCAACCACAGATCAATATGAGACCATCCACTGTCACACTCCTACAGGCCTATAACACATAAAGACAGGAGCTTGTTATTGATGGTAATGCTTATTTATAACTGACAGGAAACAGCTCAAACGCAATCAGATTGGTGAAAACAACAGCATTAATTAGAATGGGATACCTGTCGATACTGATCTGAAGTCGTCTGTACTGAGACGATAAGGTTTGGAGCGCGTCTGGAAGCAGATCTCGGACCTGCTCATATCACGGGCAGCATCTATTATACAGAGCCTTTAAAATCAGTCATCATCATCTTCCTTGGCTCTTCAAGGTTCAGATGTCCATCCTGAATCTCTAAATGCTTCTACTCATCTAATTGAACTTGAACTGCCCTGGGCCGGGCGAGATGAAGCGATTGATTGTTCAACACAGATAGCTGAGAGGAAGCAGAGCCAAGAGTTTAAAAACACATTATTTACAGGTGGTTTCAGGTGAAAGACATCCAGGACTGTTGCCAATAGCTCAGCCAAGGGTGTGTGTGTGTGTGTGTGTGTGTGTGTGTGTGTGTGTGTGTGTGTGTGTGCGTGCGTGCGTGCGTGCGTGTGTGTGCGCGCGTGTGTGTGTGTGTGTGTGTGTGTGCGCGTGTGTCTGCTTGTTCTGTTCATATAATGGCATACAGGCAGATCTTCACATGCAATGATTAGATGCACCTTTAATAGTATAGCGTTTTATTTTCTTGGTTAAAGCACATCGAACATGGTGACTCAATAGTGAGTTTATAGTAACCTTATCGTATTTGATGGTATTTGATCTGCAATGGTATTACTATAATAGTCCTATAGTGGTTGATAGTGTTTCTGTGGTACTCAACAATGAATGTATAATGGACCTATCGTACTTTCTCTTTTATCTCCTATGGTATTACTACTACTATCATTTTTTTGAGCAGCTGCATCCATATTTGAAAGTTTTGCTGTGATATTTGTATACTATCCTTGTACAATGCCAGTCCGGCTTCACCACAGCTGGTCTTTAAGACATAGTAAGGCCTACCTTGATCAGACTGCTCCGTCGGGGGATCGGTTGGGAAGCCGCATCTGGACCTGGGTTCTTCGACGTTGGGGACCCGGGGCTGGTGTCATTCCTCACCATCTTCACCGTATCTGACACGCTGCAGTTTCCGTTTGACACCGGTTCTTCTCGGTGCGTCTCCAGGCTCAGTCCGCTTCCCGGCGCTGCTTTCCACCCAGCAACCGGTGGACCGACGGCGCTCTTCTTCTCTCCAAATTCCGCCATGGTTGACACTTTGATTTGGGGCTCCTTCAGTTGTGTTTGAAACGAGGCTGCCAACACGGATAGAGACGCGCCATCGTGTCCGCTATGATGGGAACTGTGCCATCACTGACCGTGCGCCAAGAGCTGAAGAAACTTCTCTCTCTCTCGCTCTCTCTTTCGCGCGCGCGCAGGATGACAGGATGAGTCGCTGTTAAAAGACAGCGATGACATATAATGACTGACACACCTTTAAGACTAGAAGTGGAAGGGCTCCGCTCGGCAGCTGGTTGCGCGCTTCCGTTCAGGAAATTTAGAGTCTGTGTCTGTAGGCGTCGATTAAATCCTCCTCGAAGCGTGCCACAAAAAAACACATTATTTATTTTGTTATCAGCTCCTGTTATAGCCCCCTCCCTCTCTCTCTCTTTCTCTCTCTCGCTCTCTAACCCCCACCCCCCTCCTTCTGCCACACCAACTGGGTTTTCGCGCGCCTGGTCTGAGCGCAGTAATAAAGTCATCATCCGTCAAACCAGTCTATTCTGCGGGTGGGTGGTTTTGCTTCCCCGTCACCTAAAGACCAAAGTGCACACCCACAGTGTATTTCTTCATTCACGACGTCAGGGTTCACATCCGTTTATTTTCTTACTACCAATGGCCGTTGAGAAAACACTGAATCTAGTATATGTTTTAGGAGTGCACACGCATGTGACAAAAATACATGTCAAATGTTGAATTACACAGTTTGTTTCAAAATATGCAACATTTGGTCAGAATGTATTTGTACATGTAGATGACATGACTTTCATTCGAAATACATTTTGAGAAGTCAAAATATGATCATGGGTATACTACAGATATACACTAAGCATAGGAAGAAAATGTCAGCAAAACATATCCAAAATATATTTCAAGTGAATGTCATCTACATGCACAAATATAGTTTGGAACAGTATACAGTATTTTGAAACATATGTCTAAACATATTATGAAGTAGCCTATATGTGAAATGTATTTTTGCAGTATGGGTTACCCAGGTAGTCAAGAATATTATTGCTTTAGGGAGTATGTGTGCCTTTAAAACAATCCCGTAAATAACCTGTGGTTAACCACAAGCAGGAAAATGCCTTCCCTCCTGAAATCCAATAAAGAATCAAAGTCATGGATAGCTTTTGCTAGGGATTCAGGAGCAGGTTATTGTGATGCCTTTGCTCATGGATAAATGCCAAGATGCCTTCTTCAAGGGTAAATGCCAAATAAAATGAACGGTCCGCTTTTTTTCTAAAATGCAATTACTTTATAACAAAAACAATCCAGCCTATACCCACTGTGAGAGCAAGGGCACTGCAGATACAGCACACATTGTGCATAGAAATTATTAGGTCTCATACCAGTTTGAGTCTGTAGAGGATACCATCCTAAGGTGGACTTTTGTCTCTGTTCCCTGGACTGATTTCCTTACAAACACTGACAACTATTCTACAGGTAATAGTAATAGTGAGTCAGGCAACATATTCTTAGAATAATAGCCAAAGAATGAGTTTGCTTATGCTGATACACACCAGACTACAAGCATTTACTCACACAGATGCATGTGAGTTGAAGATGCATCATTATACGACTTGTTTTAATATGCCATGCATGTTATGAATATGCCTTCCATTTTAGATGTAATAGTTTTTAATAAAATGCAGCCTATCGTGTAGCAAAACCTTATCTTCCATTTCATTATCAACTCAAACATTTATGTCACACCTAATGACTCAAATAGATTCCATACACAGGCTTGTTCTTGTTTTGCAGTGGACAAATTGGGCAAGTAAACAGTACTCAGTTGTAAATATTTACTCAGAGTCATTAGGTGTCACATTGTCAGAGGGTGTTAGAAAGAGATTGTTTGTGGTGCCGTTCTCCTCAATCAGTCCTATTGTTGAGGGAAGGCTCCAATTTCTTCTTTCTTGAGGGCTTCTTCTGTTTCTGACTGAGCCCTGGAGTTGAGGCTGAGGTTTCCTGCAGTGAAAGGAGATAGTGGTGGTGTTGGAGTCGCGGGACGCTGCAGTAGGAGTATGGCTCCCACTTCATGTTCAACGTCATTCTTCTCCACACCACAACCAGAGTGCTGTGCTGACCAATTACTGGCGCGCTGGTTAGGGACAAGTGGAGGCTGCTGGTATTCAGGGGGATAGAGCTTGTTATGGTAAAGCCCTCCTCCACATCCTCCACATCCTCCACATCTTCCACATCCTCCACATCATTATGAGTTGCCTCCCCACTGCTGCCATGGCCAGGCTTCAGAGTGGAGCAGCTGCTGGTACTGGGGTTGGCAGCAGAGAGAATATGATAGCTGGTGTCTCGGTCAGTAGGCAGGCCGCTGGTCTGTCTGGATGATGTTTAAGCTTGACCATCATTTGCCAGAAAGGCTTGGACCATTTCTTCTGAATCGCCTTCCTCTTCAGACTCCTAACCAGAGTCGACATCCTCTGAACTTTTTGTCAGCTAAGCGCTTGACTTGGTGTTGAAAATCAGAGGAGTCCACAGTTAATTAATTAATTATAAATCAATTAAAATTATTCATAGTTCATCAGGTATCATTGTAAAGGTGTTTTCAAGTCGCTAGGCATCAGGAGTGACCTCATGTCAAATACGTCCATTCATCAAGCTCTGGGATGTAGGTGTAATTTATTAATTTGATGTTTGGGGAATTCAGTTCAATGTGATATAGGTTAATGCTGTTCATCCCCCAACAAACCATAATATCAAACTAACACTATTAAAAATGCAGTATCTCACAAGCTGGATATGATGCCTTTGTTATGCACTGTGCAGTAGCATTGTTTATTCTACTAACACACATTTTACACTTTCCTTTCTTTCAACTGTAGCGCTATCATCAACAGAACAGAAGCATTTTTTTCCAAAAACTGTATGGCCACACCTTTTCCGTTTGGCAGAGTGTACCGTACATAATGTAAAATTATAGTTATCAGAGGAGTGCACAAGGCAGGAATCAGTCTGCCCTCAGTCCAGCTTAAAAACCAGTGATGGGTAGCTGGTGATCCATGGGCCAAATCCAGCCCATACCCCTTAAATCCAGGATGGGTTCTTTTCTCACATTTGCGTACAGTGAAAGGTGCCAGTGAGTTGATATATGAAGCTTTCATATGCAAATCAGCATCCGCCCATGGACATGCATGACTCTTAAGACTGTTCATAATACAATGAATGATATAATGAACACAAATACTGCAAACAATGACAAAACCCTGTTGCTTTTCTCATTTATGCTCTACAGTAGCCATAGCATACCTTCAAAGATGTGTAGGTTCCAAGGCCAGTTTGATCATTTTCTCTGTTGTAGCCCATGGGTTTGCCTTTGCTGCCATCTAGTGTTTGTCTGCAGTAACTATCCATACACTGGTAGACCTGTCAGTTTACGGCCTACTCCTGCATCCACAAAACGACCATGCAGTAATGATGACTGTGCCACCTAAATGGCCTAAACATGTTTTGTTTTTGTTCAAGGAGCAAGACGGTACTGATTTTCTTCCATCTCGACGCTGATTTAAAAAAACAAAAAATGCCGTGGGCTGCTTTTCCTGATGGGTTTACAGATTTGCATCCATCATTTGGCATTACAGGTTGCCTAGCAACAGAATACTGCCATTAGCTTAGTAGGCTTTTGTATTGCATTTGCATCACTAAAGGTCCTTCACTATTCCATTAGATTAGTCAAGTGCATGATTTGGGTATAGCTCTCCACTGGCTTTTTCATCATGTTCAGTTGTTTTTTATAATAAATATTGATTAAAATGTAATTGTTATATGAGTTGATGGGAGGGTGTTTCCACTTTTGATGTATATGAAGTTATTAAAATAGAGTAAATACAATGCTGAGTACATATTTGGTCACACTAGAGTTGTATTAATCATGCCACGTTATAAAAAGCTTTTTGAAAGAGATGCTTTGTATTGCTGCTCTCCTCAGTACAAAGACAACATACATACAGCATACAGATCACAGGGATAGTGAAAAAACATACTATGGACATTAGATGATACGTTTCACTTTATAAACTATTTTCCATTTAGTTCGATGTCCATTTGACATGTCGTTTCAGTTTAAATGTTAATTATAGCGCCCTCAATGAGTGTCATTTGTCTGAATAACTAGATGTGTGTAGTGTGTAGTTTCATGTCTTGTATACTCCTAGATATCATCAAACTGTGATGTTAGCTTCAATTGAAGAGGTATTTTGTTGTTACACTACTGTTGTGCAACTTCAGGTAGTGATAGCCTATGTTTCCCAGAATGCCTTTCAACAAGCCCCAGAGAATGTTCCTGAACTTGTTGCATTCAGCATGTGTAGGTCATGAGAGCAACTAATAATAATAATAATCATGAGAGCATAAGAGCAAGAGCAAGAGAACAAGTTTTTCCAGTCATGACAAACTCAAAGTGCAACATGTGTTGTCTTGTGGTTATATTGCATACTGTCGGTGGAGCTAGTGCTCCTCCTCTTCTATGTTGGATTTCTCCGTGTGAATGTTGGTGCAAAATGGTGTTTCTAGGAAGAAGACCTTGTTCTTTGATTCCGAGGGACTGACACCAAAACTTGATGTTTACAGTTTATGTTTTACATAAATATAACATAACATTAAAATTGTTATGCAAATAAATTCAATTTTTAGCTGCGCTGTAAATACCTCAAAGTGATGTTACATCACATAAATTTGACCACTTATTCACAAAAATAAACAAAAAACAACAAAATAAGCCCAGAAATACAAGGTACATGGCCAATAGCTAAGTTAAAGGCAGGAAAGTCGGAGCACAGCAGAGCCCGAGGAAGTAGGCCAAGCTGGTTTGATTACAATCACATGAGGAAACCTGATGCTCGATAAACTTTATCCTGGCCAAGAGTTCATGTTACCAAGGCCAGGAGAATAGCATACAATCACAAGGTGAACTCCAGCATTGGCGTGATATGACCACTTAGAAAATCCATTGACCAGGAAAAAAAAACATTTATTTGATTGTTCAGAACTTCAGGTACATTGTAAAAAATTATATTCTGTAAACAAGAGAAAAAACAAAGTCTTTTCAATACTTACTATCTACTTATTTGTATTGTTTTGGAGGAACACTGTCAGTGTTGACAGGTTGTATTATGTTGAATATATTGAATTTATTTAATAAATTGTTTTAATACACAATCTTCTTTGAAAATTATCCTGGATGAAAATATAATCATATATAAAAATAGATTTGCTGAGTAAAGTGCATCAGAGTGCAAATCAACATAGGTTTTCATTGTTTACCGCCCCTACGTCTAACTAAGAATTCTTTAAAGTGGTTAGAAACACAGGTTGCACGGTATCAAGTTGCTTTTATACATGAGACACAAGGGTGTAAGTTGACATATAGTGTGCAGTATGTAGTTACCCAGTAAAATTATTAAATCGCCTGTTAGTTTTAAGTAAAATGTCCCTGAATTTCAACATAAACTAAGTCCTCAGAAGGAATCTATTGTTAATGCAGCAGCTCTGATTATATTTCATGATTGATTCTTGGTTGCAAACATGGGGCATATGTGCTTACAGCCAACGTCTAGAGCTCAAGCAACATTGTAAACATCTTGGCTCAGTCGGCGAGGGCCCAGTGGTTCTCATTCCTGGTCCCTGGGGCTTTAGAACCACTAGGCTAGGCTGATGTATGCCTGTGTCATTTTAGCATCAAACACAAATGCGTTTGTTTGGCATATATTTTAATAGTTAGCTCAAAAAACTGAATTAGCTGTTGGCCTCTCGGGGATCTATCCTCCAGCTAGTTCTTAGTCATCCAGCTGGCAGAGGCACGCAACCCCTCGGTTAATCCAGTGTTTCTGCGGCTGGTCAGAGGGCAGCTCAATGGGCAGGACATAGTTGGTAGAGTGGCCTGTGGTGGACAAGGTTCCTCGGCGGGCGCTGGTTTTGTAAACGGGACACACGTAGATGTTTTCATGTTTGAACTTGGCCATTTCTCCAGGTCTGAGCCAGATGATGGGCAGAGGGTCAAAGAGGATCTTGGGGAGGGACTCTCCGATAACCATTTTCTCCCTGTCCCAACGCGCCCCCTCCAGGAAAAGGCCTCTAATATAGGCCCCATCCTCTGGCTTCTCATTCATATGGGTCTCCTCTTTAGTCACCTGGAACACAATGGAAAATATGAAAATCCATTCTAAAAATGGACAGGTTGGAAAAAAACACTGAGGAAGTTGTGAAACAATCAGGAATTGTATTTCATTGCATGCCTCAAATTCAAAGCCAATGTAGTCTATAGGGATGGTGTACTTCCTGGCAAAGTTCTGAGACACTCCAGTGAGGAATGACTGGGTGAAGTAGAAGCCAGAGAGCCAGAAGACTGTAGGTGGGCCGTTGTCTATCCATTCCTGTCAAAACAGACATCCAAGCACATACATAGATAATAGCATAGTCAAACAGGCAATATCACCCATTCTCTACACATTCTTGCAACAATATTTCTTTACTGAGATTTGAATATACAGGATCAGTGAAGTGTGTTGTAATCTTCGTTCATATTGTATTGCATGCACACTGCACGTGCACATTCATACAGTTTGCCTCAGTAAAGACCATATATATTCCAAATATGTTCAGCTACTCATTTTTCAAAGGTCTGTGTCACCCTAAACAATGCTGTTTCTTACCTGTAGGAACTGCAGCCTGGCTAGGAGATCAGCCACATAGCTCCCCATTGGCTTGAGGGAGGGGTAGGACTTGGCTGCCCACATAGTGGGCACCTTGCCCACCAGCATACTGTTGAAGACACTCTCAAGCTCAGCAGACATAACAACCTGACCCTTTAGAGCCTTGCGGATGTTCACCAAGCTGACACGCACCACATGAGTGAGTCTGACAGGAGGGGGGACAAATATGATAAAAGTATTCATTTCATGACTGTATCTCGCACAGATAGATCAATGAACGAACGTGGGTTATTTATAATGTAAGGTTAATAGATTCAGCAATTCAAAATTAAAGGCTTCCTGAACACATAATTTACATGTAGATTTACATAACACATGAGTTGTTATTACCTGTTGAAGCGGATTAGTTCCTGTCTCAAAACAGTGTTCATGGACTCCTCATACATAACTGGGTATTTATCCATCACCATTTGTACATCAAACTCCGCTGGGAGCTTCGACAGGATGTCCTCTGCCAGCTCATCTACCACTTGCTAAGACACAATTAGACAATATGAATTATAGTATATAGGTATATGTTGTTTCTCCAGAGAGAAGTGTGAACGGAAAGTGTCAAAATGACATTTTGCATGCCCTCATACTATAGGTACTGCCAACCTGAGGAGACTTAGCCCCGCCTCCCAACTGCCTGGGCAGAGTCAGCAGCACTCCATCCAGCAGCTGATTGGTCTCTTGATTGTCTTTAGTGATGTCAGCATTGCTATGAAGTCCAAACACACTAGGATCGGCACTAATTGGTAGATTGCGAATGTAATTAACATAGGTCTGGAATAAAAACAACAGGAAAAAAATGAATGTCTTTATTAGAAATGATAACCATAGAATTGATGTGCTATACACTATATACACTTGTGTCCGTGGTTTTCATTCCATCCAAACACTACAGCAGCTGATTTCACTGATTAGTTCTCCTCTCTGAAGGTGAAGGTGTGCTCATCAGTGAAATCAGCTGCTGTTCCGTTGGGTCATTTAGGTATGAGGAGACCAGCGCTGTGACAGTACCTGATAGGGGCCATTAGGTGGGACATAATACAGATCTCCCTCACACAGGTGGTAGCCGTCCTGCTCGATCAACTCCCAGCTGTAAAAGATGGACAGGAGGGAGAGCAGCAGACGCCTGTCCTTGTCATCTGTCACCCTGCCACCATAGTTGCACTCACCTGAGATGAGAATTTAGAAAGACCATTTGTACCATGATAATTTACTAGATAATAATGTGATATGCTATTGTTTCGCTTAGGGTAACTGTTTCCCTTTCCCCCCTTCCATTAGGAGTTCAGAATACAGAGTAGCGCCCCTGGATCTGGTAGGGATTCAGCATCTTGCTCAAGAACACTTCAGTAGGATGCATGCTTTCTGCTTTCTGGGGATTTAAGCCAAATCCTGTGGTTGAAGGACAATCTCTCTACTCACTACACCACCCTGCTGCCCATTTAATCTGTGCAAATCAATGTCCTGCTGCATTAGTAGCCATGAACGTCTCACCAGTCAGATATGTGAGGGCCTCCAGTGGGATCTCATTATATTCCTCCAGGAACATCTGGATCTGCCTCATACTGATCCTCAGGTCAGACTCATTAAACTCATAGGGGATATTCCAACCTGAGGAGAAAATAGGGCAAAGAGAACAACACCATAACTTTGTTTTAACATACAAGGATAATCTAAAGATACAACAGATTCAAGAATTACTAAATAAAGAAGAGAAGAATGTTTCAAATTTTAAAAACTTCAAATGCCCCAATGTACAATTTCCACCGAAAAGAAGTTTCATCTTACATAAGGGCTAAATAGAATATAAGTCTCACCCAAAGGTCCAAAGTTCCTCCTCTCCTGCACCAGAGCGTGGAAGAAGGTGAGACCAAACAGAAGTTTCTGCCAAATGACCTGTTTCTTGGAGCTGCCAAAGAAGGCAGGGTCAGAGATGGGGTCGCTCAGGTAGGAGCGCAGCAGGTTGGCTCTCATTCCTTTAGGGGGCTCATTGGTCATCTTCACCCCATTCTGCAGGATAGTGACTGGGAACTTGTCTGATGGATAACTGGTTAGCCACAACCTGTGAAAAAGAGGCAAGATTTACTTTACTTTAGCATGTTCTTCATGCAAGATGCTTGTATTAGTGTTAGGATCGTGGCGTGTTTCAGTTCTGTTCACATAGTAAAATCTGTTCCACCTATTCACTCATTCACTCATTCTTTTGTAGTGATTGCTAACCTAAAGCTGGGGTGTGTGTTCTCTGGGGTGATGATGTCCTCACAGATCCTCTCCAGTGTGGGCATCCAGCTGGTGGCCAGGTGGCAGTTCTGCAGCACCACCCAGGTGCCCTCTTTGACGGCTTTGTCTATCATCTGGGCCGCTATGGGCCCCTGGCCCTGTCCAAGGGAAATGGTTTGGAACTTACTGCCACCCATCTCCAGGTCATCAGCAAATTTCAGAAGACCTGAAGGAACAATGCAATGCTGTCATGGTGTTTGAGAATAAAATCAGCAGTGACTTTTGAACAAAGATTTCACATTATTTTATAATTATGTTATTCTGTAGTGTAGTCCTGTTATATCAACTCAAAAGTTAGAATGTAGGAGAGGTATAGGTCTTTCACCTGCAGTTGGATCAGATCCTGGTGACAGCACAAAGATGAGAGAACAACAGCAGCTGGAGTCATTATAACTCCCTGCCAGGTCAAAGGTGGGTGGTTCAATGTAAGTGCGTCCCATGTTATCCACTATGAACTCTTGTACTGCTGGCACCAGCTTATCTGGCCTGAAGCACCTGAGCACTACCATTCGGTCCATCCCCATCAACATCCTCCACTGGTCGGGCAATTGCTCCTCATGGGGCGTCCCTGAATCATAGATCTTCTTCCATTTAGAAATGTTGTCTTGGACATGCTCAAAGAACCCATCCAGGTTTGCAAGCTTGGAGGCCCTAACAATCTCGGACCAAGATTTGTCAGAAAGCCACTCTGGGGCAGGGTTGGGGTAAGGGTTATCCAAAGCAATGCCACCAGTGAGGAGGAAGCGCCAGACTTGGTCATCAACCTGGCCCTTGCCCTGCAAAATGCCCACAGTGAGCAGCAAGGAGAAGAGCAGCTTGTCCTTCTCAAAAAGTGAGCGGCACACGTTATTGTAGATGCTAATGGTAAAGTGCTCAACAATATTCTTGATCCTCTCAACCAGGTCATCACTCTTCAAGCTTTGGGCAATGGAATGCAAGTAGAGGTTGATGAACCAGGTCAGGGAGTACTGGTACATAGGCTCAATGTTGGCCAGCTCTGAGATACAAAAAAACAAGATGGAGGAGTGCTCAGCCACAGGACGGTAGCCCATGCGAGTGTCGTCGATCTCCTTCTCAGTGACATTGGCAATTTTTTGCTTCTCTGAGATCTCTTCAGAGAGGATCTTGGAGGATGACAGGATCTTAATGGCTGTCTCATCTTCCAGGATGTTCCCCTCAGAAGAGGAGAGCACCTGCAGGATTTTATCCTCAATCTCCTTTAGTTGCTTGTTGTTGGCAGCACTTTCAAGAATGAGCTGGTTCTTTTTCTCTTCCAGTTCAGGTTTTTCCTTGGCAGCGACAATCCCTAAGAGCTGGTCCTCTAAGCCTTGAGGGGTGATCATGAAGTTCAGCAGGCAGACTTTGACAGCCACTTCTGGGAGGTAGTGAGGGTTCCTCAGCCCAGTGGTCATGTAGAACATAAAGTCTTTGGAATATTCCACAATGTTCTCTCCTAGTTTTATGTACTCCACACCTTGCTGTTTGAAGGTCTGCTTCAGCAACACAGGCTCAAGCACCGCATCCAGTTCCTCTCCCACATTCTCCAAGAGAACTGGGGTTCCAAATTGGATGGAGTTCTCCAAGGTTCTCATGTAATTTCCATCTGAGAGTTTGATGACAGCAAGTTTGTTTGCCTTCTCCATGTTCTTGATCCACTTGTTGGCTTGACCCTGAGGGTCAATCATGAGGGGCCAGCGGCGGGAGTTAGATACAATGATACCATTGTCCGTGGAGAAGGAATCTACGGGAAGCCCAGCAATCTGCCATGACCTAATGGCCACCTGGTTACCCAGAGTGTTACTGAGGGTGAAATCCTCAGAGCATGGTATTTTCTTCTCTTGGCACAGAATGTGCCACTGTTGCTGGCACTCCATGCGGTAGTCTACTGTAAATGCTCCAAGGTATGACACAGTTCCAGAAGAGAGGAGTACATCGCCTGTCAGGTTTGTGTATCTAGAGAAGGGAGAAATAGTGCCAATCTAATTAATGTTCATTCTCAGGTATGGTGGGTATATTTTGGTATATTTACATATGGAATAACAACCTGCATCTTCAAAGACATCCTCATGAATTAACACATTTATTATTATTAGCAACATCATCACTGAAATTAAATAATTGAAATGACCTGAATATACTGAAATGATTTGAAATGACCAGTTTTCTGATACCTAATTCCTAGTATCCTAGCAGACTCTGTCCACCTATCCTTCTCTCCTCCCAGTCCCCCAATTAGTTTTTCTGCCCTGATCAGCTTCTGAGAGCACAGATCAATGTTGTCCTCCAGTTCTTTCTTCTTCTTGTTCATGGCCTCGAAAGTGTCATTAAGGCTCTGGAGTCTGTCCTCAACTTCTTTCAGCTCAGCTTGCTTCACAGCCAACATGTCCATTTGTACAGCGAGCTCATCCTCAGCTTGCTTCAGACTTTCCTTCTTGGGGGCCACAACTTTGGCTACACGCTCATACATCTCCATTGCTCTCACCCATTTACAGAGACCCTCACAAGCGGAAGAGACGTTTTTGATGATAGAGGGCTGAAACTCAGGGTTGTCGATGAACTTTTCCCTAATTTTCTTGATGTAGGGGGCAGGGATGTTGTCTTTGTCATAGGCTTTGAGGTTTTCTAAAAACTTTATGTCTCCCAAGAGCTTCTTAGAAGGGCCCCAGTAGTCCTCAATCATTTTGCCTGGGATACAAACAAGTCATATTTATTTATTTAACATTATAGAATAATATTAAAAATGTAATGTTAGATATTTATCATGAGTTGAACATGTGTATATTTATAAGGCAGCTAAACTGTGTTGCAATCTTTGTCAATGAAGATGCCATATCTAGGTCATTCTTACAAAGCCACAAAGCCATGATCTTACCTGAGCCACCAGGATCAGGTTTTCTCTCAGGTTTGATGCCCTTCATGACACAGATGGATTCCATGACTAGTTTAACCAGACCTGGGGGGTTCTGCATGGACTTAACTACTGTAATGTCTGCAGGTTTCAGCGTGTCCAGGGCTGAAAGGGCAGCCTCCAGGGCAGGCATAGCCTCTGCCAGGTCTCCCTCACACTCATCCTGAACACAAACAACGTACAATCTTCAGTTTCTAAACATGCAAACCCATACACTGCAAAACAAATTGTATGATGTCAGCATCAATGTGTACTCATAGCATAGTGTTGGCTGGCTCTCCATGTTTTTTTATTTGAGAGAAACCTCAACATATTTCAAGAGGAATCACATTCTCGGTCAAACCACTCTTTTGTGAACAAATTTAGACTTCATCCTTTTAATCTCTGTTAGATTTGATACTAAAGATAATTTATTAAATATATAATTGGGGAGCTTTGAAGCTGAGTGTACTCCCTCAGGGAGTACACTCAGCTGTATTTAAACTGTATTTTGGAAAATATCCAACATTTATATAATTACTTGAAATTTTGAAATAAGGCAGATCACTCCATTAATATCAAGATCATCTTACTTGCAGATTTTTCTTTAGAAAAATAAGATTTTATGACTCAATACTACACAAAATGACTTAATATGGATATCTTTTGCAGTATAGCCCTGGCAGATGTGTCATTGCTCAGTGTATAAGTATTATACCTTAATGGCTGTGGCGGCAGCTGCTGCTTCATTGGCCACTTTCTCATCAGCAGACACAAGTTCTTTCTTAGCGTCCACCTCCACTGTTTCCCTCTCTATTTTTACCATCATCTTATCCGTCTCAGCTGAGGTCTGGATGAGCTCTGGCTGCAAGGCTGTCAGCTCCTGCTGCATCACTGACACCTGTGGACATAATATGGAGTTAGTTGACAAGCAGTGTGTCATTGCATTATCATTATCCGCTTGGTCATAGAGTAAAGTAAAGTTTGAATGTTTATACCTTTAATTCATGAGAAATTTGGCCTGTAGCTAATACAATTTCCTGTGTTTATCACATGTACCCACAAATATTAGGCTAAACAAAATTCATTGCTGCCTATTCTTTAGTAAATAAAAAAAGGCTGCATCACCTGAGAAGCAGCAAACTCCAGTTTCTGCAGACCAACAACATAGCGGTTTCGCACAGTGTCCACCTCGTTCCTCTTGGCATTGAGCAGGGTCTTGAAGGTGAGGATGAGTTCCAGGTAGGAGGTGGGTGTGACGTAGTTGTGCCTGCTTAATCTGGAGAAGTATCTCTGAGACATATCCCTGACACTTGTCTGGAAGGTCTTGCACATCTCCACCACCCTAACAGCAAAAAAGCAAAACAACAGCAAAAAAGATGCAACATTTCGGTATATTTCAAGTAGTTAGGCATTCCACACACATACACTTGGAACTGAAAGTGCATTAGCTAAGTCTATGCCACTATAAAACAGCTGGAACAACAAGATGTTATCATTTGCATCCTTACTCCAGTCTGATGTCACTGTCCAGCTCCACATCCTCTAAAAAATTGTTGGCCACCATCTCCAGAGCATCATTTGGCCAGGCCTGGAACCAGTCAATGGTGCAACAGTTGATGAGGGAGGGGAACATCCTAAGACGGTTCCTAAATGAATCACCAATGGGACTCATGGCTGTTGAATGACAATCATAATTTCCAATTAGTACTATTTAGTAATACTCCAATCAGGGAAAATGCAGTCATTGGACTAGGTTTTAATAGAAACCCCAAGTGTGACTGTGGATTATATATATTCTCTCTACTACAAAAAAGGTACCCACCAAGCACAATGTGAAGGTTGGCCTTCACACGGTCAATGAAGAAGTTGTACATGGAGAGCGGAGTGGCATCAATCTTTTTGCCCTCCATTCGGGCGATGCCCTGCACCTTCTCAATGATGTCAGCACGCTCATCAGCAGCGAAAATGTTGGGCACGTCACCAGTGTTCAGCAGCATGTTGATGTCTTCCACCATGGCCTCGTCCTTGATCTGGCTGTCACTGAACAAGAACACCAGCCTTTTACCCTCGATGCCTGCTTTTAGCATCACCCGCTTTAGGTCATCACGCCAGTCTGACATGCTGTAGTTCTTGGTCAGCTCGATCTGGAACAGGACGTAGTCATTGATGAAGGTGCCCATCTTAGTGGCACTCTGACGCCCTGACCCACCAATGCCCACCAGTAGAAGGTGGCCATTGTCTTGCTTCAGTACGCGGCAGATGCGGGAAATGTGCTCAATGGCAAACTTGAACATGACAAGGGACATGGGTGCCTTGCTGCAGTTATTGAACTCATCCAGATAGAACTGCATCACCTCCTGCAGGGCTTGCAAATTTGTGATCTCATCATAGGCCTTGTTGTCAGCATCAGGCTTTGCGTAGTCACCGAAGAACAAGCTGCGGATGCTCTCATCCACTACCATGCCATTTGGGCTGAGGTGACTCAGGAGCTGCACAAACATGATAGGAGGGGTTCAGGATTAATCACAGGAATATCAGTTTTAAAACTACATGCTGTATAACAATGTTATTTGATTGCGTGCGTGTGCATGTGTGGTTGTGTGTGGTTTAACCTTATCCATGCTCTGCTTAAAGAAGTATGAGGTTCTGTCTTTGACGATGTTAAAGAATGTCTCTCTGTCCTCATTTTCAATAAGCCGGTCATAGAAAACACGGTAGACCTCATGAATCCACAAGCGGATCAGCTTGTCTCCTTCCTACATAAATGGTCAACATACGTGAAGAATATATATTCAATTCCTGTTTCATTGCTTCATTCAAACATTTCACTGTTGTTTCCAGCTTCACCTGCATGCGTGTATGTGGAGCCAGAAGTACACCTCGGATCACTCGAGCAAAGTCCCTAAGGTTGAAGATGTAGTGGGACTTGGATGGTGTGGGGAGGAAGCTGTCCATGGCATCCTTATAGACAGCCATGGTGGCCTGTACCATAATCTTGCCCAGCCTAGGAAATAAAGACAAAACAAGTTTTTGTACGGAGACTATTTATATCATTCTCAAACTGTAGAACATTCAAAGATGGATCTGAGGAGTTACCTGTAGAAAGAAGCATCAAACCCCTTGCTGAAGTGCCAATCGGTGATGGAGCTGAATATCTTGCTCAGTGTTTCATCATCAAAGGAATCAATAGAGATGATGTTCAAGTGACGGGTGAAGCGGCCTAGCATTTCAAACAATATGTCATTAACAGTAAATGTCCTTAGCACTGCTTTCCTTACTGAAATGGACAATATCATGATCCTTTCAACGGTACCTGTAATGTCATTCCTCCCACCCCCAGGGGGCCCCATAGCAGACACAAACAGTATGTCGACTATGTCCAGTCTGGAGGTGTCCTTCTTATCGTACCAGTGGTGGTGGTCAATCCACTGTCTTAGCAGCTCGATCGGGGGCTGGGCACCATAGATTTCCTTAGCAGGCATGTTCAGGTCATCTATATGGAAGAGATCACATCAACCATCAATTATTCCATGAAAAGTAAGTGAACTGAAAGTGCAGTCCAAAAAACATTTAAATATGCTAAACCTCGAACCCAGTATTATACATGCCGTCATCCTTACCAACATAGACGACACACTTCTTTCCCATTGGAGGCCCAAACACACCCTTCCGCCTTCGGTCCAGCTTGGCCATGATGATGTCTTGGGTTTGATTTGCTGAGGTACGGGCTGAGAAGTTGATACAGTTGGGTGTGTAATGCTCCTTAGGCAGCTTTACCAAGAAGCTGTTGTTGATGACTGACTTGCCAGTGCCAGTGGGCCCCACAAACAGCATAGGCACTTCGTGTGCAAGGTAGGTACGCAGGAAAAAAAGCTGACGTGCTGTTTCCATGGTGGGAATGATGAGGTCTGACACCTGAAAAGGTAAAATGGGGTTTCACTGAACATGACCATCCACGGAGCCATCTTCAGCAGTCATAGCTACTGTGACACAAGCACACTTACATTGGCACCAGCTGGGATGATACTATCCTCCTTTGTGATAGAATCAGTCCATACATTCCATTGTCCACGTCCCTCCTTGTGGAAGTAATAGTCATAGACGGTGCCTACAAAACAATAAGGACACAATATGCATTACTAACATGAAAAAAGTAGGAGGAGTATGACTACTGAATACATACTAATTGTTTAGAATAGTTGACCTCTCTCGGGAAAGATGTTGCTCTTGGTAAGTTTGACATTCTTGGGGCGAGGGTGCTCATCATCCATGCCCATGACCAGGGTGCGGTAGAAGGCGTCAAACTTCTTACGACTGTCACCGTTGATGGTCCCACCCAGGGTCCATACTACAGCAAATAGGAACAGGCCCTGCAGCCACATGGTTATCTGCTGGCTGGACATGTTCACTTCACTGTTGGTTCCTGATGCAGCAATTTCATCTGGATCCACACAGAAACATTAACACTCATGTTGCCAAACAGTTATATTGCATGATATTGCAACATGTTGCTAAATGATTATTAATGAATGAATTGCCTGATTAATTGGTTGGTTGATTGACTGATTGATTAGCTAGCTGACTGATTTATTCATCGATTGCCTGTTTGATTTATTCACTGATTGATTGATTGATCAATTGATTGACTGCCCAACTGCTTTCTTGATTCTTTGGTTGCCTGTTTGATTGATAATGATTATTGATTATGAGTAAAATGTACTGACCTAGCAGGCAGGTGTAAAGCCTCATCAGACTGTAGGCCAGGTGGATGGGAGACGTCTGCACAAGAAAGCGACACTCCCTGGCTAAAAAGTCTAGACAGGGCTGAACTAGCCAATCAAACAGGTCCACTATCTGTGGGACAGAAGACCAAACAGATAGATACATCATTTCACATCTTCAGGACAATAGAGAAACACAAAGAGTGAAATGCTGCCAGTGAGCCATGTTTGTTATCAGATAATCCTGTGCCTTGCATCGTGACATGCATATGTGTGATCGTGTGTGCAGTGTAATCTCACCAGCTCTCTATGTTCAGTGCTTAGGCTTTCAGGAAGTGTGTCCATATAAGAGTCTCTGAGAGGAGCCCAGCCCAGCTGCTGAGGTTCCATGTAGATCATACCACACCTTCACACACACAAGGTAACACTCAAGGAAACCAGCAAGTAAACTCATCATAAACAGGTCTTTCAAAATCAGACCATCTATTGTACATGCCACAGTTGTAGGTGCTGCTTGTGTCTTAAGTACCTACCTACTGACAGTAGCTGGTGAGGCCTGCTCCAGGTCAGCAGGTTCAAAGATCAGACTCATCTTGGCACTCATCTGAATAATCTCGCCACTCATCAGACAGAGCTATCAGAGACAATCAGCGTATTGTAACACCCCCGTAAGCTTCACCATATACAATACACTAGGGCCTGGTGACTAGGCTCTAGTGAAGACACAATCTAAGTACATTGTGACTCCTGGTATTACTGGTGAGATGGTGAAATTAATCAGGGAAAAGACGATTTTTGCAGCAATCAAAAGCAGGACAGACAACAAAATCACCAGTACCTTCTTGTTATCATCCAGTACAGTATTCATGTTCTCAATCCAGACAGCATCAACAGGCCCATCAAAAATGATCCACTGGCGATCATCTGAGGTGGAGACAGCCTGCTCCCTGAAGGATGTGGCCAGGACACCATCAGACCACTCATGGCTGACCGGATCGAAACAGCCATAGAGTTGGCCCATGGTGATGGCCTTGGGGTTGATTATGCAATAGTCCACTGCAAACTCTTCCATCAGATTGGCTGGGTGGGGGGAAATGAGTGAGCATAAACACATATGGAATGGTGTGAGCATAATGAGAGCAAAGAATTCAGTTGGAACTATATCAGTGAACCTAGTCAGTCAACCACAATGAATCAAGTAGTAAGTAAGTCATTTTGAAAGACTTGCCTTCATAGAGGTCTCCAAGGGCAGCAGCAAGAACTTTATAGGCAGACGTCTTTCCCCCAAGAGGGTCTCCTACTATCATGAAGCCGTGGCGCACCAACATCATCTCATACACCTACACACCATGACACAAATGAAATACTTACAGCATTTATGTTGCTATGTTGGAAGATGCTATGTTACAACTAGTCCATGAGATGAGACTGAAGAATAACAAAGCAAAACTCTTCCTTGGTACCTGGATGATTTTGCCAATGAACCATGGGACTGACTGGAGCTTGAATTTGGCAATGTTGTCATTGAGAGCCTTGAGGAGGAGATCATAGTCTGGTTTGGGAAGAACCACTCCAGGGAATAGATCAGAGATGATACCCTATGGGCAACAGCAGGAGACTTTAACTGAATAAGAATGGAACACAAACACACTGATATTTACACAAAAACAAACAACAGTAGCTGGGGGAAGGATGATACCCAAAATGTGTCACCTGAAACAGTGGCACATCCTGTGCCAAAAACTTGGCCATGTTGACGTCCATCAGCGCCCTAAGCAGCAGTACACTCTCATTCTCCGCAGGGTACGCCAGCTTCAGGTTCCCCGCTGCAGTCAGCACAGACTTCACAGCCCGCATACCATAGTCATAGTGATGCTGGGACGACAGTTGCTCGGAGCACAAACGGTAGGTGGCCACAATCTTCTGGGCCAGACTACCAGTGAAAATGGAAAAAGAAGTTTGACTTGGTATGTGAACAAATCAAGAACTGGGTCAAGCATAGGAAACAATATATTGATAAACAATATTTGTGCAGGACATCAGTTGTATGTACCTGCGAGATTCAATGAAGCCCATAGAGTACAGTGAGATCTCCCCAATGAGACCATAGTCTGGCACCATCATAGCCACTGTACGGAAAAGAGCCTACAAGACAAGACTGACAGTTATGTTTCCAATTCCAACACCTTATGTATTCTATACTGCTCTTGAGTGTAGCGTACCTTTAGGTTGTCAGGGAGTTCGGCCCTGCCAGCGTAGCCAGGGTTCATGGTGATGAAGACAGAACAGGTGGGATTGAGTGACAGCTCTGTCCCCTCAAACATGAAGGTCTTCAAATCCCTGCCAATGGCCTGCTGTATGCAGAGTACCTGCTGAGCCACCACAGAGAGCACCTCCACCTGGGACACACACACACATATGGACAGGCATGCATATTATTGGTAACCAAGTCAATGAATCTCTTATTTGACCGTGAGCAGAGACACCACTATCTGTTCGCTATGTGACTGGGCAGTGGGGCTCACCTCAATACGATTGAACTCATCGAAGCAGGCCCAAGCTCCAGACTGAGCCAGTCCTTTGAAGAATTTACTCATGGCCTTGTGGTCCAGACCATCAGAGCAGTTGAACACCACACACTAGGAACAAATCACAGCTTTAATTGTGATGTTAAGCAAATTCAACAAAAGCTGAATAAATGCAGGTACTAACTGATTACAGTTTGGGGGTCACATTATGTTACCTGTTTAGCCAGTGCTTTAGCTAGATCCTTTGTGGTCTCAGTCTTGCCAGTTCCTGCAGGACCCTCAGGAGCTCCTCCCAAGTTCAACTTCAGGGCTCCCATCAGTGTCCTGGTGTGGTACATGTTGGTACTATGAAACTTTACTTCTTCGATATTTGAAAGAAACTTTTCAAGTTATGATTGTTACCATAACCAAATAGTAGTTCACAGCCCTCCTTTCATAAGATAAGGACATAGCATAAATGATCAGTCAAATCCTAACTGACCTGTAGCAGCGGTCAGTAAGTGGTGTGATGACCAGACGGGAGGAGTTGCCCAGATATTCATAGCCGTACTTCAAACAGGTGGTGATCATACGCAGCATCACGTCTCCACCCTCCCAGAAGTAACGCAGCTGAGAAATCCACGCAAAGTCATTCAGTGAGGAGATGCGATCTTCTGCCAGTTTCGCCACAACATCTCGAGCTAGGAGAGAAAAAGTGTTTTAGAGATTTACTAAAACTGGATTTAATTAAGAGTGTACACTTCATCCATTTGAAATATCAGATTATCACCAACATGGTATTTGGTTTAGTGATATTACCATGCACATCTATCACCGTAAGAGCGCCAAGGGTCATTCTTGCCCCTCCTGGAAGCTTCCCACGCACCAGCTCCACAATGTCAGCAATCTGGGCATTACATTTGTCCACATAGGCCTTTGAGTGGAATGGATGAACAATATACGTTAGAATATATTGTGATGATTATTAAATAATTATTTAACAGTTTGGAAAGCCTATGAGTTATCTTGCTATGTGAGAATTGGCAGCGGTTGTACTGGTGAATCTGAAGACTGACAGGTAGGGAGTTGGTCTGGATGGCTTCAGACACTTCACTAGTCCAAAAGATGGAGGAAGCACAGATGACAACTTGGCCAGGCCATTGCAACACCCATTTCTTCCTGGGCAGCTATAGAAGAGAACACATTCAAATATCAAAGAGAGGAGATGCCTTATTCCGAATGGTAACAACTCAGGTTCACCCGAGATTCAAGTAAAAACGTTGGTACCCAAATACCTCAGAATACTGATTCAATCCTTGATGGATGACATCTCGGACACTCCTGAGCATCGAATTCTCCACCTGCAGCAGCCACTTTTCCACCATACCCTGAAAATCAAATGGCAAAGGACCATACACTGTAAATATAATCAAATTGAATTAATCTCATTATAGTCTATAACCTGTGTCATGTCAGATCAACATTCAACAAATAAGCACATTCAAAAGAAAGATAGGTAGATAGATAGACAGATAGACAGACAGATGAAAAAAGAAAGAAAGAAAGAAGGCAGTGGCAGTGCATCATACATAAACAACAGCAACACAGCTCCATTTGTATGTTCATTCCACTGCCCATACCTTGGCTTGGGCCGGGTAGATCTTTTCTGTGAAGGGCACAGTCTCCTTCTCAGAGCTGATCATGCCGGTGATCTCCAGGTCCTCAGTGAACTCCAGTTTGGCAATGCCCTCAAAGCACTTCTTCAGGTGGGGCTGGACACGCAGGGGATCTTTGGTCTCCGACAGGATCTCCAGCAGCTCATCGTTAGACAGGAAGAAGAACCTGGGGAGATCATGACGATGAAGTGACAAGAGGAAATTTATGTTTTGAAGGTGAGTACGGTAAGCCGGGGCGTAGTTGAGCATTGATCAGGAGGCGGAGAGAGGCACAGTTGGCCTCAGAGCAATGAGGTTCACCTACACAGTTACTCCTCACAAATATATCCATGTCACAGTAGATCTGTGAGAGGAGCCTCTGGACTGAGGCACAAAAAGGGCCTAAACACTGGTGAAGCTTTTTGTTTGTTGTGTGCCAAAATACTGACATAAGGCTTTATGAATGACACACTAGGACTCATACTGTAGACTTTACTATATATCAGAAAATCAGTTTGAGTTCATCACATAATCTGACCCACCTTGGGAAATAGAGCCTCTTTTTCTCCAGGTAGGTGTTGAGGCCTTTCTGGATGTCCTCCAGGAACACAATGGACTCTTGTAGCCGCCCCAGCATGTTGTGTTGGGCTGTAGCCACCAGCACACGCGTGTCCTTAACCTGTACCCACGCATTCACACAGAAAGAAGAAGAAAAAGAAGAAGTCACCACATTTGCATGAGGTTCATTAACCTCAACTCAGACTCCACTCAGACACAGTTTAACATAGAGCACAGAAAGCTGTGTATGTGTTATGAAGATCTCACCGCCTCGGCGATGATATCCTTCCAGTAGCTGTCCACAATAGCGAACTTGCGTCCCTCTTCAGGCATCTGGGCAATGATGTCCTCAGAGCTGAAGATGGGCTCCAGGTAGAGCCAAGTGGCCTGACACTTCAACATGGAGTCTAAGATGTCCTGCATAGTCCGCAGCTTGTCTTCCCATTGCTGGGGAGAGAGATAAAAAGGGTGACGATAATAATGTAGTTTTATGGTACTAAAGTATAGTGCTTTAACAATCAAATAAAAGCAAACATCATAACTATGATATCAATTAGATAAAAGAAAGATAAAAGAAGAGACATGGTTAAAAACAACATAACAGTATAATATGAAATATGAAAATACGTTTTTAGAAGTGTCAAGTCGCTTATCTATATAGCCCTTTATCACAACCAAGCCTCAAAGGACTTTACAACTAAGTCAGGCTGATAGACAATCGAATTATGACACACAGTTGACGCAAACTGTGTCTCCTATCTCTTCAAGCCACTTTGATTGACAGCACAGTTCAGTATGCCTATGTCTAGGATTCTTGCCTATTGGCGTACACAGCCAAGGCTTCATCCCTACACAGAGCTGTCACCTTCTCAAGTGGACCGAGGATGATGTGTGTTGTTGCATCTTACCTTACAATCAGTCTCTATTGGCTTGATGAAAGGTGACCCCCGCATGGTCTGCGTCTTAATGATGTGGTCATCCAGAAGCACTTGGATATCATCCACTGCAGACACAATACTGGTACCCTGGGATAACATACAAAGTGTTTATCTATGAGTTCATGTCAATATTCTGTCTGAAAGTCAGCACCAGTGTGGGTTGAGAAGGCTGAAACAATTTAAGGTATAATAGTAGACATCAACATCTTAATATATTTCAATAATTTAATAGTCAAGATGTAATATTATGGAATAAGTCACAATGGTGCATCTTGGTTTGTGGTCTGTCGACTATGAAAGTACTGTATGTGTATGTATATGGAGTGTGTGTCTATGTGGTCATACTGTATCTCTGTATGCAGTGAAAGAGAAGCAGAGCTCAGCCCAATCATTTTTCATCTTCTCCATGGACTTTTCAAGAGAGTGCTCCTTACTGGCTGAGGCTCCAATCTCTTCCAACCTAGGGCAGAGGTAAAGAATGATTCACACCCTGATCATGATGAGTGATACCGCAGTCATTCAGTAAATATGTCATTAGCGTTGACTCAATTTCACTTTTCCTATTAGCTATTTTTATTTATTCCTATTTAGAAATTAGCCAAGGTTTTTTTTTCTTCTAATTTTAGTACAGTATTTTTTTCTATCTATCTTTCGTCCACCCTGGTGTACATAAATGGTCTTACTTGTCAGAGAACTTGGAGAGTCCAAGGTCCACCATGTTCAGCAGTGAGGTGTCCACATCTGGTTTGACATCAAAGCCCGCAATGCTGCTGATCTGTGGACAGACGAGTAGAGTGTCATCAATTATTCACCTTAGCTTAATGGGTCAGAGGAGAAGCAGGACATGTGGTTATGACACCAGAGGCAAACTGCCACTAGATTTCTATCAACTGTCTTTCCACATAGATAAGATGATAAAGCGTAGAATTCCCTCCATAACTTTTCCATTATAAAATCTATTGTGCATTTCAAGCTAGCTTTTTTGGATTACTCGTACTTGGATTACTTAGGCACAAAGTAAGGCAATAAGTGTGAAACTGAATAACTGAACTCCGCTGACCTTCTCCCAGTGGCGGTCTTTGATGCCGGGGTTACAGATGGTGATGAGGATGGGCAGGTGCCGCTTGAACTGGTCAATCTTGCTCTTGAAGCTTTTGGCAACACGGCAAGGCCCGGGAAGACTAGAGAAAGACTTGGTCAGTTTATACATGGTCCTCCACATCATGCCTAGCTCATCAGAGATGTTCTCAGCATTCAGCTGCAGGAAAGGACCTGGAGGTAAAAACAACAAGGAAGTACACCAATGTAAAGACACCTATTTAAAATGACAGTAGGTGTGACAAAATACAAATGGATGCATCATGTGTGATACCAACCATTCATCCAGACCTCTGACTTGTTATGGAAGTCGAGTGCCGTAGCCCAGAGCTGGTCATAGGGCTGCTTGTTGGCCATCAGAGTTTGCAGCATGGGGAACTGGCTCTGGTCCTTCTCCAGCATAGACTGCTCTTTGTTGATGTCCTGTGGAAATGACAGTGGTAGAGACATTTCCCAGCTACCATCTGAAACTTGACTTTCCAGATAAAGAATACAGAAAAGTGATGTATTCTTTTCTAGGGGAGATCAAAGCTGTCTCATCATAACCATGTATATAAGTGTCATGTGAAATTTTTTGGTGAAACCGCTGTGTCTCTCACATCCAGTTCAGTGACAGCAGCATCCAGAGTCTCAGTGAGCTCGTTGAGTTTCTCCACATTGTTCTTCATCTCCTCCATGCTCATCAGTTCCTTCCTCTTAAAGGCCTCTACCTCTTTATTCATGTCCCCCAGCATCTGGTCAAATTCTAATAGCCTGAGGTGGGCAAGGGGAGATTTAACAGTTATCATCTCAGCTGTCGGCTTGAATTGGAGACATTATAGTCAGTTTGGTTTTATATATAGAACACTGGAGATAGCAAGATTTACTGAAAAGAACAGTTATGGGAAATGTTGCCCCAATGCATGCTGATTCCATGAGGTGACAGCTCAATTTTCACTGTAGGAGGAAGTTAGGACCGGGAGTGTGTAATGCATTTATCCTGTAACCTCATTCGGAGTTGGTCCTCAGCATGTTCTCTCCTGGTGGCCAGATGGGCCTTGCTGAGTTCAACCACAGTGAGGATGTGATTGGGCCAATGGAATACGTTGGAGTTCAGCCTCAGGTCTTCAGCTAGACAGAGAAAAAAACATATTGACATATCAACCACTGCTTTCTTCCAACACTACAGTGGAACACGCACTCATGATCATATGGCAGAGACCAATGCCACCCACACACATAAGATTTATTTGTAGTGGCCCACCACTATATCAAATGGGCCCATTGGACTGTGATCAAGATTACCATTGGAGGTTTTACATACCGGGCAGAGTGGCGTAGTCCAGCAGGAAGTAGAGGCGGTTGGCTGCCTCGTCGATCTCATCTTTCAGCTTGTGAAGGGTCACCTCGTTGGTATGCTTCAGGTACTGGTTGAGAGACACCAGCTCCTCTGTGGTGCCTGGAGTCCCTGTGATGGTCTCAGAAATCTCCTCATACCGTTGACAGATACTGGGAAGGAACAGTAGCATTTATTTGACCTTCTCTGTCTTGGGTAACTACACGGATAAAGGAATTAAGACATGAATGGTTCCTTAAACCCAACAGAAAACGTCTGGTACCCGAGGTTTCCTCTCACCTCTTGTTTAGCTCTCGGTTCTCCTCCACCTCAAATGTGATGATTTTATCTCTCAGTTTCTCAGCACAGTCACATAGGTCTTCATTCAGCTTGCCAGCATACAGACAAAACATGGACAGGGGCACTGTGATGCACAGTGAGGCAATTTCCTTCCACAACTGATTAATACCTTCAATTTTCTGAGGAGCAGAGAGAGGAGGATTCAATTACCAGTGAATTGCCATTTGCCAAATCATTAACAGCTAACGACAACAATGACCAATTGAAAGTAGAAAATGTTTACAGAGTGGATATTTTGGAGGGAGAGCCACATCTACCTTGGTAAAACCTTCTAGGGAGTGCTTCTCTTTCAGGAATGCTGTTATGTCCTGCTTTGCCGTATTGTCCAGAAGACTGCTGTATTTCTTGTACACATTTAAATACCTGAAACATCAAAATGTGATATTACAATTACTCACAGTCATTTTTAAACCCTATGGTACATCTAAATAATTACAAAACAGGTAATTACAGTTGATGTGTCATTACCTTTTAGGCCCCGCAGTGTTCTTGTGGAAAATGTCCTTAGCCTTGTTGATTAAGTCTGTGACCAGCAACTCATCAGGTCTTACTGTGCGTAGGTACAAATTATTGACCTCTGGAAAGAGGTTGCACTCCACCTGGCCACAAAAAGCATGCAAAGCACAGATTATCTGCATGTTTGGCATATAAAATAATAAAATAGCAGAGACATCATCGTAGGTCTATAAAATACAAAGAAATAAGCTGTTGAAAGTTTGTTGTGCTGAGGGCATACTGTACCCTCGGGAGCTTCTCAGCACTTTTGATGATTTCCATGAAGGCTCTGTGGATGAGCTCCCAACATTCCTGAAAACTGGGATTAAAGACAATGCATGGCTCTTCTACTTCCAACTTGACCAGCAGCACCTGAGGCTGAACATACTTCATCTCATCAAACACCTCGCCAAAGTCATTACCCTCCTGGAGGACACAGAGCAGACAGCATGATGATAACACAGATAAATCACTGATACTCCAGGCAAAAAATATGCCTATTAGAAATAGCCACTGTGCATGATTGTGTGAAGTTGTAAGAGTGTGTTTGGGTGATTCCTTTGATTAATTCCAAAGACCATTTTAACATGCTCAGATTGAAAAAGAAACAACTGACAATTCCAACCTGGTGTATGGTGAAGAAGTGCAGCAGGTCCTGCAATGAACCTATGACTAGCCTTCGGAGCTGCAATGACATAAGAGCAGCCACACAGGAGAAGAACTCCTGGACGCTAACTGGAGCTGCCGTCTCACTCTTGGGTACCAGGGGCAGCCACAGGTCCTTGAAGGTGACAAACAGAGATGCACAGTGCGGCAGCCACCTGAAACAGGAAGATCAGACGGCAGTGATATACTGCACTGCCCTTCAAAGCCAAACAGTAACTTTTTCTTTTTAATGTCAAACGTCCTGAATAGGATTTAGATTTTATATAAACAAAAAATACACCAAAAACACTATTAAATTATATAAAGCACACTTCTCTTCCAATATTACTTTGGTGTGATGAAAGAACTTTTCTCATCATTTTCCTCAATTTCATTGCTTGTGCATTTACTGCTCTGTAGCCTTGTAAGGCAGTTTCAGTTTCCTATAAACTGTTTTCTACTTAAAGGGAACTCAGACTGTCCTAGCTACTGGTGCTATTGCTTCCTTTCCCCCCCCCAATTCTACATATTTAAACAAAGCTACACACACATGATGTATTCTGTCTTGAGTATGGTTGGCGAGTTGAAGGGAGCGACCACAGTATAATGGTATCCAAGCAGGTGCACATTGTGAACATGAAAATAAACAAATAGTGGCCAATTTCTACAAATTACAATGGCTCGTATTTCATGTCATGCAGTCAAGTATCCTAGTGGGTTGCTACAGAGCTCAATAGGTTATACACACAAAATAGGTTGCAATGGAATCATCGAGTGAGTAAACTAATCCCCTGAGAGGCAGTGTGACACGGGTCTGACAAAGTGGACAAGGTGGAAACATGAGCCTTGTTGTGCATACAACAAACACCAGGATTAGCTTGCTTGGTTGTCTACATAGACAAGCCAGTCTGAGGACAGATGATTAAGTCTGGATGTCTGACTGATTTACTGACTGACAAGCTGACATTACTGACAGAACAGACTCACTTATGGACCAGTTCGTCTCTGGTGGCCTGGCACTGTCTCTGGATGAGCTCTTCAAACTCAGACGGAAGGAGGGGGAGGTTGGAGGAGAAAAGGTCCTCCAGTTGGACAAACCTTAAGGAGGAGAAGCTGGAAAAAAAGACGATGGGTTACTATTCACACCCAATAAATTAAACAGCTTACTGTATTCTGTATCATCAGGCACGATCATTCTTTTTTATCAGCACATTATTTTCTGCTCACCAAAGAGCTAGAGCAAGCTAAAACATATGTGCACCACCATGCACATATTGTACCCATCGCTTGTTCAGTTCACTGTCTCTGACACCCTTTCTCCTGTGTCAGTGAACAGCCTCAAGCTCAATTGATGTAGTTGTCAGGAATCTGAACAGAATAACAGGGAGCATGCTTTTCATATTTACCGATTAATTTACGAGTTTACAGTTTTCTCTCCAAATACATCTCACTTAATTGAATGTAGTCTTTATTTTTTACAATCTGTGATGTGCAGACTTTTCAGTTTCAGACAATTTCTAACATCCAATATGATCTGTGAAAATATGGCTTATGATTCATTCATATTCACATTCAGGTCAAAGACAATCTAAACCCTCACTGAATGAACATTAGATTTCCATGAGAACAGTATTAGTTCTGTGTTACCTGTTTAGCCAGGCGTCCTGCAGGAGGAACATGATATGACTGACAGAGAACAGGTGCTGGCTCTGCCACCTGTGAGCCTCCCGGTGGTTTCCGGCCCAGGGCACCGGCCCACGGATCACCCTCCTGGGGAAGGGCCTCGGGGTGCTGGATATGAACAGACGCTGCCGCTCTGAAGGGTCCATCAGGACATAGTCCACTGATGGGGAACACGAACACATGGAGGGAGAAATTAAATTATCAGGGCAAGGCAGACACTTTTTCAGAGAGGAGAAACGTGGTGTTGCTATGCCAACTATGGGAAGTACCCATTTCTGATCCATGGAATACTTGAAAGAAACACACAGATCTCTGTTTTAATGAAACAAAAACATGTCCTATGCAGTGCAAACGAAAAGGAAATGCTGCAATCCATATCATTGTAAAAAATAATAATAATCAGCCATTAAAAAAAATAATCAGTATTTTCATTGAGGAGATGAATGCTTGTGAATGTTGTGTTGTACCTATACTTTTCTTGAGACTGAAGTCGTAATCCCTTTTGACCTCCTCTTGCAGGTTCCCCCTCAGGTTCTGGATGTGCCTGCTGCTATCCTCAGTGATAGGAGGCAGCAGACGCATGATGGTCTTCATCTGCTGGGGTGGCTGCGGGGCCAGCATAGAAGTGTGGACACCGGCGGTGATGTAGTACAGATACCTCTGTGTGAGAAAAGTCAGCAATAATGTGTCAAAAGAAAAGACTGTTTTCATTTTCATAGCAGACTGACTGGCTAATGCCAATCAGTGATTGACTGGTTCAATCAGTGATACTTGCTTCCAGGTCTCTCTCGCTAGGTTCCATCTCAGTGGCCCTCATCTTCTCCTCTTGGCTGTGCATGAGGTCCAGCTGCTGTTTAGGGGTCATAGGCCGGCTGCTGGGGGTCAGAAGATCCCTTGGACTGGGCTTTGGCCCAGGTGAGGATGATGAACCAGAGGCTGAATCCCTGGGAGAGGATAAAAGAATCAGACAAGGTGCTTCAATTAAAAGAATGTCACATCAGCTGGGGAATAGTATTTATATATCCTATTTCATTTAATACAATGGCCAAAAATGTTTTTTCTAGTGCATATTTACCTTCCTCTGGGTGTAAGTTTCCGTCTCCTTCCAGATGAGGTAGATGCTAAAAGATTCATTAAGATCAAATGTCTTTTTTGACCAGTTTCCAGAGCAGTCTCAAGGGTTAACATTTAATCCATATGTAGATTTTCTTCAAATAACAAAGTAGGGAATGTGGCAATCTCAGATAGTCTACCATTGGTCAGACATGAGAGAGCTTGAAAGGATACAAAGCCCCATTGAATCTACCAAGGAATCATGGGCAGTTCGACATCTGCGCTGCAGGGTACCAATCTTCAGGTCCCGGGCCCGGGGGCTGTAGTTGTTCGCAATGGACTCACTGGGGGTACGATGGTGACATTGCTCTTTAAAGGGAACTGCCAGGGTCCAGGAGGTGCTCTGGAGGATGGGTGGGTACTGACTGTGCCTCAGTACTATCTAGGATGACACAACATGTAACATCTTGATGAGCATGTACTATAAGTACCTCAAGCAAAACTGACTTATTCTATAAAGCTGAGCTCTTACTTGATAAAGCTCTGAGGGCTCTGCCTTAGAGGTCTTTGGCAGAGGTGGGAGACCAGGAGGTCCTCTGGCCTGACTCATATTATAGATAGAGTCATCCTCCATCTGTAGTTCAGATACAAACACTTACGGTTGCAACACATTGTCTCCATCACACATTAAATGGAGAAGAGGTTTTCTAGATTCCAGCCTTTGCTGCCTGAGCACAATCAAAAGAGGAGGAAACATCTGTATAATAATAATAATGATAATAATATTAATTCTGTGGCATTACTACAGTAAACCCAGAAAGAGAGCCCGTAACATCAGTTAATCTGGCTCAAATGAGTTATGACAAGTTCATCTTTCCAACGATAACGATTTATATGGCCCAAAGTCCAATCAATCTGTAGCACATACGAGGCAGAGCGTCTTTAGCTTCTTTAGCCGCTCCATCTCCCTTCAGCTTACTGGCACTATAAGCAACTGGTACAATAAAAACTTCAAAAGATGGCAAAAGATAGAAAAAAACAAAAGCACTTGAATGAACAAATAGAAGCGCACAGCATGCCTACCACTTTATCAAGTAAAATGCCGTGCAACTGTTTCCACAAAGAAAAACAAACAACGGAAACTGTCGGAACTGTTGCTATGCGAGTTACCTTCTGTCGTTCGGTGTACGGTGGCAGTGCGTCCACTGAGACGACGTTTAGCTTAGTATTGAGTGCCGTTAAATGTTTTATTTAAAAGTGTCTTTCCCGTGTCAGGAGCAACTTTGTTGCTCGTAGAGTTGCCAAACCAGTGTGCTACCTGTCATGCTGCTGCGTACAGATAACCGAACTGCCTTTGGTTGGATTTTTCCCTGTGACTACTCTGACTCCAGCTAGTTACTTTACAAGAAAAAGCCGGCAGCAATGCATGTTGCTGTAAACTGCGACAATGGTGTTGCCATCCGGGACCTTCTCTACGGCAACAACAACCACGTTGTTGCTAAGCAACATGATGCAAAATCAGGTCCTTCAAAAAGACAGATATTTCATCACCTGTACGCTAACATGATGTAGCTTGTGTAATAGTTTAAATGTCTGTCTGGTAGCACATAGGTACACACAGTAGCACTGCTGTCACTACAGTTGCTGTCAGCATCACAGTCTGGCTGGATGACCATCATTTGAGGCCAGAAAGGCTTGGACCATTTCTTCTGAATCACCTTCATCTTCAGACTCGAAGAGCTTAACTTGAAAATCAGAGGAATCCTTCACTGACCGAAATTAATTAAAAAGATTCATTAGTTCATCAGGTATCATTGTAAAGGTTTGTTCATGCCATTAGTTCATCAGGTATCATTGTAGTGACCTCATGTCTTTAGCAAAAGTGTTCATCAGATGTTCATGTCAGACAATGACAAATTCACATTCAGTATAGTAGGGAATCGTGACTATAATTAAATGTAATTTTAATAGAACATCTCATTATTGTGTTTATATGATTAGAACAGGATCATCTCCAAATCTAGGTTTATTCTGGGATATGGGTTTGCCTTTACTACCATCTAGCGGTGTTGTCTTCAGACCCGACTATCCACTCTTGGTAGGCCTGCCAGCGTGTTGTCTACTTCCGTGTCCGTAAAGGTCGATGCTCTCAACACATGTTGGAAACTCAAACTGAAACCTAACCCTGCCACTAAAATGAAGGCATTTTGTTTGTGTTCAAGTTTAGTTTTCTGCCACCTAGATGCTGATTTGCATGCACACAAATGCCCTTAACTGCTATTTCCTGATGCGGTAATTTATGCTTTTATGTGATTCTAAAACACCTGGCAGCAAAATACTGATATTATTAATGTAGGTATTTATATGGCTTTCTTAGTGGTGCTACGATTTTCAATTAGACCAGTCAAGTGCATGATTTGGGCGTGGCTCTCAATTGGCCCTCACGTCATTTGTGGCGAGTTGTCAGGCAGAACAAGCAGCAACTTTGCGCCCCAGTGTGTCTGGCTAGTTTGTTAGTTTTAATGATTTTAGATATGGTAAGTGATTGACGCATTTACCTTAAGCTGCGTTGTTACAGTTGTAGCAATATAACCTTTGTGGTTTACTAATGTATTTGTTGATTGATTGGTACGCTAATTTCTACGGTTAGCTAACTTTGCCAAGTTAGCCAAGCGGTCAAAAAAAGGCGCACTAGCTGCTGGTAGCTAGCGGTGGCTAACAGAGTTTAGCTGGGATTTGCTAATTTAACCCGCCGATTTTAGATAGCGTCATTGCTGGGGATAAGCTACTACCTAGTTTGACAAAGATATTTGGCTTGTATGTCGAAGTGAAAATAGACCTTGTTTATATTGGCATGAAATCAGCCGTCGTCTTTGTTGGGTAACGTTAGCTAAAAGGAGACTCGTGTCCCGTTACATGCCAAGCGAAGGGCGAACGTTAGCTACAGAAAACACGCCACTCGTATCTGCTCACGAAAAGTTGGAGCTCCTCAGTCAACGGCGATGATGGCTTTTGACGATGATTGCTGATTTTAGTCCCCTTAGTTTTTTTTAATCCACATGACCTTTATTTCGTTCTAGTGTTAATGTCTACAATTATCAGGAAAATAATTGTAGACTAATATAACTTTATCAGATCATTGTTCTTTGGTTTCTGGCCTTGGTAGAGAATTGTGCATGTTCACAAGGATTGATTAGATTGTCCTACACCATAGGAAAAACAAATATGAATTTAGGAGCTGAATGGTATTCTCCTTTCATGTAAACCAGCGTTACGTTATTTTACTTGTTGGTGTCCAGCAAGCAGGATTTTATCTATCATGCTTTTGAGTTAGAAATTACAAAGAATTATATTGCCAGTGTTCATACAAAAACATAAACGCATCGTTTTCTTTTTAGGATATCCACAAACAAAGGAGCAGCTATTCGCCTTCCCTGAAGCTGTCCAATGGCTACGTTCTGCCTGAGGGCAAATTGACTCCCAACACACTTTTTGTTGGTGGGATTGACATGAAGGTGAGTAAGATTAGATGTATGCAGTGTACCTGAACTGCACTGTGCACACATTTATAGATGCTTCCTACTGGAGTTAATGTAGTGAAGTACACCAACACCTGAATAATGTTTTTGGTTGTCATTGTCATTCATGATGCCATTAGGTGGATGAAAATGAAATGCGGGACTTCTTTACAAGATTTGGTACTGTCAAGGATGTGAAAATTATCACTTACCGAGGAGGCATCTGTAAAGGGTGAGTTTCACCGTCCAGAGTTGCCCAAGTATGATTACTGTGTACCAGTTTGAGTTATTTTATCAACCTTGGCAGTTTTGGCTACACTATAGCAGATGGTGATCTTATTTTTTATTTTATTTTTTCTCCAAGGGGTTACATTTCAAATATCATGTGACTGTATAGTGATTGTATGTATGGAGTGTGTGGGGGGCAATGTGCAATGACAATAGTAAATGTTAGTCTCCTTTCTCTGCCAAGGTATGGGTTTGTGTACTTCAATGAAGACGTCAACATCCAGACAATCATCGAGGTAAGAGCAAGCATTATTTCTTTGGAGCAGTTTTTGGAGCGTTTTTCTTACAGTTAAGAGTAACATTTCCTCTGTTTACACTTTTTGCCATAGCAACAGGTCAGTTTTAAGGGGCGCAAGCTCAAGCTGGGCCCTGCCATCATGAAAGAAAGGAGCTCTCGTATGTATTCAAATTAACTTAATTTGGGCATCAGTTCATTGAGGGAAATACATTTAGTTTAACACTAAATGTATGTTTCATGTTTTGCTCCATCCAGGGTCCATGCCATCCCGCCTGATTGGCCCTGCTCCGTGGATGAGCCCCACCCAGTACATCTACTGTACCTGCTGCTCACCTGTGGGAGGAGGCATGGCACAGCCCTCACCTGTGCTCAGTGGGTGCAACCCCTACAATCAGGTAACACACAGATACACATGCAGTTTACATTAGTAAAAAGTGAACTATCAGTTTGGTGTCAAAGTCTAGTAAACCTTCTTCCTTATGTGGTCCATAATCAGGCTATCATACACACCTTCCTATTCTCTCTATTATATTCTTTAAGGTTTATTGATCCCTGAAGGGAAGTTGGGTCAATGTAGCTGCAAAGAATATAGTTATAAGGTATCAATAACGGTACGGTATAACGGTATCAATTTACCAGTGAAGACGTTATACAGTGTGATGTTAAAACAAGTTAGCTAATTGGACCTCCCATCCTCTCTGTTAAGGAACTCAATTATAACCAACTCATTTTTGAGTTGGTGAATTATTCAGAATACCATATTTAAAACAGATTTAAAAACATTAGCTTTTGCCGGTGTGGCCTTAGCAGGCATACTAAATTGAGGAGAAACTCTTCCTTGCTGTTGCCTTGACCTCCAATGCTCTAAGAGGCAGAATAGTAAACATCGATTTTTAACATCAACTCAGCCAGCACAACTCCACACACACCCCCTGCACTGGTTTTGATGTTTCTCCCCGGCTCTCTTTCCAGCCTTACTCCTACTCCAGCTTTCCAGGCGTCATGATCCCACAGATGCCTGTGAACTACGCACAGAACGCCTACACATACCAGGTACACACACACACACACACACCAGCAAACTGGCTGGTTTGCAAATGCAAGGTCTCACAGGCAGAGCACATATGGTCCTGCATGAGATGAAGGCCTCAGCCTAGTTAATGTCCACCTGTTTCTCTGCCCACTCGCCATTCCCTCACTGGTGATGAGTGTGTTGGTTGCCCGCCCTGTCTGACCTCTGACCCTTCTACCTACCACGCAGTACTCTGCACCTCAATGGCCCATGGACCAGAGGACACGACCTGTCAATCAGGTGACTGCATATTACATAGCTGAGTGAATGTATATAATACTGTTGTCATGTGAAAATCTTCAATTTTGAAGGATTAGATCAGTGGTGGTCTAACGTGCCATGGAAGGCCAAGGGTCTGCAGCCAAATGCTGCATCAGCTGAGTTCACTGATCAGCACACCTTCAAGCAGAGAGGGAGCAACTAATCAGTGAAATCACCTTCTATAGTGTTTGGTTGGAAGGAAAACCTACAGACTCTCGGCCTTGAGGAAACGTTTAAACCCGTAACCTCGATATAAAAAATAAATATATATAAAAATTCCCAAATAGTTAACATTTTCACCTGACAACAGTGTTGTTTTTGGCACAGGCACATTGTCCATGTCTTCACTCATTGTTCTGTGTTCCAAGTTGTCTACAGTCTATTGTTCCCACAGATGCCACTAGATGGCGTTGTATGGTTGATTAATGTGCATGAGCTGAGGAATGAACAATTTGAATCAACATTGGGGTTTTTTATTACCTCCACTGTAGAAAGTATATTTGGTGTAGATCTGTGGACCAATTTTGTTCACAGTAGTGTGTTTTGTTTATGGCAACCATTCACGTCTTTAAGCATCACTTCACTTGGTCATTTTCAGCCAGCTCATTTTGTGATGTGATGCCCCGTTTCCAGAGCTTTGTGGACTGTGGCGTCCAGACTTTGCTGACTGTGCTGTAGTCCAAAGCCCACTCAGCCCCTCGCCAGGTAGAACACTACTCCAAATGTAGTGCTCTGTCATCCACCATACCTACTGCTTAGACTTCTCTTGTCCGCTCTGGCCCTCCTGTCCTCACTGCGCTGCCTCCACACTCTTTCGAAGTTACACACAGGGGTCTGGAGTAGATGGCAAGAATCTGGGTGATTGGTTTTAAAATGATCAGCACAACTGTCATCTAGTCCTCACTGTTTTGCTTTTCCACTGTTTTATTGTCATAAGGGTGTGTTTGAAATGGGATGCCATTCTGTTTGTGGTGTGATTTGTTTCTTGTGCTCCCTCGGTTCTCCACAGGGGTGGCTCCAGTGAGTCAACATGGAGACAAGGTGACGTCCTGATGTTCTGGACAACAGGAAGCAACACAAGAGTTTTTCGGGAATGTTTCCAGAATGCCCTCCGCTCTTCCCCTCCGTCCCTGGCTTTTTGAGACCAATTTTAACACAGACTGCGGCAGCTTGCCACAATCACCTGCACTTGATTGGTTACGGTCACCTTGACCGTGAGCCGTGATTGGCTGGGACCACAGTCCCATGGTCGAACCGCTTTTAACCCACAAGGATCACGGTCACAGGAAGATAAGAGCACCCTCACTGTACTAGCTAATAGATGGGCTCACCATTTTTTCTCATTTGTTTTTTGTTATCTCAAATCAAAAATGGAAAAGAGACTTTTAAGCTCACGCTTTGTGCCTATTTATATTTTATGTTATTTATGTTACAATTATTTTATTATGTTTGATTGGTGTGGGGGGTGGGGGTTTCTGGCCTCTGCAAGGGCTCTCTGCACATATAATATATAACACTGGTTTGATAGCAATTTGGCTGTTTCAGCATTGGAGTAGTGTGTATTGGCATGGGTAACTCTTCTCATTAACTCCAGTTCAGATCCAATGCCCCCCAATTTAAGAAACTTTAAACCATCAACTGTGGTATAAGGGCACTTGGTCATCACATTACTTTCAAGCACTCTTGTTTATTTTGTGTGCTTTATTTCACCAGGTGTCAGTTGAGCAGGTAAATCTGCTTTATGCTGTTTTTTCACTTTTTTTAAATTTCCTCATCACTGAATTCCTGTCCCATTCCAACGCCTGAGTTTCTGTTTTGAGTTGATTGGGTATTTAGTGCATGCTGTGGCACACTAATGATCCGTAAGCGTGTTACCGTCCTGAAATCAGTCCTGTGACTGATGTTTCTCAAATGGTTCCAAGCGTTCGTGCTCGACGAAAATCACGGCATCAATTTTCCCATTAGTCAATCAACTTACACATACGGAAAAGTCTGGCAAACTGTTGAAGGACATGACTACAAAGTTCTGTGTTGCTTTCCATGCGGGCTGTTCACTGTACATGGTTCATTTTGTCCTGGTTCTCTTATTTGCACATTTTTTGTCTTGAATGTAGTCGCAGGTGATATTACACTAAGCATTTTAGTGACAAGTGATAGATTATAAACTATTTATTTTCAGTATGTGCACTAAATTCATCTTTAACATAAACCGAAGACACTTTCTTGAGAAAAACAACTTTGTATGATTGAAGATGCACAATATTTGGGGTACAGTTGGTACCATTTTGATTTCTTTCCCTTGACCCAGTTCTACGTATTTTTATTTGGGCATTGATCTCAGGGTCCCTTGATGTCTACCAGTGTTGTGCAGTTAAGACGTCTGATTGTATTGATATAATTGTTCTTCAGAGAGCCTCGCCGTTCTGTTTGGTTAGGCTGTTACTGTTTGTGGGGTTTGGATATTTTTGTTAGAAAAATAAATTGTTGAAGTTATCAAAGTGTGTACAATTTTTGATTCTGAAGTTGGTGTCCTGTGTTTTCTGTTGCTCATGGTTCCCAGAGGCCTTGAGAATCCTTCATTTTGTGGATTTGATTGGGGGGTGAAAATTAACGGATGACATTGAGAGTGTTTGGTTTTTTTTGTATTACAATATAGCACCCAAAATCACTATGCCTCAGCTCTCGACCTCTGTCCTGTCAACACTTCCCATTCTAAGGAAAACCCTGTGGTGGATATCTGTTGCTATAGCAGCAGTTTGAAAATGAATAATTTCACCAGGATTTCTTGACAAGATCACAAGTAATAAATGAGGCTCCTATGTCAAATTTTGAACAATTTCATGCCCTCCCCCAAAACATGCCAATTTTGAGTCCTTGAATTCCTTGAAAGGTCCTTGAATTTGATGTCCAAGTGAGTGTGGAAACCCTGGTTGCTTGTTCTATTTTCCAAAGGCATAGGGTTGACTCCCTGCCTTGGCAACAAGCCCGTGCATCATCTCTTGGTCACAGCGTTTTGTTTTTGTCACAGTGTGGTGGTGTGACTGGGCTCCCCAGGGTGCCCCGGCCAGCCCACGACCCTACCCAGCACCACCCCAGTCAGACGTTCCTGAATTATGGATAAGTCTGGATAGCTTCTTATGAAATATGGATTTACAAAGGACACCCGTGTAACACACAAACCTATAGCCAGACGACCTCGGCGACTCCGACAGGAGACGCCCACGTGCGACACAGTCTGAACTGGACTTTCCTATGATGAGTGTCTCTTAGCTGAAATTAATTATTACCCCCTCCCGCGCGAAAACCCTATAATAATCATATAGGGACTTTTAATGTGTCTGTGGTACCCAGTACTGAGCTTTTCGTACTTTATGGTATCACTATATATATACATCACTATAGGGGCTTACAGGAATGTTGTAGTTTTGCTGTCATGTGTATAGTATCCTTCTAAAGTTTATTATAAGATTATTATAGTTATTTTTTTTTACTGTGTTTCTATGCAGTCTGCTTGGAGAGTAGGAAAAGAAAGGGAGGGGTGTATAGACCGCCCTGTCTCCTCACACACACACACACACACACAGTGGTGAGAGAGAGGTAGAGAGCGTGTGTTTACCTCCTCGCTGTGAGCGCCTGCAGCAGTTACAGTTTCTGAATGGAGGACTCGGGTTTTATGCGTTGCAAGACCTCAGTATGAGCTGCTCCGTGTCTCCGTCCACCAGGCGTGATCATCCAGAGGACGGACAGGCGGACCTCACCTCACACACCAACTACTGACTGGAGTGTGCGAGCTCGTCTTTTCCGCGCAGCACGACCTCCACGCACACTCCGAACGACTTGATTGGTAAGTTCAGATCTTTACCGTTTATTTCTAAGTACTGAATCTTATACTGCAAAAAAACACATTTCTTATATAGACTGACTAAGCATATAGTAATTTATATTTTCTGACTAAGCATTGGCCAAAAATGTATTTGTACTTAGATGACATTCATTCTATATGTATTTTGAGTGGCCGAAATATAGTATTTGGACATACTTAAAAAATGTGTATTTCTTCTGTCCAAAATATATTTCCGTGTGCAAATACATTATTGGCCAATTTCCAATTAAGTAGGTTATATGTTTTTTTGCAGTATGGGATAATTGGGTGATTACCACAGCTCCCCAATAAAACTTTAGGGGCAGCAACATTGATTGAGGTAGTCTTGGAAACCTCGATAAAGCATTTGTTGTATCTTGGTTGAGACAGTCCTTTTGATTTGTGTGATGTCCTGTACCATTTGTATTCATGGATAAAAACGAAACGCACAAGCCCACCGCTCACTGTCAGAGGGTGAAGCGAACTCAAGATATGCGTGACGGAGTAAATGTGCCAAGCGCAGATGGGGAAGGGAAAGGTGTGTGTGTGTGTGTGTGTGTGTGTGTGTGTGTGTGTGTGTGTGTGTGTGTGTGTGTGTGTGTGTGTGTGTGTGTGTGTGTGTGTGTGTGTGTGTGTGTGTGTGTGTGTGTGTGTGTTAGAGAGAGAGAGATTTGGTGCGTAAGCGACCTGTCATGTATCATTTCCCGTTCACTAAACTGCCGCCGTTAACGGGCACCACCAGCCAGCTACGTGTAGTGAGCTTGCAGGAGAGGGAGGTGTGTGCGTGCGTGCAAGCGAGCGAGCGAGCGTGTAGGGGTTGAACGCATCAAAGAAAAAACGGCAAAATGGTAATTCATCACCAGAAACATGTAATTTCAAGCTAGACTAGAGTGGGCCATAAAAGCACTGCACTCTCCAAACACATGGACATCAATTAGTTATGGCAATGTATGGGCACCTGCAAAAATAGCCAGAAGTCTAGAAAAGCTCACACCAGGGGAAGCATTAAAGACCAGTGTCTACCCTAAGCTGTTTGGCTTGGATGTCCAGTAAGTTATTGGGAATAAGGAAGTCATTTATTTATCTTGTCAGTCGCCAGTCATTGGTCTACTGCTGAAATTGAGTCGATAAAAGCCGGTTTGGAAGTTGTTGGTGGCAACTGATATTTGATGCGGGGACCTTGCCTACCTCAGGGTTTAGTCAATTGACGCCCCTGTCTAAATATCCTCCCTTTGCCCATAACTGTGCTTTCTAGAGGAAAGTAGGCTACAGACAGACCAATACATCAATGTCATAATTCGTTTTTATCCTCCCTATGCAGCCTCATTAAAACACTGTTTGAGGTGACTACTTTGTTGCTTGGGGGATCACACCTCCCTCCCACCAGCTTGACATGCTCCCAACATGCTCGCTCTCTTTCTCTTTCTCTCTCTCACCCATCTCCCTTTTCTTCTCTTCCCTCGTCATCATCCCCCTCTATAGATAGAAGTGGAGTGCGAGGGGAAGGCAAGGGGTTCCCACGCCAAGTAATGTTAAGAAGTCTGTTAGCATTTATTTTGAGTTTCAGTGAAGCATAATGACACAATAGAAGTGTTTTCATTGGCTTATCTTTCTGTTTCTGTTGTCAGACAGCTGCACGACCATAAAAAGTGACTTGATTCAGGGTCACAAAATGCTAACGCCTACCGTAGCCGTGATGCTAAAAAGACCAAACGATAACGTTAGCACCTGGTTACAGTCTCTAAGTGTTTGCCTCCTTTGTGCAGCCAGTTTTCAAAAAGGCTGCCTGCACTGCAAGTACACTAAATTCTCCAAAACAACTTGGGAATGTATAGAATTACATATATATGTGTATATGTGTGTATATAGATAGATAGATAGATAGATAGATAGATAGATAGATAGATAGATAGATATGTGTATATCATGCAACCATTTTTGTTAGCTGTAACTAGCCAGTTAGCGTTTCAGTGGTTTGAGACAAGTGAGTTTTAATGGCCATACTTTTGCTTCTCATAGACAATGACAAAATATAGTTGGAATACAGGAAAAGCGATGACTTTTAAACTGCTAAATTTTAACCCTGCTGTTAATGGGGAGTCTCCTTATATGGCGCCTGGCTCCCCCTTACTCCCGGTTGTGTCCTTCCCCTCTGTTACCGTCTATATTTAGTGTGGATATTCTCATCCCGGTGCCCATCTTGCGCGCTCCCTCCGCGGCGGATGAATAGCGCTTCCCGGTGAGCAGGCGTCCCCCCTGAAGAGCGCGAGAGGTATCAGAGCGCAGACGGATTATCCCCGCATGTAAATCCGCTGTCATTTCAAAACTCTCCGTTACCAGAGATTCTCTAATGAGACGCCCTCCGCTACTCCCTGTCGATCTCCCTCTGCTCTCTCTCTCTCTCACTCCTTTTATCTGCCTCTCTCTCCCCTTTCTCCCAGTTTAATGGATGTTTTGTGCTGTCAAGGCCTTTTCTGTGACTGTGTGTGTTTGTGTGAGAGGATTCTGTTTGAAGTCTACATAAGGGCTTTATATTTAAACAAAAAGGCCTCATATATAACAAAAAGACCTTGTGTCTTGAACTCACAGGAGTTCCTCTCTTACTACAACCTTTTTTTTTGCTTCTACTTTCTGTCCAATTACGAAGTTGGCTCTGTTTCTAAGCCCCATCCACAAACTGCATCTGTAAAAGAGAGGCCTCTCTGTTTTGAGTCTGAACAGTACAGTGTACGATGAAAAGGATTCAGTTAATAGGATGGTGGCTCATACAGTGGTGTTGTCGGGCTCTAGGCTAGCAAAGACTAGAACAAATCAAGTTTTATTTGAGAGTAATAATACCAAATGCCAGTAGCAAAATAGTAAGCGAATCGTTCAAAATTGATACGATAATATGATATGATTTCAGCCGAGCGTAATCCATTATGCATTAAGGAGAACGGAGATGGTGAATGTGATTTTCACATAATTCGAGAATTGAGATAATTAGCATTAGGAAAGGGCAGAAATAGCACGACTTGATGAAAACATCAGACACAAGACGAATGGCGAGACAAATTAAGCGTGGATCCGAGGCAAGAGGCTTTTCAAAACACGGTGCAGTGTGCTCCGCTAATGCGTACATCTGAGGGGGGGGGGGGGGGGGGGGGGTGGGCAAGGACAACGGTAGAAAAAAAGTCTGAATGAACATTTCTATCTTTCCCTATCGCTCCTGTTGTCATCATCATCATCTTCATCATGACCTTGACCTCCTCCACCCTCCCCTCCGACTGCCCCCTGCCCCCAAACCCCCTTTTTTCCGCAAGCAGCTGGAGCTTAAGTCTGCTAAACGTCCCACATTAAGCCGCCTCGGTCCCCGTGGCGGACAGATCGTACCAAAGCACATGCCTGAAGGGACAATGACTGGGAGTGGATCTGCACGCTCCAGCCCAGTCATAACCCAGGGGCCACTTGGCTGGCTGGAGACGTGCTAATAGTTTATGGGACTAACAGGCTCAGCGGGGGAACATCGCTGCTGCAAAAGCTCATTGCGCCACCAGACAGGAGGACTGAATGGAGGGGGAGGAGAGTATTAGGGGGGAGAGGGGAGGGATGAAGGGAGGGGCAGATAGGGAATGATGAGGGAGTAGAGGGGATGGAGCGATGGAAAAGGTAGGGAAGTAATGGATGAGAAGTGAGAGAAAGAGGGTAGGGATGGAGGGAGGAAAGAGTGGTGTGAGAGAAAAGAGGAAGATAAAACAAAGAGAGAGAGAGAAGGGATACTTGATGCAATCAGAGTGATGGAGAGAAAGAGGAGAGGGGGGAGACGAAGACGAATGGAGAGATGGCCATACGAGAGATCAGGTTAAATCGAGGTGGGGGGAAAAGAGGGAGCCGATACACCGGCAGAAGGAAGAAAGGATCACGGGTGTCGGATGAAAGTTGCGCGGGGAGGCCGGGCAGCGAGGGGCGATGGAGGCAACGGGTCAGACGAGGGGAGAGAGTTTTGCAGAAAGCCTGAGAGAGACACACACTTTGAAGAGCAGATGGTGAGAGAGATGGAGAGGAGGATGGACGGGTCAAGAGGGACGGAGAGATGGTGGGAGGCTCTCTCCCTCTCTCTCTCTCTCTCTCTCTCTCATGACTTCTTCTCTCCGTCTCCCCTCGTTTGTCCTCATTACGGAAGAGCACGTCGTATTGAAAGAATAATGACTCTTAATTGCTTGTTCTTTGCAAAAAATTTCAAATGACAAGTGTGTGTCCTGAGACAAACGAGGTATGAAAACGTATCGAAAGACGCCGTCTTTTTGCGAGTTTCTAACCTTTCGAAAAAAGCACGTAGCTGTAAGTCACCGCACGTGCACACACACACACACACACACACACACACACACACACACACACACAGGCTTAATGTAGTCTGTTAGGATCGTTAGCTGAGTTAATGTCCGTGCACTTGGCCCAATGGGAGTTACTGTGTCATTCTCCATGCTCCCTAAACAGATACAGAGATACAGATATAGACCTGCCGTTGGGGCACACACACACACACACACACACACACACACACACACACACACCTCACCGTGTGGCTCTAACAAGCCGTGGCTGACGGGGATATTAAGCGTAACTGTGGTGATGGTTTGAGGGTAGCGACGCTGTCACATCAGATTAACTTGACGGTCTCTGGCCACGCCCAGCCAGACGAGAGCTCCTCTTCACCTCCGGTCCTTTCCTCCTCCTTCCGCCTTTCCCTTCTGAGCATCCATCACTTCTACTTCCTCCCACCTCTAGCACCAGTCGCGGCCCTCTCCGATTCTTCACTTGCTTTTACGCAACTCTGATCTTTTCTTCTAAATTGTCAGGGGAAGAGAAGAGGAATCGGAGGAGAGGAGGTATTGGAGTTTCAAGCTTAATAGCAGTTTTCACTTTACAGTTATCTCCTCTCCTTAAAAAAGTCTTAAAATAAACGATCTAGGGCCGTCCAGGGATCAAATCGGCCTTTCTCACATGTCACCTCCCCCTCTCTCTCCCCCAATCTTTCCTCTCTATTGTAGCTATTGAATAAAAGCAAAAAATGCCCTCAAGAAATATAAAAAAATATCTAACTTTAAGGTCTTAAATGTCTAAAATACAGTTATTAGAGGTTTTCTTTCTTCACTACGCAGTGACAGGTTTCTCTCTCTTCTCTCTCTTCTCCTCTCCTCTCGTTCTGCTTGACAAGGCAGGAAATCAGTCTCATTTCTGCTTTAATTCATTCTGATCAAACATGTCGCTCCCAATCAGCCCTATTTGATTAGGCGAGGCCGGTATCGCAGCCCAGCGAGCAGGTAATGGCTGACACCTTCATATTTCTGTATTATTAGAGTGTGTGTTTGTCTGTGCGTGACTGTGTGTGAGTGAAACAAAGAGAGAGAGAGAGAGAGAGAGCATTATTCCCCATAGCTCTAGCTCACACCTCAGCGGTAGGATTTAGGCGTGTGTGTGTGTGTGTGTGTGTGACTATCACACACGCTATTGGAAGTGCTAATGTGTTCTGTATATTTAGAAACTCTATCAATCCCATGTCTCTCGCTCAAATCTTTGCTGGCGGCCTTCTCCTTTTATTCTCTCTCTCTCTTGCCATCTCTCTCTCTCTCTCTCTCTCTCTCGCCTTCTCTCTCTCCCTTCCAATGTATTACTTTCGCTCCACCATCATTTCTCCTCACGTCTCTTTCACCCTTGTTTTGCCTGACAATTCACTTCTCTTTTCTCTCTCTCTCTCTCCCTCTCTCTCTCTCTCTCTCTCTCTCTCTCTCTCTCTCTCTCTCTCTCTCTCTCTCAGAGGGGGTGATATGGGGTGTAGGCTCCCCAAGTTGCGGAAGGCAGAGGAGAGGCGAAGCCCGGGGAAGATCTACTCCACCCTCCGACGGCCTCAGGTGGAGACCAAGGTGGGCGTGGCCTACACCTACCACTTCCTGGATTTCCTGCTGGGGAAGGAAGGTACGGACAACAGGGCCCCGTATGAGTGTTTCACCAGCACACCTCTTGGTGCTGAAGATGTCCCCCCCCTCTCTTTCTTCATGTAGCGCTTCTCTACGACACAAAAATTGACGCAGGAATGTTTGTCTATATATTTATATCTTGCTTATTTATTGAAATTGATGATGGATGGATTGATGGAGGCTCCTCGGTGGAGTGGAACCAAATGAAAAGAGTCAGATGCTGCAGGCAGACTTGATGAATCAAGCCCTCATTCTTGTCTCGTCTGGAGGTGGGAACAGGCTGCGCCGAGAAATGCGCCTCCAGACTCAGTTATAATCCTCTGGAAATTCTCTTTACGAAGTACCACAGACCTTTTAAAGTGCTGTTAGTCTTCCATTTAAACCTGGATACTGTGTGTGTGTGTGTGTGTGTGTGTGTGTGTGTGCGCGTGCACGCCACTGGTAAAATGGTCACAGCTGCTATTCCAACTTTAACCAGTTAAATGAAATGTTTAGGTCAGCAACTCTGAGGAAGTGTGTTTTGTGACTGCAGGTATCTCCAGGGGTAAAAGTGGTTTATAAAGCGGAGTTGTGTTAGTGAACGTCCCCCTGTTGTTGCAGAGAGTTCAAAGAGTTTCCCAGTTCTCAGATTCAGCTGTATTGTGCGCTGTGGCCGTGCCCTCCAACCTCCCCCTGCCGCTCCCTCGCACAATAACAATACAACTGTGTGTGTCTGTATCTGTGTGTGTGTGTGTGTGTGTGTGCGTGCGCGTTTCTGTGTGAATATGAATAAGAGTCTGTGTGTGTGTGTGTGTGTGCACGCTCTCACAGCATCTCGAGACCGTTTGATGAGAATTCTCCAGAGGCGTTTTGGTTTCTAAAAATACTAATTCCGCCATTGTGTTGGTGTGGCTTGTGCAACGATAGGAGGGCGGGACGGAGCGAGGAAAGAGAGGGATGAGGAGGAGGAGGAGGAGGAGGAGGAGATGAAGCCAATCTAGAGCTCTCGTCCCGATCGCGCGGCTCAGTGTTTGTAAGTGGCTCCATCTGAAGCAGGTGCAAGCGGGGCTCGCCGAAAAAAAAAGTCCTTTCGCAAGAGTTTCCAACGCAACACTGTAACAGACAGCAGGCGCAGCGCCGCCGCCGCCAAATGGCACCGGTCCGGTTGCCAGTCTGCTTCAAGTTTCAGCCAGCCCTGTTATGTTTGGCGCGGGTTAGGGCTACGGAGTTGGCTGGAAACAGAGAGAGATCTGGCAACCTAGTAGGGTGGCGGTGACCAAAAACAGACAGTGTGGACATGAGGATTGCTCTGCCTCTCTCGCGGCTACAGGCCATAGTAGAAATGGGCTTGCGTGCACGTGCACCCAGATACAGACGTACACCACACGCACAGTGTTGCTCATACATCCAGCCATTCACACACACACACACACACACACACACACACACACACACACACACACACACACACACAAAACACTTTATAGTACTCAGTCGACAGAGTTACTGTTATCTTTCGACAGACAGGCAGGCCATTTATATGGTAAACTCACCGACGCCACCTGAGCTCCTTAAGATGGGTATACTCTATTTTAGGATAAACACGGCTACTATGAATTGTTTGTGTGTTTGTGTGTGTGTGTGTGTGTGTCTGCCTCCCTCTTTCTCTCTCTCTCTCTCTCTCTTTCTCTCTCTCTCCCTGTTTGTGATAGAGAGACCAAGAGAAGTGAAGGATTCCTGAAGGATTATCTGATTGTTTGTTGAGATTGAGAGACCTCATTCCCAGCAAAGGGATTTATTTGTGTGTGCGTGTGTGTGTGTGCGTGTGTGTGTGTGCGTGTGTGTGTGTGTGTGTGTGTGTAGGAGGCAGATAGAGGAATCTGTATGTCAGCCCATGACATTGAGGAAACCCACGGTCAAATTCATGCTTTAATTCAATTTGGCTTCCGTTAATAATATTATACCCCCGTCCTGCGTGACATGACGACTCCTCCACTGTAATGAAAAATAAATATCTCTGCTGGTGCCCCTCTGAGATATCCGCGGCTAGATGGCTCTTTATTAAACTAACGAGGGGGATGAGCTCAACGTCGGGGACCGAAGAAGAAAGCCAGCGTGGTTTCCAGCTCCACCTTTGACCAGCGAGCGATGAAACTAACACGGTCCGTGATAATATAGTCGGCCTTTGTTTTATGAGCTCTGCCCGAACCCTAACTTCGCCGGAGTTGAAAACTATTTCCTTGTGACTAAGCTTGACTCGCTCACGCTGGGTCACCGCAACCCCGCTGCGAAAGGCAAGGGAGGACGAGGGGGAAATATGTTGCTGGCCCGTGCTTCATATATGGAGTATTCTTTTTGTTTTGAGGCGTTTCCGTCTCGTCATTTGGCCTCAAATCAAGATCCTCCAACCGTCTCGTTCTCTAATCTCCAATCTGCTTTACCCCCTTTTTTTTTTATGGATCAGATAATGAGCAGAGGAAATGGAAGAGAACAGGAAATATGGATAGAGGTAAAAGAGAGGAGAGGGAGACTTGGAGGAGGTGAGGAGCAGTGTAACAAGAACAGAGGGAGGGAGAATGAACGGAGCGTCTAACGAGTTAGTCAGATCTGAAGGGGGAGGGGGGGGGGTGGGTCTCGAGAGCGAGGAGAGAAGTGGCAACCGAAGAGAGACAGAGTGAGAGTCAGAGGTGTGAGAACGAGGGAGTCTGAGGACGTGGAAAGGGGTGTGAAGAAGTGAGCTAGGTGTGAGGCAGTGTGACTAAAGCCGGCGAGGAGCTGAACTGTGCTGATGACTTTCTGCCATCCTGCAGAGACGGAGACCCGCTCAGCTCATTAAAACTTACAACATGTGTCTAATGCTCAGCAGTGTGTGTGTGTGTGTGCGCATGTGCGTGTGTGTGTGTGTGTTAGATCCATGTATCCTCCGCTGACAAAACATGATGTATTCCTCCAGCCTCGTACGATGTATTTTTGCTATCAGAAAGTGTGTGTGATGTATTTGGCTTAGGGAGCGGGTACAAGTACAAATCCATCAGTTTGTGAGATCTTCGCTGCCTGACGCACTTTCCCCCCCCAAGTCAACGCATGAACAGTTTTAGTAGGTGACTGTTGCAAGTGATAAAGTGGCGACCGGTCCGACCAAGCCTTTTCTCTGCTGCAGCAGTTTCTCTGCTTTTTCGTGGCATTTCAGCCTCACTGGGAAGTACGCAGTGGAGAACGTCGGGATGGCGGCGAGAGGATATGTGAGTCAGACTGGAATTCACAACCTCACAAGTACATGGTATGATGTGCCTTCTTGCTCCACCCCCCCCACCCCCCCCACCACAGCAAATCTTCAGGATGCTAAAAAGCTTCTCTTCCTTGTACATATCAGCCTTTTTTTCTTTCTGAACCCGCCACTCTTTCTCAGACACTTCCTGTAAAGCGAGCGCTCTGGGGAGCTCAGCCCGCATTTGACGAAGCTCAGAAGCTGACCAACAACTGTCATAGCCAGCGGCTGCTTTCCACCAAAACAGTGGGGAGCTCAGGGCTCCAGGAAGTTGATTATTTTATAGTGTTTTGGCACATATCCCTGCCTAGAACCTCGGCGAGTCATTAGACAGGCTATTTAAATAAACGTGAACCTCCAGCAAGCGGAGGGATAAGCCTCGAGGGTGGCTGTGAGTAGTAATCCCCATGCATCACCTAGCAGGCTTAGTGCAAACTCTCTCTCACACACACACACACACACACACACACACACACACAAACACACGCAGAGATCGGGGGATTTGTACAAGGAATTAATAAGCCCTTTCGGCAGCTACGGGAAAAGAGGGGATGACTCTCACACTCCGAATGCAGCTTGTGAACTCCGGGGTCAAAAAGTGAGGCGTCGCCCCCACGCATCACACAGCGGCTGTCCTGTGGCCAGAGCATCAGCAGCTGAACACCCACTCACCGCAACCTCTGTCCGATAACCAAGAACACACACACACACACACACACACACACTGATGTGCACGCTGTCCGTCTCGCTACCCTCTATCTTTATTTCTCTCTTACACACACACACACACACACACACACACACATGCTCTCACTCTCTCATAGACACTCAGTCTTACATGCATGCACACAGACTCAGACATACACACACGTTCCCACTCTCTCTAACATACATGCACAAATGCACACATACACACACACACACACATACACAGGCACATTCCTGCTCTCTCTCACACATCACGCAAACTCTCTTTGGCATGCACACACACACACACACACACACACACACACAAACACACACATAAAGCATGCACGCACACGGAACCACGCTATCGTACATCTCTCACGCGGTCCCTCTTAAATACACGAATATGTACACACACACACACACACACACACACACGCAAAAACACAAATGCACGTTTTGACTTTTTCTCGCACATGTGATGCAGTCTAAACACACACACACACACACACACCCCTGCCCTCAGTAGCTGGCATTGTAAAATTCCACCCGGCTTTTCTGCCCTGAGCCATTCCCATGTTCCCATGCTGGAGCGGAATTGCAAGCTCCCTTTAAATCCCACAGTGGCAGACAGTATAAATGAAGTTGCTCCCCCACCCCACCCCCCACCCCACCCACTCCTCCACCCTCCACCCCACCCCACCCCACCATACCCCACCCTCCTCCTGCCCTACAGCACTACATAAGGCCCTAATAACTTCTGTATGCCTTGGCTGTGTCTTGTCGGTGGAGAAGTGCTAGCCACGCTGAGCTAATGACGGCTAATGACTGTTTACTGTGACAGGATCATTGTAACTCCCCCCCCCCTCCCCCCACACCCCCCACACCCGTCTCCAGCTGTTATTATTATCGGCAGGCTGCTTTTGATACGTCCCCACAGACAACACTTTAACTGTCTGGTGGATGAAAGGCTCTTGTGGTTCAGAGCAGTTATGCCAAGATGGCATGATGGCCACATTTTTCTCAGGGAGTTTTTCTTCCATTGTTTAACCGGAGTGTGTTTTCCATTTATTATGTGCGTATGTTCTTGTATACAGGCCAGTTTGTCTTATGTGTGTGTGTGTGTGTGTTTGTGTGTGTTTGTGTGTGTGCACGTGTGTATGCGTACAGTTGTGCGTGTCTGTGTGTGTGAACACGCCAAATGATGGGGAACAAATTGAAAATGAGATGGCTAACACATCTCTCTTTTTCTGAGTGTGTGTGTGTGTGTGTGTGTGTGTGTGTGTGTGTGTGTGTGTGTGTGTGTGTGTGTGTGTGTGTGTGTGTGTGTGTGTGTGTGTGTCTAGTTAATTTATTCAGGTTATTTTCTCTTCTCCAGACCCATGCAAATGAGATTGAATGGGAAAGGATGACAAGCATTCAGCCACGAACAGACAGCCTCATCTCTCTCTCCCGCCTCCCCTCCATTTCCCTCCCCACTCCCTCTTTCTCTCTCTGTCACCCCCCCCCTCCCTCCCTCCCTCACTCCAGCTCCCTCCATCCTCTTAACACACCTGACTTCACACAACAATGCCAAAACGCACAATCATACACGCACATGTTTCCCTTAAAAAGCCCATGAAACACAGAGCCGTGCTCTCGGCGAACGCTTGCACGGTCCCTCGCCGATTTGCCGTGTGACAGTTTGCTTCCACACGATAAGCCCCGCTAACGTTTCCACTGAAGTGACTTGGGGGTTTTCTTCCCATTGTATTTGATAATAAGGGAACCGGCTCTGGGGTAGCGATTGCTTGCTAATACCACATGCCCGTACAGACAATGTGACAGCATTGTCTTTGTGTGTGTGTGTGTGTGTGTGTGTGTGTCTTAAAGGCCCGGCCGTGTTAGTGACAGTGAGGACAGAGGCTAATAGTTCTGGTGTAATTACTTTCAGATTTAGCATGAAGATGCCATGTGTTGTTGTTCAGTGGGAATTATCGTAATGAAACATGCTCTCTGTTCTTTCACCGCCTTTTGTTTCTCTTTCCGCCTCTTTCCGTCTTTGTGAAGTTATTATCATCATCTATACGTCTCTCATGCAATCTGTCGCGTTCTTGTCTCTCCCATTCCCTATTTCCCCTTCTCTGCCTGATCTCCCTCTTTTCTCTCTCTTTTTTTCATTTTTTCATTTATTTAAACAGGAGGAAAAGAAACGTTAAAACAGCATGCAAGGTATTTAAAACACTTTGGGCGCCTACTCAGCAAAACTGCTGCTGTGCAGAAGGTTCCTGTCCTGCAGCAGCGGAGGAAGAAAACAAAGTGTAGAGGTTTAGAAAAAAAAGCGCTGGGGTTGGCGGGGGGGGGGGGGGGGAACATATCACAGTACAACAAAATATTATTAAGGAAGCAGCAAAGGAAGAGATTAAGAAATTTCAAGATGACCCTGGCTCCAGGTTCCCTGACGAGATTGTTTCTCTCCCTCCAGAGGTGTCGGTGTCGTCGGTGCTGTGTCTGTCCTCGGTCAGAGAGTTGCCGGTTCAGGTCCGGGAGCTGTACGCCCAGGGGTTCGTCCTGGTGGCCGTCCACCCGTTCGTCCACCCCTGCGGCCCGCGCCACGCCCGCATCCAGCGCCAGCTCCACCGGGCCGTGCTGGTCCGAGAGACGCCGAGGTACGTGTCCTCTACAGACGTGAGATAAAAGGAGGGTTAAAGTTTGTGAGCTAGATTTGGAGAGTGACACTAGTTTTGGGTGTGAGTTCGCAGCGCTGGGGCATCTGAAGTTGGCTGTTTTTGTGCAGACACGGACAGACATTATCACCAGCTAACAGCCTCTGCTCTCATTTATCTTTTGATGTAAAATTAACTGTAGATGAGTCAACAGCAAAAACTCTAACTTTAGCTCACTGTCCCAGTTCTTTCACTTTTGACTATACATGATGATATACCGTGTGACTATTCTGTCTATTCTGTAACCCACTGAGTCCAGGTGGGAGGAGGAGGGAGGGGGGGGAGTTTCACAAGTCAAAACAAAAACCCATTTTCACTGGAGTATTTTATTCATACACTTCCATTCTCACCTCTGGTGCAGTATATGTATACGCTGAATTTCATTCTCAGCATCTCACCCTTGAAATTACTGAAGGATCTGCTTGATGTGGAAGCAATGCTCATACGAAACGTTGGAACACACACACACACACACACACACACACACACACACACACACACACACAGAAAAACAAACAAATTGCACATACAGTATGCATACAAGAATATGGATCTAAAGGTGGGAGTAACCCCAATACACTTGAAATGTACATGCATCTGCAACTTTGGGCATCCTCCTGTTTGCAGAAAACCCTTTTTAACACGGATTCAAGAAATGGCATGCTGTACAGACACACACACACACACACACACACACACACACACACACACACACACACACACACACACACACCGGTGCACAGGCAGGTGCCGGGCTGCTCCTTTGATGCCCCTCCTGCCAAGTGGTCCTGCTGCTTCCTGGCACCTGTCACCGTGGAGACGGCTGATTGCATCATCAGCGCTCGCCAGAGGGGAACGACACGCTGAAAGAGCGAAGCCATCTCTCCACCCTTTCATCTACTTTCTTCAATGATGGCCGTCCCCCTTTTCTTTTGTCCTCCTCATCCCCCCCCTCCGTCCCCTGTTCTCCTTTTATCACCGCCATCCCCTTTTATCAAAAACCCTTAAAATGGGGGAACGAAACTGATAGATCTGTTGTTTCAAATCTGAGAATGTCAGTGATGCCTCAAAGCACACGATATTACTCCAGCCTTCCCACTGACCTCAATCCAAATATGAAGAGGCATGTCTGAATACTCCTTTTATGATCACTGGGAACAGAGGAGTCTGTCCCTTTCATATCTAATAAGTCAATTGCAGTTGTGGTGGATGCTCAAACCAGAATTCACTTTATGTTTCAGCTATGATCGTGCCAGTAAAATCAACTCGTAGTCTTAAATGTAGTCTTAAATGTTATCCTCTGCTAACAGAGCACCTCCGGGTTATTTTCTCATCACAGATTAGAGCCTTTGTTGTCCGGTCCATGTTGCTAAATATGGATTGAACTCATAAGATCATAGGAACGACATATTGAATTATGCATTAGGTTGACTGTTTGCTTCAATTCGCTTTCTCTTTCATTCATGCCCCTCTTTCATGCTGCGCTCCCCAGTGCGGAGAAGAGCCAGCTGAGGTGGGCGGGGCGCCGCCTGGAGACAGATGTGTGCGTTGCAGGTCATCAGGCCCCCGACCCGGAGGTGATCCAGAACTACGTGAAGAGGGTGAGTGATTTTGGGGGACCGATTCGGTTTAGAAAAGGAAGCAGCAAAACATTCCCCACCAGCTGTGTGTCTCCTGCCACTGAGAAACAAAGGGAGGAAAGGATGCCACGGTGGTCCAGCGAAGACCCTCAGATACCCTCTCCTCCGTTGCGTCATCGCTGACATTTATCAGGGTGTAAAACTCACTTTTAGTCTTTCTCCTCATCAATTTCGCCGAACGGTCCTACAATGGGAAATGAAAATGTGCTCTATTGAATAGATTTGCATCTGAACACCCAGAGAGCACAAAGGGAAACCTGATTGGATGGAAACGCACAGCGCTGAGTATAATGTGATAGGCTCCGGCGGCGTGACATGAATAACCAATCGGATCGCTAGCTGCCAGGGAGTCTGAGATAAGAACCGGGGAGCTGTAGCGGGCAGACGGAGTGACAGGCTAGCGTGCGTCTACGGATGCGTGTGTGTGTGTGTGTGTGTGTGTATGTGTGTGTGTGTGTGTGTGTGTGTGTGTGTGTGTGTCTGTGGGTGTTCACTTTCCTTATTCTGTTTCTATTTCTCCCGATACTTCCCAGCCCGCCCCGGCGCTCAGTCTATTTCCAGACATACTCATCTGATAACACCGTTTGTGTGGATTGGTAGTAGAAAGACAAAAAGACTGTTTATATATGTGTGTGTGTGTGTGTGTGTGTGTGTGTGTATGGATTAGTGGAGTGTCAAGAGCAGTGGGTAATAGGCGAAGATGTGTCTCATTATTGTTCAATGGTAGTTTGCATTCTGATTTCTCTCTTGTCTGGAAACTGTCAGCCCAAATATCAACTGACAATTAACCACCAGAGCTCCACGGGAGGGAGACACACACACACACACACACACACACACACACACACACACACACACACACGAATGCATTGCGATAATGAGGTCCTTTTGTCATTTGAATATTTGATCTTGGCGGATGATTAGATGGGCTGTTATTGTGCAGAAGATCCACTCTGCCTCGTCAGCCTTTGTTTGTGTGTAAATGAGGCTTTGTTTGTCTTCCTATGAGAGGCTGTGCAAATGTGTTTGCTGCACCGTAGATGGGCGTCTTCTATATTGTATATTGTGTGCCGTTCAAATTGTTCTTCTTGTGGAGTTTGTGGGTGTGTGTGAATAGGATAACATTGTCTTTGTGTGTGTGTGTGTGTGTGTGTGTGTGTGTGTGTTACCCCGACAGATCCAGGATGTGGCGGAGCAGGGCGTGATGTTTGTGGGCTTCCTCCAGCAGCCCGGCGGAGGGCCCTGCTTCCTGGGGCACTGGGACCCCGAGGAGCTGTCCTCCCTGCACTCCAGCCCTTCCCCCATACACCGGCACCCGTTCAGCGCCAACGCCAGCCCGACGGATCTCGCAGAACCGCACGGCAACGGTGACGACGAGGTAGAACTGGACCGACCCCGAGACTCGGATCGCGACCATCCAGAGGCGAACGCGCAGGACCACGAGCCTCCAGAGACCAGAGGACCGGACGTCGGCCAGAATTTAGAGCTCAACTCAGAAGAACCTAATGAACAAGCGCTGAACCACGCTCCGATCCAAACCTCAGAGAACCTCAAGGAACCAACAGAATCAACAAACAAACCTCAAGATCACGGCAAACTAGGGGCAGACGCAGTCCAACGCTATCAGGTCCAAAACCCGGTAGAAGTTCAAGGGGACCAATTGTGTCCCGGTCCTCCAGAGACTGCGAGTATAGCCGGACAGCCGGACTGTGGTCTACCAGAAGCCACCGAGTCCAAACCAGAAGCCACAGAAACTACAGAGAGACATTTCATCCCGGACCTTCAGAACCAGAGGGAAAGCCCAGAGAGCCGGGTCGGCTCTCCAGGAGTCGATCCAGATCGCAGCCAGGGAACGGAGACCAAGGACAGGAAAAGTAGAGCGACGACCCACAACAACAATCACATTCAGGTCAAGAGTTCAGAGAAGGAGAAGAAGAATGCGACCTCACCACCGACGCAGCCCCGTGAGTAGCGGGTTTCCTGCTGGTCACGCGATTCATCACAGTCCAACGCTCTTTCTAGGAATCTAATCAAATTCTTCTGTTTGTGTGTGTGTGTGTGTGTGTGTGTGTGTGTGTGTGTGTGTGTGTGTGTGTGTGTGTGTGTGTGTGTGTGTGTGTGTGCGTGCGCGCGTGTGTGTGTGTGTGTGTGAAGGGATGCAGCTCTTTGCCCTGTACAACCACACAGGGGAGCTGAGCAATTCCCTGAGGTTCTACTCGCTCAGGGTCCCGCTGCGTGTTCAGAAGGAGGCGGGGCTAGCCACGGAAGTCGACGCCCACTGGCTCGATCACATGACTCAGCATTTCACCAGCGGCGCGCACCTCATCGACGGCTTCTTCCACCTGGGAGACGACAACGGTAATGTGCAGTCACGGCAACGAAACCTTGGCTGATGACGTCCGGGTTTGATTTCGTGAAGTTGTCAAATGATCAAACGGGTACAACTCAAGTGAAGCGGAAGTTCGCCTCACTTCCTGTCTTGAACGCGCGGTGCTCTGAATTGCCAGGTGCGCTAGTGCTTGGCTAGAGGGAAACCTGCCCAGGCTGGAGATCTCCAGTACAGCGTTGTGTAGCGGGTGATGTGTATGGGGATGTGTGCCTTGAGTGCGCGGCTTACGGCTTACGTTCCTGTTCAGTCACCCATGGAATAAGTAGGCCTAAGCCAAGGGGGGGAAAGGGATCAATAGTGAGAGATTGGAGTGAAGTTGAGCTTTTAACTCCTGTCCGAGCCACATTTATCCTCCTCTGTCTATCTGATTGTCTCTCTCTCTCTCTCTCTCTCTCTGACTCGCCCCTTTCTGCAGACAATGGGGTTTCATCTGTGGATAGCGTGTTCATCTTCCAGAGCTCTGCAGAGGAGACCGCAAACACCGCCTATGACGCTATCGTGGTTGAGCAGTGGACTGTTGTCGATGTGGGTCTTCTGAGTTTTTTTTTTTTTAATACCTTTTGTCTCCCTGGAGGAATCAGAAATGCGCTTTTGGAAAAAAAATAAAAAAAAAATCCTCTGCAGTTGAGAGCTTAAGCCGTGTTCAGTCAAGCATTACATTGCATAAGAGCCGGAGATGGAGGAGAGTGAGCGCGTGTGGCTGACGTTTCTGTCTCTCTCTCTCTCTCTCTCTCTCTCCTGCCCAGGGTGTGGTGGTGAAGACAGACTACATCCCGTTGCTCCAGTCTCTGGCTCCCTTCGGATGGAGGCTGATGTGTGTGTTACCCACACCCATCGTCAAGACCAACAGGTACAGGGCCCCAATCACAACTCACCACTGCGACGACCCCCCCCTGAACCGTTTCCCTATCGGTGCTCGGTTATTGTTTCTCCCGTAATCATTATTTTCATCGGGGTAGTTAGTGGGGGGGGGCTGACAGTGTAGAACAGATGGTACGAGATCTGACAAATCACGATCATATGCTCCTCTCAACATGAATCCTCTTTTGTAATCCGTCGGCGCCGGGAACAAACGCGCCGCTGTTGTTGAAGCACCGTCGCCTTGTCAACTTTCACGTTACGCGGGAAATAGGATTTCAATAAGTGTAGCGACGCGCAAACTCCTCAGATTATAACGTGACACGTAACCGTAGTAAAAGTGCCGCATTTTTGTTTTCTCTCAGCGACGGGAGTTTGTCGACCAAGCAGATCCTGTTCCTTCAGAGACCCATTCTGCAGCGCAAGAGGAAAGACTTCAAGGTTTGTTCCCCTTTTTCCACCTCCGTGACAAATCTGTCACTCTGTGTTGTGCCTTTAGGCTACGCGGCTCCATGTCACAGCCATTAAAAGCCAAGTTACTAAATATGGGACGTACAGCAAATATCAACACACTCAGGATATTCTAATAATAGGCAAATAGTCTGCCTCAAACTGTAAAAGGCATCAAGGAGAGGAACTTTGTAGTGTTTTGTCAGGTGTCTGGAGAGATAGAAAGAAAGAGAAAGACGAGAGCACAAAGCGTCTCAAACACATCTCTCCGATTTCAGATGCTGAACCTCAGGGGTCGCAACAAGGCGAAGAAAAACGCTGCCGGAGAAACGCCAGAGAGGGAGAGGGAGAACACGTCCCCCGCGACGGAGAGCGAGATGGAAAGGCTGAGGAGCAACGCAAAAGAGGAGGAGGAGGAGGTCGGAGAGGGGAGGAAGAGCGGGGAGAACGGAGGGAGCGAGGGCGGAGAGGAAGCGCGTCTTCAAAAGGACCTCTCACTACTGACGGAGGGCGGGTCTTCTGATGAAAACCAGGAAGAGGAGACGGAGATCGACAGGGTCCCGTTGGCCAAGCGGGAGAAGACGGTGAGATGGACGGATGTGTGTCAGAGAGATGACGGCGGGGTGAAGGAGGAGGTGAAGGCGGAAGAGAGGATCAAACAGCAGCTGAGCGAGAGAGCGCTCTTCTCCGGCGTCTGCTGACACATCGGGCAGCAGAAACCCGGCCCGTCTAAAAATGTATTTTAAAGCAATGTTTCGTTGATCTGGAGTTTCATTCCCTCTGTGGACAATCCAGATGTTGCCAACCATATGCCGTAGCTATATCAAGTACTGTTGCTAACGCCTCGATGGGCCCTGCTGGGGGTGGCGTCTAGGGGAGGTCGTAGTAAGTGGGAGTAGTGTTGTGCGGTTCTCTGCTTTGGGTCAGTGTTGCTATTCGATGTGTCCTACGAAACAAGACCGGACGAGGCTCCACAGAACAACCTGCAGCAGGTTTCCAGTCTTATCGGTGTATTGACTATTTTCTTGCCACGGGGCTTGCTAAAATAGGAGTACTCATCTGGGCTCACTGTATTTTTATATGTAAAGTATATGATTTACGAAAGAAATTGATGTTACATGGCCGATAAGTTGAGCGACTAAACTGGTTTTATTTTCAGGAAATGTGTAAATTAGTAATCAGCTGCCGGCTACTTTGTCGCTGGACCACCTGTGTTGTGTGTAAGTGGTGTGATATGAAAGTCTTCATATAGAGGCCGAGGTCAATAAAACTCCTTAATGACTCCATTTCCTTTATTTCCTTCAGTCTCGTGTTACTGGCGTTGGCAGTTTGTCCTCATACACAAAAATGAGTTTCAACAACGCGACTCCCGCTGAGAGATGAGAATAGGAAACTTGAGGGTGCTCGGTGATCCCAGCCAATCAGAGACCACCTGGCGGTTCCATTACAGTGCACCATGGGATGCTCACTCTGCCCTGGTATGAGAGCCCATTACTGGGTGTGAGTAAATGTGTGTGTGTGTAAGGATGTGTAAGCGAGCAGAACAGAGAGACAGTAGCTAGTATGTGGGAGATAGTTTGGTGTGATGGTAACATGTGAGTAAAATCTCTGATCCACCTTTAAAATGTACTGCAAATAAAATAAATAACTTAGTATACATAAATTGACATATGATAATGTAACATTTCATTCTTCTCACCATAAAATACCCTTAAAAAAACAGTTTTAGCAAATAAATCAGCTTGCAGAGGTATTTTGATAGAAAACAAAGTCACTCATAAAACATCGTATGCAGACATGTACAGTGTAAAATAATCCAGGTTTATATTAATCCACGATAGGCTCAAAGTCCACGGGTGAATTCACATTTAGGCAAAGCTAAATATGAGATCTGCATGTTGTAACATTCGTGTCAGATGTGTCCATCACACACACAAATATATGGGTTGCATTATTCAGCGGGGCGATGAGCTGACAAGCAGTTCAATCTGTCAGGTACCAGCTGAAGAGAGGGCGGTCTGCTAGTCCATGATGCTAACTGTAGCGGGTGGATGATCTGGGTTAGTTTACCTGGCCCTTGACCCCTGAGGCAGCAGGACAGGTCCTTTCAGACGCTACAGCACAGTGATGAGGAGCAGGTGAGGCTTGGTCGTGGAGTATAAAGCATGGCATTTCCAACACCAGGGATTCTGGGTTCACTTCCCACACAGCGCATGTGCATTGAAATATTTGAGTCCCTCTTGATTCACGTCAGATATCCTACATCCTCTCCCCCCTGAAGACGACCGAAAGGAGTAAAGGCCAGGTTTGGTCACCATTATTTCTGCCCAGTGGGTTTCTGGGAGTTGTAGTAAGCTGCAGGGTGCGGTTTCACCACCACTTCTCAAAGATGATTCTGTCTTTGGGGAGGCCGAGGTCAGTGAGGGTCTTTGAGATCGCCTCGATCATGGGCGGGGGCCCGCACAGGTAACACAGAGTCCTCTGGGGGTCCACGTGAGCGCGCAACTCCTCCTCGGTGATTCTCCCACCTGGGGGGAGGGGGGGAGACACAAGGGAAACCGCTCAATTAATCAAGGCTCAGTGTAGCAGCACCTCTTGCTTCTGGGTGTTCGCTTCGGAGTCTCCCGTGCAGAGCTTTGATAGTGCCTGATCTGCATGATAGCACAGATAAATCAACAAGAATAGAGACGGACTGTCATAGAATCTGACAGTCATTCAATCATCCCCACCAAACGAAGAGCGGTGTGTGTGTGTGTGCGCGGGGGCTTATGAATTGCTTACGGTTGATGAATGGCTGGAGGTCTGGGTCGACATCTGTGCTCTCCGCGGTGATGTGGAAATCACAGGAGAACTTGTCAGGGAATTCCCGACATGCCTCAATGATGGTATTCTGGAGACACAGGAGGCAGGAAGTCATAAAGACATAATATAGTCTCCTTACAACGACTGATACTGCCGAGGCACACAAGCAAATACACCCTTGTATACTGCGGAGATATCCTCCACTCCAATACACACACTCGCACACACACACACCTTGAAGAGCAGCTCCTGGGTGTTCTTGGCGCTGTAGCAGAGGTGGGTGGAGCCTACGTGGTAGTCCCGCCCGTCGGAGGCGTGGCCGAGGCGCAGCAGGTCCGCCGCGTGCAGCAGGATGGAGTAGAGGGGGTTGATGCCCACGCCTCCTGCCACCAGCAGCAAATCCACCGGGGGGTCGGAGGGCGAGGGGTCGAAGAAGAAGTCGCCGCCGACTCGCATGGCTATGTGGGAGCCCAACGTACACTGGGAGGAGGGAGGGGAAGAAATACGGAGTTCAAAATGGAGGTAGAAATGCCTGGCATAGCAGAAATGGCAAGGAGATAGTGAGTATGTTCTGCTGAATAACCGCCCTAAAACACTTTAACTGTAATGCGTCTTACGGACCCAGAAATGCGGCATTTCTGGGTCCATTTTATTGTTTGGTGGTGTAACTGGCCAAACGTAGACGATGTGACGCCACTCGAAATATCCTCATCTATCTAAAAACACCAACAGTAAGCATCAGGGCTTCTTTCTAGCCTCAACAATCCTACAGGGAGAAATCCATTATAACGATTTTGGGAAATGTTGGAAATCACTAAGTGAAGTAGAAGTAGAGGAGGCAGGTTGAGGGAAAGTGGGTACAATAGGAATGTAAATGACTTCATCACCACATACTTCCTGAAATGCATCGAACAGCGTTATGATTAATTATGTATAACAGCGTTCCTGTAAATGAGATCTCTGAACTACCAACTTTCCTCAGTGAAAGGCCTTTTCTGAGAATGGAACAACAACAACTTCCAACACGGTATCTAAGACAGGCCTCAGGAGATGCAGCAGCAGGATGCTTTTATACACAACCTTTTACTGTTGGATGGGTGGGAGCAATTTCATAGGTTGCGTGGGGAGGGATGTCTTCTGAAGTCAAAAATGATCCGTAAATATCCGCGAGTACACAAACAAACACTCTCTTCATCCCCCATCATCGGCCCCTACGCTCTTCCTCCTCGCAGAGCACAATATCAAACAAAAGGCTCATCAAACGATCCCAGAGCTGAGAGCGCCGAGTCTCTTAACACTTTTAACATATCACACTGCTCTCTTTTACTTACTGGCGCACAGCATACTGCTCTGAGCTACTTATTAGAGCCCATCATCAAACACGCTGCAAACACACAAGACACGTGCAGACTTCAGAGCACCGGGAGAGAAAGGCAAGCTGGAAGGGGAACATTGTGCTGCTTCTGAAGCTACTGTGGCTGAAACATATAGGCTTATATTGTGGAGGAGTTTGGAAAAAGGAGACACCCACTCTTAGACACACAGTAGCCCCAAAAAAATAAAACAAATTATGGTACTGAATGAAGAACTTGACCGATTTTCCACAAACTCTTCACCATACTTACAACAAAAGCTGACAAAGATTTAACCAACTCCGTCTGATTAGCCCTTACTCGTTGAAACACATCAGGGTCAGAAGGGTGACAAAAACATGAAGACATATGGTAGCTGGAGGGTCTGGGGGCATGTTAAGTTAATGTCACTACAAAAGGATGAACAGTGCCAAAAGCAAAGGGAATGAGGGGATTGAAAAATATGTCTCAAGCGCATCACTTTCATAACCACATAAGTCATAAACTGCAGCCACATTCACAGAGGGGGAGCAGACAAACAAACAAAAGCAAGAAAAACACTCGTGGACTGTAAAACCAGGCCGAGACCTTTTGTAAACCAGCCAGTGACACAGAGTCGGTAAAACCATCTATTTTCTTTGCTTCTGATGAGATCATTTGTCTCGCCAATAACAGGTAGTCCGATAACGTTGTTTTTTTATCTCCTCGTTATGAAACAGATATCGCGAAAGGTGACAGGTTTTTTCTTTGGACACAATTGTGTTTCTGAGCTGCCCACTTGATAACCCAAACAACACACCGTTAATATAGTCTTCCCTCTCAGGCTGGGGACACACTAGAGGATTATCAGGCTGACTGACACCACGTTGGGACATCCTGACTACCGGGAGGGGAATCCCCAATCTGAGGCTTGGGACCGGTGGTCCGAACACGTTATAGGTAGTGTGAAGAGTTCACAGATTCAGTCTGAACCACACCCGTCGACATGCACATGTTTGATATGTATTTACCACCCAACATCTGGACGGGGCGTGAGCCGATAACCAACGAGAGCCCAGTTTACAGCGAGGTGAGGTGGAAGAATTACATTACTAAAGTTAAATTAACAACAATAATGCAGAGATAATAATTTGGGAACTCCTGTCCTGCGATGAATGAACTACCATCACCTTCATTCTGATGAAGACTCCTCACCTCCAGCTCTACTAACAAGTGTCTAGTCCAGGTTGACCGGGTGTCCCCAGCCACGACTAAATCCTTAGACCTTGTGTGATGGTTCCTACTCATCTGTCTACTTTCTTGAACTATACTACTACTACTACTACTACTACACTATGCTCACCACGTTGTGGATCCAGTGTGCCGGTGGGTGTTTGGTGTATTTGACGGCCAGCTCGATGACGCCCTCCCTCTGCAGCAGGCCCGGGCAGGAGCACATGGAGAAACCTCCCACCTTCTCCAGGCCAGGGATGAAGAAGTCCACCCTGCACACAGAAACAACCGGGGACATCATGAGAAGTCTCAAAACGGATTCATCACCTACTAATTGATCAATTAATGAGTTAATTTATTTGATTATCAGAACTTGATTACCCATATATAGGTTATACCCTATGACATAAAAACGTGACTGTGGAGGAATTGAAAGGACTGCTCTGAAGTTAAAATGACTATCTATACAATAGTTATAAACATGGTAAATCCTATTTGACATAAGAAAATAACTCTATTTAGTCTGATCAGAAACATAACATCACTATGTTCGTAATGCTTTGACACATAACTATAGTTACATTAAGTTTCCGATCAGAATGTAGAACATAACTTCGGTTTAATCTGATCGGAAACATAATGGTCACATCATGAGTAAAAAAACGAGCTGAATTGAAGGTCAAAGTGTGAATGTGTGAATGTGTGTGGGGTGACGTCCTTTGACCTCGGTGAAGAGCGCAGCCTATTCTAGAGCCCGAGAGGAACAAAACCAAACCAGATGTGGACGTTCCTTCTACTTGGTTTCGTCACGTCCGAAGCCTTACATCCAACATGGTTGCAACTGTCTATCAACCAGAAGAACTGAGCACACCCAGAGGAGAACAACAACGCTAAACAGTTGGACTGATGTTCCACCAACACAATGACCCACTGTTGTGCTGGGGAGAGACGCGGAGTCCAAAAACCCTCAGAGGCATCATGAATATGGATCTGCAGTGAAGACACGCACATATGTTCCACCCACCTCCTCCTCTTCTCCCACCTGGAGACGAAGGACCAAACAATCCTCTTTCTCAGAGACACAGAAACTTGAGGATTTCCATCTATTTACATTCATTATCAGTTGCCGCAGGGCACCCGGCTGACTGTTATATATCTCACCACCGCCCACCTACAGTATGGGCTGGTGTACATTCACACGTGCAGCTATCGTGCACTAATTAAACTGGAGTGTGTCTGCAGATCTGTGCGGGGAAGCGCTGGAGAAACTATTGCTGTTTCAATTTTGACAGCTTCAAATTGAAAAATCCTTGTAATGCTTGAGAGGGATTTTTATCTCACTGACATATCCTAATAGGAAGTGTTTCACAGGCTACAGGCTCCTTTTTCAGCTATTTCATGTCTGGTGTCTGTCAGTCAGTGCTGCCCATGTTAAAATGCCTCTAACCGATAACTTTTGACAGCAACTGTCAATCATTCGTGAGCTTTGACTAATTATTATCATCTTTATTTTACCTGATACACTCCTCGACAACTCATTCTTTTTAATCCCAGCAACAATAATCTTGGGATTACTTTCATAGCAATAGTAATATAGGACTGTAAGGGTTTATTATAACAATTGCTGTTTTATAAGAGATGAAACTCAGGTTGCCAACTGTAGGACAAACGTGAGACGATGCCACCCCCTTGTGGTGACCAGAAGCATGACAGGGATTTTATTGTCAAGGATTGTGCAAGTATTACAATGCAACGTGACACTGTGGCTTCACCGGATGACAAAAGTTCATTGAGCTATACAAGACTTAACTTAAACGTTTTGACCTCATGTTCTAGAAAATGCCCAAAACAACATGACGCCAGTGAGGCTTAAAGTAGAAACGCCAGCCACATGTCCTTGGTGACAACAGCAGCAACAACACAGGCTTCTTTGTGCTTATCAAATTCCATGACTTTTCAAGACTTCAAGACTATTCCATGAACATATAGCATCATTTCCATTACCCATATTTCTCAGAGGCCCATTTTGTATGTTGAATATCTGATCTGAATGTACCAGGTCTTATTACTGGCTACAACTATATCCTATTATCAGGATATTTCTGATTTGGATCCATTTGTTGTCCATAACTTTCCACAACAACATTTTTTAATTCCATGTCTCTCCCATGTTTTCCATGACCACAGCAACCCTGACAACAACAACAAGCTCCTCTTTATGCTGTCTGTCAGAATAAATGTGGAGTCCGCCGTCTACTCACCACTGTCCTGCTTTGAAAGTGAAGTCTGGATGGACGGCTAGTCTCAAGCGCTTCACCGTCTCCGACTCATTCGTGATGCCACACACTTGTGCTGGATACAGGCCCTGGGGTAGACAGACAGTCAAGCACAAAGCACACACACACACACACACGGATGGATTATTAAAAGTGTAGAGAGGATTATTAAAGTAAAGAGACTATTAGTAGAGATTATTAGTGTAGAGACAGATTATCAAGGTGTAGAGAAGGATTAGCTGTAGATGAAGCCCCTAACAACTGTCAAGATGGTGCAATTCCACAACAAAGTGTTAACACATCAACTTACATTTTGTCTGTAGTTGCTGGCCGTCCTCTCAAGATGGTCCATCTGCCTTTTGGATGACATTTTTCTGTTAAAATAAACAGGTAGTATGACAAATATCCTCTTAGGCAGAGACATATAGCAGCAGCCTTTCCTGACGACAACACCACGCGCAACAAGCAGGTGGACTTTTACCTCCCCGTCAGCTAGCTCAAACAAACTTCAGGTGAATCACACGCTGAAACCTGGAAAGTAGTTCCGGGCGTACCACTCACACGCTTTGTCTTTGGACAATGCCGAAATATAGTTCCCGTGTAGTCAGTGCTCTGGTCTCAACAATGCCTCAGGTGAGAGCACGACAGCAGACCATAACAAAGCCGGGCACTTTCCAGATGAAACCCACCTTGTGATGGAGGTGGGGCCCAGTGCCCGGCAGCGGAGCAGACCAGCGGCCGGCGCCGACTGGATGAAGCTTCGAGCGGCTGAGGTCAGGATGCACGAGGCGTTCATTGCGACCTGAGTCGAAACCAAGAGAGGAGGGCAGCGCTGAATAACATAACATAACATAACGCGTTAGATGTCAAAGTATACCTCCTGTTATTTTCATTTAGCATTAGCGATTGTTAGTGTGGCTGATACCAGAGAACCAAACCATGACTTCCAGTTTCACCTGGTTAATACGCTCACCCTTTTCCTTTCGCTGGCTAAATGCTCTGTGTGGCTAGAGGTAATGTCAGTTTAGCTACTCAGAGAATTCAGCTGAGCTCCATAGCACTGTGCCAGTAATGTTATGGGAGAGCAACTCACGCCAAGCCTCTAGTCAAAAACCTGACTATTCAGTGTGGCCTTGCTTATAAGCAAGCGTAACATACATTATCAAATATTATTCAGGACCATTTCTGAATCTTTAGGGGCCACTCGTCAATTCGGCATATATATAATCCGCCAAACAGCAAATTATGTCAAGAAAATCCCAATTTTTATAATTGATTCTCACTGCTCGCTACCGCCCACCATGGTATAGTTTACTGAGGCGAGCCAATTCTGAAAGTTGAAATAAGGACTGTTTGGTGTATTATATCAATGCCGAAGTAAACAGCGCGTCCTGTACGTTAGTAAAAGTTGTATGTTATGTTATACCGGTGATAAACCTTGGCCAACAAGCAAGGAGCAGCATTACTGGCGTCACGTATTTTGTCAGACGAGAGAACGGCACGTACCGGGGCTAACGTAAGGTTAGCTAGCAAAGGCTGCGAGCAAATGTCTGTCTTTGACTGAACATATCACTATAAAAAACAAGCTATTGAGCACGTTTTCTTACCAAAAGAAGATAACGTTATATTTCTATCAAATGATCTTCATAATATGCTCCTTTGGATAACCTTCTTCATGTGATGATTACATGACTCTCAACTTTGACTTCCGGAAGTGAACACCGGCTTGAATGTGTTCACATCCTTCAGACTTGCGCGCAATATGCGCTTGTTCATGAACTCTGAAAGCGCATTAACTGGGTAAAGGATATTTCACTGTTTCAGTCTTCCACGCGAGATTACCTGATCAAATTAACACAACCAATGAACACATTTCATATTTTATTATTTAATCTATCATTTATTCACATTTCACATGACATCTGTGCAATCCTTAAAACAGGAACAAAAAGAGCTGTGTGGCTAACTGGAGCAAATATATGTTATATATTTTTATATTCCATTTCATTATGGGCTTAGGCCACTATATGTTTAGCCCATATATGATAATATGTGCCTCGGATTCACATCTTACAAATCCACAAATCCCTCTGTTTTCTCTTTCAGGCACCTTTAGGAGCCACCAGTTGCTCGAAGTGCCACTGTTGTCGGGGGTGATGGGTGCAGGGACGTAGGAAGAGACCTCTGACGGTAATGGAGTTGTTAACTCCTCTTCCCTGACCAGCGTCACTCTGGGGAAGCCCCCCGTCCTTCACCGCCTCCAGACATAACTGAGACTGTACGTGAACTAGCTGGCCGCTCAGCTGAGGGGTGAAAAACAGACACACTGTGTTAGTTAAACGTGCTCCTTGTCTGTTAGCAATAGTTTAAGTTATATCGTGAACCCTGACCCTTGAACCCTGGCTCGCCTTTATGAACTTCCACTGGACTTTGCTATTGGTTGGCTGGCGGGCGGGGCAGAGGGAGAGAACGACCCTCTCTTCTTTGGTGTTGAAACACAGAACTCCGGCGGGACCCCATCGCACCTCTCCCATAGAGTTCAGATCACAGTGCTGGAATTGGAGGAGAGAGATAATCCTTGTCATTCATTGACGATTGTCATTGTCAGATTGACCATTAACATCACTGTCATCATAAACTGTTGTCTTTTACAGTCACCTGGTTGCCAGTGCCGCTGCATGGCGCTATGTTCATGGCCCCACCCTGTAGTCCCTGCCCTCGAGGGTAGTCTGCACAGTTGCCAGTGCCGACATTGTACAGCTTCAAACAAACATACAGCATGTCCATTACAAAATAACAAATGTGCATTCTTACAAGTTTGTGTGTGTGTGTGTGTGTGCGCTACCTCTCCTGACAGTGCAGGTCTGTCCTGGGGTATGTAGAGTTCTGGATAGACAGAAGTCAGAAACCAGTGGAAGTTCCTACAACCGAGGCTGTTCTTCAGTCTCAGACGGTCGGTGATGTTAGGGCTCTCAGACTGCACACAGGAAAGAATGTTTTTACATTTGACATATTTAGTCATTTAGCTGATGCACTGATCCAGAGCGACTTCCACGTATCCAGAGTGCAACAGTAGAATCTGTTTTCATTCCAAGGAAGAGAAAAGCGAGAGCGATAGAAGGGATTTTTTTTGGTATATCTTCCAGACACAAATACTCACACACCAATCGATCACGTGACCAAATCCCCACACCACACACACACCTGCCTGATGAAATGAGCCAGTGTGTCTCTCCTGTAGTAGATCTTCCTGTACGCGTCCATCCAGGTGTCGGCGATACGGATCTTGTTCTTCTGAAGCAGCTCCTGGTCAGGGAGGCGGTAGGGCAGGTGATGGTGGGCCAGATGGGCCACCCGGGAGCAGGGAACCACCTCCATGGAGCCCCCACATGACCACACCTCCATGTAGGTGAAGAAGACAAGATTATACCCCCATAGGTTTTATTATTATGTGACTTTTACTGTATTTCACTTTAGAAATAAAACATTTTGTTATATTTTTGTTAATTTGTTAATTGTGTATTATTACTGTTATCAGTAGTAGTAATAATAGTAATATTATTATTAGAATAAGATGCAATGGTGGTTTATTATGATGTAAATCACATATGGATTTCATTTCTACACACTGTTCCATTTTAAACTGAAAACATTTTAATGTTCTACATAATGTGAGATGGCTCCACAACATGAGCTTGCAGGCTCTGTAACATTTTGTTCTTGCACCTTGTCAACTGGCCGAGACATTCCCAGACCGCTATTCAACCTGAGCTTTCCATTTGCAAAAGACATCAGATCCCAGGGCAACATTCCTGAAGGCCTCGCCGAAGGCCACTGAATCACTCAGGCAAAGCATTCCTCAGATAATGTACATGACTAAGATGGCAAGCAAGAACACTGTCATGTCACTGCTGTGCAGGAAATGAGAGGATTTGGGTGGAAAGTTGATGTCATATCATTCTTCTGTTACCCTGATTGACAGCTCAATCTGTTCCGCCCCCCACAGCAGCATCCCCGGGTCATAGGCTCCCACACTCTGGAAGAAATGTCTGTCGATGGCCAGGACTCCGCCCCCTAAAGCCGGGCTCCTGCCACAGTCAGAATCAGAGTCACTTTACTGGCCAAGAACATCAAATACACAGGAATCTGTCTTGGTGGCAGTGGTGCGCAGACACGTCACCAACCTGCAGAGCATCACAGACGCACATCGCAAGGAAAAAGGGACAATGCAAGACTACAATGCAATGTTCAAAAAATATATTTTAGGTTTGTGCTGGAATTTATGTTAACATTTAAGTTTACAAAACCGATTTTAAGTTTATAAAATCCTGAAATATTGAAAATGTTATAAGATTTTAAGTTTAAAGTTTAAGAACTGACTTCAGTTATTTTATTCATTTTCTTGATTTAATTTAAACATTCTTCATTAAAAATGATTGTATAAATTTCACATGGTCGGCTATACTACATACACATTTTGTGATTGTTAGGTCCATCCCCAGTTAGTGTTACACCTCACCCTAGCAGGGTAACAGTGGAACTCTTTGTATTCGACATCACCTCACATAACCTGTGATTATGGAGTAGACGTCTAAAGCACTATTATTTATAGTAGATTAATAGGGGTAACTTGTTTCAAAGTTTGAGAGATCTAACACAAACAACCACTGAGTTACAGTTGCTTAAAAGTGTTACAACCATCCCTGGTCTACCTCTATTGCTTATTTTATATTCTATTTGTGTGCTTATATCCTACTTGTCTTTTTTCCCCGGCTAAATCCTATTACTTTTACTGCTGCAACGACCTAATTTCCCAACAAGGATCATTAAAGTTTCAGCTAATCCCATTACTCTACATAGCCTATACATTCAGTAGAAGAGAAATTAATGAGACAAGCAAGGAGGGATCATCGGCACTGAATGGACTATGCAAGCACTTCAGTTGCACAAAGTAGCTCCTCCGTTGAGCTGCTAAAATTATGTTAATGTACTATATTAAGTAATTCACAGTTCATGTAACTGTAACTGTAAACTTCATGTTTCCAATTTGTGCATCTGTCCCAATTCCATCACTTTTACGAGCTAAAGGCACCCAGAAACATAAAAAGACGTGCATGTTGGATTGATTTTCAAACAAAACTCATCTTATTTTCAGGTCACAAAAGGCCCAGCTCAGATGAGTTTGGCCTGGGGCAACTGTATATTCACCGGAGAGGTTGTGTAGCCGAGTCTGGGTCCTTCCCTGGAGGTTGAGGGTTCGATTCCCAGCGGAAGTCAAGTCTCCAGTCGAACACTCCCCTGACTGGCCACCGGGTGGCATTGTACTGGAAGGTCTGCCAGTCTATCACATCCATGATGGGGGACACCACTCGAGTCCTGCAGAGACACCACAGAGAAACGCCCACTCACTCCCTCATATGAACTGTAACATTACTAACAGTCACTCTCATGTTCAAAGCACTGCATGGGAACTACGCTCCTGTCAGTCCCACGTGAGAATGGTGTATTTCAACTGCAATTTCTCATTCAAAGTTTGTGTGAAATGACTACTGAGAAGAGGAAAAATCTTTCATCGTCAATGGGGACCAGGTGTGTGTGTGTGTGAGAGTGTGTGTGAGTGAGTGAGTATGTGTGTGTGTCATGCAAGTGGTATGTTTGTGTTTCAGGCTGGGCTTGCTTGTGTCACGCCAGCCAGCATCAACACATGCTGTCCTTTGTTGTGGTCTGTTGCGGTTTGCAGACACATATGTAATTTGATATATTTCTTAACAAGAAGTCCCGTGTGAAGTGATGTTTGGAGGGGGTAGAATGAAGGGATTATGGGGGGAAGAGAGAAAAAGAGTGTTGGGAGAAGGGCCAAACATGTGGCTGAGAGATTTGAGCGGTTGCAGATTCCAGGCTAAGAGTTCAGCCTAATTACCTAGTCTAATTAGAGCCACTCTGCAGGCAGCCTGAGACACAAGACCAGAGCCAAATCATGGGAGCTGAGGTTAACATACACACAACACACACACACATCCCCCGCCTTACTAATGAATGAAGACAATCGGTAACTCCACACTCTCCATCTTCTCACTTCTCACAAGTGGTTCTGAGTGTGAGGCTTGTGTGCCAAGCAGAGAGACAACCAGTCTGACACAGCTCGGCCTGCAGGCACCGTTGCTGGATCAGATTTCCCTGGACAAATTGACATCTGGGCCCTAATTATTCCTTATGCCAGTTTTTGTATTCACCCCGCACGACACAGTGTGCATTTTACAGATCCCTCTCAGAGGAAAGTGCTAGGAAAATAAATAGAATAAGAGCTAGGGAGAGAGACAGGAGGGATTTTTCATTCAGTTCTGATATTTTTAAAGAGTGATTAAAGTGAATTAAGAGAGGTGGGGAGAGGGTGAGCGTGTGCATATGGTACCTGTCCTGGGCCACTCTCTCCAGCAGTGGCTCCAGCCAGCCCCGGTGGCATTCACAGTGGGAGTCCATGAATACCAGCACCTCACCTGCAGCCATGGCAGCACCTAGGGAACGGCACCCCCCAACACCCAGGCGCTTGGTGCTGCGAATCAAGCGCACCCTGTCCAGATGAGCCACATACTCACTCAGCACACTCTTCAGGTGGCCTGAGGAGCACAGAGACAAAGAGAAGGACAAGTGGTCAGACAAGATATCCACGCCTGGAGAGAATGGATGGATGGATGAGGGATGGATAATAGATGATGGATGGACAGCGACAGGTAGAGAAACGCACCATGCTGGCTGAGGTCGTCCACTAGCAGGATCTCACGCAGGTATTGTTTAGGTACGGTCTCGAGCACGCTGTGCACGGTGCGCAGGAGCGTGGACCAAGCCTCGTCATGGAAACAGATAACGACGCTGACCGACGGCAGCGACTCACTGAATTGCTCTCCCAAACACCTGTCGGTGACAGATAAAACGGGTTGAACATTTTCCCAAATGGGCACCACAGTGGAAGCATTTCAGTGCAAATGGTAAGCATTTTGTGCGACATCAAGGTTTATTGGACTGCTTTTTCGTCGTGCGCTTTTTGGCCACTGCGCAGGGCACTTACGCGGGATGGCGCGCCTCGGGCAGCTTGCGGTGCAGTGAAATCCTCTCGCTAACCACCTCGTTGAAACCGTATTTCTGCAGCGCATACAGCTCCATGTCCCTCTCCAAATCCTCCAGCTTTAGCCTCACTGCTCTCCCCATTTCACCGTGGTTCAGGGGCGCCGGGACGGTGCTATCCCTATTTGCTCCGGGCAGAAGCACCTTGTAGCTCCCCTTTCTCTGCGGAGCGGCCGGTGGGTTCTTGCTGCCCTGCATCGATGGCACGAATAAAAGCTGGTCCTCTTGGAGAGAGGCGAGCGGGGACAGACCGACACCGAGCTCCAGTGCCGGGTCTCGGGAATCCACGATGACCTCCAGGTCCGGTGGACTGGGGATCCGCTGCAGGGGACGGCGGGGAGGACCCGGGGCTTTCTGATGGTTCAGGTCCCGGTAAAGGAGGTCCGAGAGTGCTAGCGTCGCCAGGGCGAGCGCGAGGAGCAGTAGCCAGAGACAGAGCATCCTCCGCCGGACAGCTCCAGCTCTGCCCCAGAGCCTCATGCTGGATGAGGAGATGGGGTGCGGCGTTCAGAAGTTAACCCAGTGCTGTTTTCTCATCTCCATTTTGAGATGATGGTCTTGCCTCAACTTTGATGTCGATTGCATTTTACCAAAGTGGCGAGTGTAGAAAGAAATCATCCAACAAACACAGATTTAAGAGAGTTGTCGCCCATATTATTCAGTCTTCTGAAGAGAAGGGTTGCATCTGCAGGGCGTCGGACCTGGGACACAAGTGATAGACAAGGCAGGTTCAAGGCAAACCCTCAACTTCTAAATAGAGGTGCGCCTTTACCCTCTCATCCAGCTCACCCCGCGGTCCTAAAGCCTGCATAAACTTCAACCCACAAATAACGGACTTGAGATGCACCTGATGTGTTTATGGACCTCATTGTGCTAAAGTCAGATGGCAACAGAGAGAAAACATTTCTATGGGCCAATCCTAACGATAAAATCACTATAATCTTCCTATAGGGGCTTATATGTGTCTGTGGTACTCAAACAGTCACTTTATCGCGACCTTACTGTTACTGTAGCTACTTTTGTGGTATGTTTTATCCCCTGTTGCATCAATATCTTATATCTTACAATCTTCAGAGAAAATTAAAGTGTGACTACTCAGTAGTGAGCTTAGTGACCATATCGTACTTTTCTATGCTATAGTAACTACAATATTCCTATCGACTGGCCTCATTTTGCTGTCCTCATATAGACTATTACGGAATTACTGGTTGCTCGAGACTGAAAAAGATATTATATGAACAGCAATATTTACCAGCAACAACAATAAACAATATTAGGCTAAATATGGCCTAAATAAGACCACCCTGCAGCGGGGTGAGTCGACGTGTTTGTCTATTTCTAACAGTTAAATGTGTTTGAACCGGTTTGGCGGAGGCGTCTCCTCTCCCCGGTGCGTCACACATCAAAGATGCGCTCTCCGGCCAGCTGGCTCCGGGCCCCGTGGTCCCATGACCGTCTGTCGGTGCCGGGAAGCGGGGCGGCCGCAGCCACGATCTCCCCGGTTCTCAGATGGAGTCTTGGCAGCCGCCACTGCTGTTTTCATCTGAATGGAGACGCTGGTGCGCTTGGCTCCACGTACAAAGCCAGAGCGCTCCGTCCGCCCCAATTCCACTGTAGGACAAGAGAGGAGATGTTTTGTTTTTTTTGCTTGTTTATTTTACCTCAAGTTTGTTCGTAGTTGTAGAAATAGGCATGGATGTAGTGGAGGGTCTAACCACCCTTTTACCTGCGTAATGGAGGCTGATAATATGAAATGCATAGGCTAAGTGGTAAGTGGCATCAAACCGAGGTTATGTAAAGATATAGGTTATTTCAAGGGGGAAATGCATAAATTAATACTTTTTTTCTGAAAAGAGAGATTTTTGCCCATATTGGTGGTTGGTTGCTTTAAGATGAAAGGAGGTCAAAGCTTAATCATCATTTTATTAATGTGGTTTTGGGGAGACACACCATGCAGTGCCTGCATCAGCTTGCTTTGCAGGCTCTGTTCTGTACAGAGGCTGACTTGAGCTGTGAAAGGCCACTGCATGCAGCTTGGCAGCACAGTGGGGCTTTGAAGCCAGCTTGGCCGCATTTAGAGACCAGTTCCCCTTTGTTTGTGACTATCTGGCGGCTGTTGTGTCTGTGATTAGGCTACCCTGAGTGAGTGGGTGGGATTAGGCGCTCCCTGTGTGCCTCCTATTAGTATGAAGGGACATTCACCCCATGCTCTGGATGACAGGGCAGAATGGCCTCTGATGATAATGATTACAGTAGGGAGGGTGAGGAGGGGGGCACCTGGCGAGAGAGAGAGAGAGAGAGAGAAGTTGAAAGAGTGACAGAGGAGTTTAGAAGGCATGAAAGAAAAGAGAAGAAGAAAGAGAGAAGTTGAGGAAGAAGATGAGGGTGTTGAGGAGAGGATGGAAATGAGAGAGAAGCATGCGAAGAGCAGGAGAATGAGAGAGGCGGAGAACTGGGCAAGTTACAAGGAGTGGACAAATGGAAAACATTAACAATATTGTTTTAGAGAAGGTTCTCACAGAAGTACAGACAGCGAGAGAGCACGCGAGAGAGAGAGAGAGAGAGAGAGAGAGAGAGAGAGAGATGACCTGACTACCAGTTACTGATCTTTTGGGAATATGTTTATAAGCCACAAGTTTTGAAGGAAAGTAGGCCTACATGTATTTCCAGTGCTGCACAGTGAACACTCCCATATGTTCCATCTGTCAGCCAAAAGACACTCAATTGAAGTTTCCACTGCCAGCACATTTCCAGACTAACACACACACTCATACACACACACACACACACACACACACACACACACACACACACACACACACACACACAAAGTCCAGGGTCCAGTCCCACACATCCCCGGGAATGTGCCTGCATTCCACCATCTCCTACAAGCCAGTGCTTTAAATGAGAAGGCAGGACAAGTACTTGCATGTATCCTCCCTCCCTCCCTTTGCTTGCTTTTTGTCATATGATATAATACTTTTGCAACACAAGACACTAAAAACCTTTTCACTTGTGAAAGAGTGAAAAACACTGGAATGCATTTCTCTTCAACTAATAAACACTTGTCGACATGACCAGACATTTGCTGACTGAACTTATTGTCTGTGACTACATTAGAATGACGGATGAACTTTGGCCCAAATATTCTGTACTATTTCAGTCAACTTGCAATTTTGAGGCAGCAAGGAAGTGCATAACATATAGGCTATACACACACACATATACCTACACTGTAAAAATGGAGGGGCTGAATACGTTGTACAGTGTATGCCTGTGTTGTTGTTCATTCATATTTCTGTTTTACAGCCTGTGACGTCTGGAGCCCTCAGTCTGGATTGTTGTCTGGAGAGCGAGAGAGAGAGAGAGAGAGCGAGAGAGAGAGAGAGACTGCGGAGAGGTGCTGCTCTCTACTGGTGGATGAGTGGCATTGTTGTTCACCAACACTTTCTCTCCAGTCGATCATTTTTTAATACATCCCTTCGTGTTTCACAGCAGATGAGTCCACGAGAGAACACACCAGGTGTCATGTGACATGATGAAGCAGCTGTGTTTCTTGTTTACTGTCTAATTGGTTTTTTCGGATCATAATGAAACATAAAGGCCATGTAAATGCCATCAGCACTGTGTCAGACCCGTGGGTCGCTATGAAATGATTTTAAATGACAAATTCCTGCTCTGTTGGGGTGGTAACTGTGACGGTATGGATTTACTGGGCAAACACCTGGGTCGATTTGATCGAGTTGGGGGTGTGGTCTTCAGAAATTACTTAATTGGATTATTATGTAAATATCATCTATCATCATCTATCTCGTCGGACAAGCACAGGAGTCATCATCATGTCTTTTGGATCACTTTTAACTATTTAGAAGTTGATAAAGCCACGTGAATTTCAGATATTGTCACATTGTAAGTCTTAACATTATTACCAGCCAGTCAGGGAATTTGTACATGCGAGTTTATTTGCGTGTTAATGATTATATGGGATTATAAAGCAATTTATACTCGTACTTTTTTCATCAAGCTTCACTGCTGCATCATGTGTTTTGGGGATACACCCACTGTTGTTTTGATCACAAATAAGAGAGGCTTGGCTTTTTCATTTTTGCCACCCACCCACAGGATCCCATGATGAGATTGAACAATCCATACTTGACCTCCAAGCAGAAATGTTTTGCGAAAGATGGCAGCAGGATGGCTAACTTAATGCCGACAGTCACGTTAGTCTGCAGACCCGCATCATGAGCTTTCCTTCTGCTTTTTTTTTTTTAACAACCTGCTTGCACATCACACCCCGGTCACTGTCATTAGAGTGTTGCATAGGTTAATTTCCGAGGAGGTTATACACCAGTACTATCACAAGCAGAGACAGAGACGTGTCTATAGATCGGAATGATCCAATACATTAATCGGTTATAGCCTGTTGGACGCATTCAAACTTTAGGTTATCTCGCATCCAAACGGCATTTCAAAAACTGGCGACTATGAATATACTATCAAAAAACATTCATTATATTACAGAATTAAATTAAACTGTTTCAGGGAAAGTTGAACAAGGTGTTTTTAATTCGACTATTTTGTTATTTAGACACGAATCCACCGTTCGTCCCTTTTTAAACAACTTCACTCACAAAAAGGGAGACATTGATCGAAATGAGTCGAATTAAATTGAAACCGCGACAAAGGTGCTATTGGCTATTCCTTATAAATTCGCTTTATGATACTGTAACATAATAGCCAGTTCCAATGAGCTTTAGAAGCTCATTTAGTACAATGGACTCAATGTTGAAAAGGCTATGGGATAATAAAAAATGAGATAAGGCAACATAAAATGAGATGATCTTTATTGTCCCTGCAGGGATATTTATGTTGGACATGGCAGCAGCATCAAGTCCCTGAAAACGGTACATTAACGATATACACATTTCATAGTGGGATTAAAAAACATATATAACCAGTGCATCAGATAAAAGCACATCATATACATATCATGGTGATATCGCACATTCAGGGGACAGGGATCCGCATCATGCGCGTCCACGCGTTACCACCACAGTTAAGCAATCTAATGAGGGATGAGTTGCGTCTCGTTAGAAGCGTCACATGTCTGAGCGCTCAGCGGGCCCAAGATTCAATTATTGAACATCAGCATCAGGACAAGCACAAGTATTTGGAGTCGACGAGGGACAAGCTCTTTTGGTGGAGTCTGCGGAGAGAGGAACTTTTTGGGAGGTGTTATATTCTGGGGATTTATCATTAACAACTTATTTTTTTTTCCCCACCGAATGGTCGAAATGGGAGGTTTGCGGTATATTATTGTACTGGCATGTACATATTTCGTTTATCAAGCTGATGGACTCAGAAGTAAGTGGCAGTGCTTCGACCTTGGAACTTTAAATTAGTTGGACTAACTGAAATAAGGCTGTCTACATGTGATGTTTAGGACATGGAGTCTAAGAAGGAATTGTTGGCTATGTGATATAAACGATATGACGTTGACCTTAGGATCATTATGCATTTAAAATATATATATATATATATATATATATACTCTTAAACTCTTACACTAAAATATACTACATTTTTTGCGCTCTGGTCTATTGGTTGGATGTGGACAATTTATTTAAGTATGGGACAGGCGTTTAAAACCAAGTCGTTCTATGTTTGTCTCTAAATATAAAGCCACCTCCTATCAGCTGTTTGTGCAATTAGGGTCCCACCAGTCAGAGTCCCATGAACTTAATTATCCTAAGGGTGGCTCACGGGCTGCGGTGAAACTGGGAAAATCCATGTCAACCTGTAACAGACCTTCAAATAACTTTTAGGGAAAATAATTTTGGATTCAATATATGGGATACATCTTAAAATTGTATTTTCTGCGTGCCATCAAAGGTTTCATGTCCCACCTAGGGCTATGCTGGGCGTTGTAAAACTCAGGTTTGTTTTTCTTTTTGGCTTTTAATCTCTAGGTTTAAATATATCCCAGGCTACATACGAGGAAGAAAAGACATGAGAAATTGAATAAAACATTTTGAAATACCATCTGCATTTCAGTCGGAGGGAGCTTGAAAAGAAACACCCCATATAAAACCGCCCTCTAGTGGAAACACTGATCTAATCATTCACTTACCTAGAGGCCAACCTTATTTCATGGCTTGGTTTAGAGATTTTCAACAATTTGGACGCCAAAGGCCCGTCAAAAGATACACATTAGATTAGGAGAATCCCCCTCGGCGACCCCAAACTGAGATGATTTTTTTTCCAGATAGGATTTAGAGGAGATTTGCATAATTTTCTGTACTGCATGTAGGGAGATAACAGTGGAGAGAGTGGACGCTGGGATGAAAATGAAGATCCATCACATGACAAATTTGACCCCTACTCTTACAAAGTGATTGCAGGCATGAAATTAAAGCTCCTTATGGGTTACTACTGAGGTCCTTGAAATAGTTATATTGTTGTGAATAAAATGTGTCTTCGAAATATAGTGATGAATTTCTTAAAATGTATAAAGAGCATTTTGGAATGAAGTCCTTCAAATATTCTCTCAATGTATTCATTTTTATTTAATTAAATTAGGAAGCTACACAGCTTTTCTTTTTGTCTGACCCCTGGAAACTCAAGTACCCTCAAGGGTCCCCAGAGCCCACCAGCCAAGCCTTTCCAAGGCCTAGTTGCTTTTTGTTCTCCTGTTTGCCACACCATCAGTTTTCTCTCTCTCTCCAGCATACAGGGACATGTTCCCTCACAAGCATTCAGTGCAAGGGAAGTTTCCATTCCCAATCCCACCAATCCCAGGGTGGAATCCTGATACCAACCCGTGGGACGATTACCTTTACCCACCATTTGGCCCAAAGCCAAAGCCAAAGGAACTTATGCACAGAAAAGGTAAACCTATTCATTTCTTCTTCTGAAATCCTTGCTATTACATTGAGAGCTCTTGATCTGAAGCTCCCTCTTCTCTCCAGGTAAACCTGTCAAGGTTCGTCTGACAAGTGACAGTCCCGCTATCAATGGCTCTTCCATCTCCTTCACTGCAAAGCTGGAGTATCCTCCATGCCAGAAGGAGGATGCCAACGGGGATGTCGTATGGGACAAGCACTGTGATGACGGTACGGAGTTGGAGGCCTCAGGTGCTTCCCAAAGCCATCCCACGCTACTCCACATCACACCTCACTACAAAACACCATGCCACATCACATTACTCCATGGCACACATCACACACGCAAACTACTATAGTAGAGCAACATTTAAAAGCAGAGTCATAAAACATGGGGGAAAAATGAAAATGATGGACAAAAGTAAAGAAAATAACATCTTTTATCCACCTGAATTCCACCAAATGCCTCTCCTGATATAAGGGCTCCAGAACCTGTCCCCCCCCCCAAGATATAAGCGTGTATGGAAAATGAATGAATGAAATGTCATATGCCTTCAGTTGAATGTCACCCTCCCCCCTTACCTCCTCTGACCAGCCAACGGACAGGGGAGCTCTGGCTACGTGTACAACTGGACGTCCTGGATGGATGACTACGGCTTTGGGAAGTGTACGGACATGAAGAGGTGCAACGTGTTCCCCGATGGGAAGCCCTTCCCTCAGAGCAACGACTGGAGACGCACAAACTACGTCTACGTGTGGCACACCATGGGTAAGGGGAACCGACATACACGCAAGCATACACAACCAGTATGCACACACACACACGCAACCACGCGGCGGACATCGAAGTCTTCCTCACTCCCTCTCTCCTCTTCTTCTTCTTCTTCTTCTCCCCTCTCCCCTCTCCCCTCCCTGTCCCAGGCCAGTACTATGAGACATGCGACGGCTCGTCCTCCAGCCTGACCCTCAACACCACCAACTTCACCCTGGGGGCGGAGGTCATGGAGATCATGGTCTACAGGAAACGCGAGCGCAGGAAGTACAGCCCCCTCTCCACCGACAACGCCGTCTTCTACGTCACAGGTGGAGACAAACTTCCCATTTACACACACACACGCACACACAGAGGGTGTACCACTTTGAGCGACTTGCTTGATGGTGACTGCGATCTGCAGCTACAAAGTTTTGAACAGGAAAATCATGTATTTTGTTGCTGCTCATTTTGATGAGTTGCGTTCTGTTGATGCCACCACACTGACTCACCAGCTTGACTCACGAAAACGGTCCCTTAGCGAGAGAATGTGCTTACCTTCGCTATTTTAATCAATAACGCACTTCAGGAATACATTTTTTCTCTTGCAGATGAAGTGCTTTTGAATAGCTCACCCACCCTGAAGTGAAATACCAATATGCATGGGTATTTTTGTACACCTTGAGGTATTCGTATATATATCATGAAACGACAGATCGAGGGGGTTTATCTGCAGACTTTAGTGATGTCAGCGATGTTGGTGACAGAGAGTAATCCTCACATCCTCCAATGACTTTTTTAAGTATCTTTCCTTTTCTTCCGAAGTCAGGTGAGCTGTTCGCTTGTTGTACCGTCTGTGGTTATAATGGAACGTGGTTGGAGAGTCAATATGGCTGGATCAAAACAAAAACAAATGACTTCCTGTAACTTGATCGGGTTGCCTCTAGTGCGAACGCACGGTGACAGCTCACAGTCACCTTCACCATACACAGCTTTATTTGGGAGGCCTGTCTGCATGATTCAATGTTAAAGAGAGATACAAACTCAAGCAGAAACCCCCCCCCCCTCTCTCTCTCCCCCCCCCCTCCCACAGACAAGATCCCGGTGGCGGTCAACATCTCCCAGAGGGCGGCAGCCAACCAGTCAACGAATGTCTTCTTCCGTGGCGAGGAGACGGTCTTCAGAGTCCAGGTCCACGACCCCAGCGGCTACCTCAAAACCGCCGCCGCCGTCGACTACATCTGGGACTTCAGGGACGGCAACCAGCTGGTAACCCATAGCAACGTGGCCATGCACACCTACAGCACGCTGGGGAACGTCAGCGTGAAGCTGACGGTCGAGGCGGCGTTCCCTGTCGAATGCCCTCCCGCCGTTGCCACCCCAAGTCCCAGGAAGGTCACATCACCGCCTCCTACCGGTACGGGATAGAGACATGCACACACACATATAGACATACATGCCTTCCAAAGGTTTCGTGAGATTAAGCATGAAGGAATGAAATCAAACATAATATAACAGGAAGTTTTCTGTCATATAAAGAATTCACTCATTGGCTTGCAGTCAGATGTACACACATACACCTTCAAACACTGTAATACACACCAGCGACCTCGATGGCAGGGAAAGCCAATAGCAAATATTCCTACAGGGATCAATAAAGTATTACATTACAGTGCAGAGATGCATTCATGGCGGTCCTATCTATATTTCTGTCTCTTCATCCAGAGGCCCCCACACCACCCCCTGGTACCCACGCCGTCACCAGCAAGATGGAGACCACACAAGGTGAGCTACTACTTTTGTTACAGGAAGCACATATATCTGATTAGCAGTTCATTAAGTATTAATGAAGAATCGATAACTTGACTATAAAACACTCACCGTTTCCCGTTTCACCCCCAGCCCGCACCGCCCGGCCCCTCCCCTCCTCCCCTGCCAGCACGGAGCCCCTCCCCCCTACGGTTGCCGACGTGACAACGGGGCCGAACCCAACCGCCCTGGCGTGGCTCCGCAGCAGGCGTCTGGCGAACGGCAACGAGTGCTTCCGCTACGTCTATGGGACCTTTATGGGTGACATCACCATCATTGGTAGGTGATGCCTCTGAAAATCTTTGCGGTGGCGTGACTTAGCAAGACGTTTTATGACATACCCAGCTAGAAATGACTCACTCTGCCCTCCACAGAACCCAAGCATAAACTGAACAGCAAGCCAACCAGTCGGATTGTGGACGTGTCTGCTGCCAAAGTCACCAACACTGACATCAGCTTCCTGGTCAAATGCCTGGGCAGGTGAGCACAGTGGAGCTTGCTTCATATAAACATTAGCTTTCAATCAACTCTGTCCATATCTGTTTTATGGGCTATATATGAGCACCATAGTGACCTAAGTGTGTATCAGTGCATGTACCTCCAAAAAGTCAACTTTTCAGGGATTAAGAAAAATTTATTTTCTGAAAGTAAGACTTTTTTGATTTCTTTTTTGATGATTTCTTGGGCACCTAGCTCATGACAGTTTGTTCCTTTCATTTACCCCACCCTCAGCTCCCCCACCTCAGCCTGCACCATTGTGTCGGACTCCAGCTGCACAGAGGTTCGTAACATCGTGTGCGACGACGTGCCGCCGTCGTCAAGCTGTGAGGTGCGTCTGAGGCGGACGTTCATGGAGCCGGGCACCTACTGCGTCAACATCACCCTGGAGGACTCCAGCAGCCTGGCCCTGGCCAGCACCACCGTCACCATCAGCAAGGCGCAGGATACACCCGGTCGGTCACACAAAGACACGTGCGCGGGTTAGGGTTGTGCACGGTCACAGAAATATGCTCACACACACACATTCTAGCGTCCTTGAGCGAGACACTGAATCCCTGGGAAGCTGTTCTGTAGCCGACCCTCCATGCCGACTTTCCTGAAAGGGGGAAAATGAAGAGATTACATCACATCCGTAGCATAACTTTAATTGAGGTCATATCACTGCCCCACTGTGTATAGCTGGTAGTTGCTGTAGTAACTGTGTTACTACAAGTAACCAAAAAAGCCAAAAAAGTAAAAGTGTAGAAGATGGAAGGATTGATCCCCCTCTGCTCTCTCCATCCTCTGTAGCCTCCAACACTGGTCACACAGCAGAGGTGGTCCTCTTCTCCAGCGCTGTTCTGGTGGCCATCTTCGCCATCATCGCCTTCCTGGTCTACAAGTGAGTAGTCTTCAGGTGCAGGGGTACACACATTCACACACACTCCTAATAATGTACAGTTAAGTGCACGTATACACACACAGATGCAAACGTTGCAAGCATTATCTCTACCAAGAACGTGCTGGTGAGTGAGCATCCTGACGATCACCTCCCTTTTTTTTGCTCCTCTACTCTCCTGCTCCTCCTTCACACCGGTGACCTAATTTTGCCCCCTTCGTCCCACCACATGTTCATCTGTCCGTCCTCCTCTCTCCCAGGCGCTACAAGGTGTACCGGCCCGTACGTAGGATACTGGTGGAAGACGCCAGCAGCCACGTCGGGGTCGGAGGTCACATGGGCCGGCTGAGGGAGTCGCTCTTCCCCTCCAGCGATGAGAGTCGTCACCTCCTGACTGACCGGCGCACCCTGTAGGCTCTCTTTGGCATCTACAGTTAAACCAGGGCCTGTCTCCCTCTGCATGGTGAAGACATTGAGCCGTGTGCAAGAGAAGCATGATAGTTATGAAATGTGGTAAACTCTTAAAGACCTTTCCTTGGTTACTTGCCTGTCTGTAGAGAAATAATATTAGTGAATACTACTAATGACTTTTCCATTGTGTGATTTGGTTGGTTTAGAGAAGTGTAGGCTGCAGCAAATGACTAATGCTAGGCAGTGTGTGATGGTAAGTCGATGTATGAAAGAGGCTACTAAGCGTAATAGTGAGGCCCTACTCTTTTTGATTCCCTTGTTCCTTCCTATCCTTGGATGAAGTTATTGCTCGGGAATGAAATGGGTGCAGGCCATGACTGCTTTATCCCCTTAACATGGAAAGCATCACTTTTGTACAATGTCTAAATCTACTAAAAATGTCAAAATCATGTGCCTTACAATTATGATCCACAAAGTGTGAACCTTTTTGACATCAATAGTTTCTAATAATGCAGTAATGCTAGAAAAATGTTAATGCTTTCACTGACATGTCTTGTGCATGCCGTTATTCAGTTGGGTGAATTGAAAGGAAACAAAGTTGTACCTAAATTTAAGTGCTCATTAAAGTAATTTGAAAGAAGTGACCGGACAATTGACGGGAGTCTAATAAAAGTTGTGAACTAACCACTCGTGTCTTTGTCTGTTGGAGGCATTCAGTGAAGTCCACACTCAATGGCAGAACCCACATTCACCTCCTGCCACCAGGAGCACACTTATCATTCAATCTAAAACATTGTGCTGAATACCAGCGATGTTGCAAACCTTGAAATCCAATAGAAATTCTGATATGAAATCTGTGCTAGAGGCAGCATTTTTAAACATCAGTATCATTATAAAACTTGTGATATCTTGGTATTAATGTAAATAAAAACCATGGTTGAAACGCTTGCTAGCCTCTAGTTCACACTAGTGGCATCGTTAGTGCTGGTGTGTCAAAATTGCAGACATTTCCCATGAACCCCCATTTCCTCCGAGCCTTGTTTTCTTTGGTTAAAAGGTTTTCTCTGGCTTTTCTAAGGAGGATAAACAGGTTGGAAGTGATTTTTCCTTCTGCCATTGCAAGAAACTAAAAGCTTTAGCTCTGATTGTACTGGAAGAGTAGCACCCTCAGCCCGTTTCGAGCCATGCAGCAATTTCCTGCAAAAATCTGAAATAGAACACATAAAATGCAGTGTAGAGGCTGCCAATCTTCTTGGTGATTGTGCCATTTGTTTACGGCAATTATGTCTCAAAAATAATGTGTTGATTTGATATTTTAAAAAAAAGAAAAAAGAAAAAGAGTCAGACATTGCATTAACTGACTTTGGAGATAAAGTTCAGGCATCTGCTCCATGAAAATGATTTGAGCTGTAATAACCTTTTGAACACACCAATCTGTTCATAGACAATCAGGGTAAAAATAAATAAATTAAAAACCATGAAAATATGAAACATCTCTGCACAAGATTAAGAACCCCAGGAGCAATAACTACAGACTGAAAAGGGGAAAAAAAGAAAAAAGTCTGAACACATAGGAGACAATTTCATTTTTTTGTTTTTTTGTTTTATTCAGAGGCATTTGACAAGTGGAGCTGTGTGAGGGGGAGGTGAGGGGGCACAAGCATGGTCGCAGAGAGGGGGAGGAGGGGATATCATGCTGAAGTCAGACCACTTTTCCAGAAACTCCCAGACCCAGTCCCTCATATCTGTCCCATACCAAGAGGATGTTCCACGTTACACAGCCAAGAAATGCTAACAGAACAAAGAGCTACCAAACCAGCGAGTGAGTGTAGCATCTGTGAAAGACATAAAAAGGAAAAATAAAGACTGGACTTTGTATCTCTTTCATAGTCTTACAAACCAGAAACAAAAAAGGCAGGCCCTTTTTTTTCAAACTGTATTTTCTCCTTTCATCTATTGAATGCAAAATCAAACAGGTGATTTGACCTTTTCACAAAAAACCCAAGCAAAAAGTTTAAATACATGGAAGCCACACCACCAAAAAATAGAAAGCAGAAAGAAATAAGCATCATGTTTGAGGATTTCAATCAATTAAGCTAGAAGAGTATATATAAACGCTGGCAAAGAAAATATTTTTGACCACTTTTGATTATTCTTTCATTTCTAAAGAGTACATGATTTTATTTAAGTTTTCATTCATATCTGGGGAAGAGTGGGGGAGAAGCAAAGGGATAAAGGAGGGGGGGGGACGACCCTAAAATCTAACCAATAGAAGAATGCCTCTAATTCAAATACGTGTCTAAAGAGGTAGATCAAAACAAACTGCAAAGGAGGGGGTGGGAGTTGGCAGGAGGGAAGCGCGGGGGTGGGGGGGATAATTTTAAGTATCACTTGTGCCCCTCAGGTAAGCGCGGTGTTAAGGTTGCGCGCCCATGCAGAAAGAAGTGTTCCGGGGGACTGAGGTATCAGTGCGCGCTGGCGCTCGGTGGGGGCAGGGTGGGGCGCCTACTGCCACGACACCCCGCCCACACCCTCAGCTGAGGTAGACGGCGTTCTACTGTGGAAGCATGGATACACTCAAGCACTTTTACCACAATCAACATATTTACATTCGGCATGAAAAATCAAAAAAAATGAAATAAACTTGGTATATTTAAGTTGTTGGATTTTTTTTTTCTTCCTCTTCTCATACCCCAATCAAGGTTCATTCAGTAATTTTTTTTGTGCCTTTCTGGCTGGTTTTTTTCCCTGTGTGAACAACACGTTGCAATGTCACTTTAAATCAAGTTGTATTTGCAGGTTACACAGAACGTCCTTTTCGTTTAGATTGTATTCCTATAGCAAAAAAAAAAAACAACAAACAAAGCATCTATCAGTGCGACTCCCCCTACCCTCACCATGCAGTGAACAACGCTAACATTGACTTGGTGGCCTGGCTACGAGGGCCACTGCAAACTGACAAAGCTCGCTCTATGAAAATAAACCTAGTTGGGCTTGGACCTTGCTATGACACTGCTATCGTCACGGAGGTGGTTCAAACGCCTTTAAGCAGATGGCCTGGAAACGGAACAGAAAGAAAACGTAGACACTCTGCTATCTGTAGAGCGGCTATGGAGAGGGCCGTCACAAGGCCGTCCTGCACAAGCCCTGGCCACAGACCTCCTAGGAAGGCAAAAAGGAAAAAAACTTGAAAAAATAAGTACCGTTAACAATAAGAATGTTAATCCCAAAACTAAACGGCATTGCTGCAATTATGTACGGTTGGCATTATTCGGCATGTCTAATAAGTTGTTTTGTACATTTTTCAGAAGATGGTGGACCCTCAGGGAAAAACTGAGGGGATTTTCTCTCAATACTCCTGTCAGCCGCCAGCTGAGGGGGGCGCCAACTCTTGCTCCGTGGCTGCTATGTACAGATAGACTTTATGTACAGGGTCGTCATAGTCACACATACACATGTACAATGCCACCTAAAGCGCCAGAGTTGAAGGCAAGGTCAGTTGGCAGCCGACCAAATTTTAAATTTTCTTAAAAAAATAAAAATGTTCAAGAACTATCAGCTTTATAAAGTATACAAAATACCACAAAAGCAAAATAAAAAAGAAAGGAACATTTTTTCATATATATATATATATTTATATATATATATAATCATTTTCTTTTCTCTTCTGAGGTACTAGATCCTGAGGTAGTTCAGTAAAATGCATATTAAATTGGTTTTCCTGGGCAGCAGCAGCTCGGCACCGTTCCCCTAAGTGTCGATCGTGGCGCTGCCCTCACCTCTCTAAATATATATTTATCTATGTATATAGGTCTATCTATAAAATGCATCCGAATTTATAAAATGCCACTATCAATACAAGGGCAGGACACCCCATATAATCCACCCTTTCAGGGGTCCTGTCCCGAAACAAGAATCTTACCCCTAAATGTGGCCCACCCGGTCTGAGCCAACCCTCCCCCCCCAAACAAACCTCTCTCTTGGTCCTACCAGGACTCTGATAGCAATGCCTTTTCCTTTCCACAGAAAACTCAGGAGAGAAAGCTTCATCAACCAATTAAACACTCTATTCCAGGACAAAGAAAAAAAACAAAAAAAACCTGAAAACAAAAAGAAGTGTCAACTAAAACTGAAGTCAAACAGAATATCTTGTCAATGTGTGAGGTTTAGAGTATCACACCCAGGAGGTGATGGGAGGGGGGTTGTTATTTTTCTTCTTTGTGTTTCTAGTGTCAAGAACAGGGGGGAAAAAAAGAAAAAAAATTCATAACACACCCGTGAGGGGGGAGAGGGAGGGAGAGTGGGCGAGGGGTGTGTACGTGTGAGGGCAGGTGACATTGGGAGCCCTCGGAAGTACATTCTCACAGAGATGCAGAGAGGTGAGGTGGTTGGGGGGAGAAGGGTGGAGGAGCAGGGGTGCAGGGTCTCTTAGCCACACTTCAAGTCCATCAAGTAGGACAAGGAGGGGTGGATGTTTGGTTGGGTTCCATTGACCTTTGACCCCTGAGATGAGCATGGCCACCCCATGTCTTCTCCCCCCTGGACTCTGCTGCATCTGTCCATCTGTCTTCGGGCAGATTCAGTCACCATTCCTCTAGGACCGCTGGGTCTTTACTTCCTGCGGGGCAGGGGAGTTTGGGCCCCAGACATGGGCTTGGGCTGTTGCTGCCTCCTCACCTGGCACAGGATCTCCTGAATCTTCCTCTGGGCCAGCTAGACACATGGAGAGAAAAGGGCCATGGTTAAGCTCAGATAGTAATACAACCAAGAGGCCTTCAAGGTCCTTCAATGATTCCTTATGTTCTCAGTCCATGCTTTGCTCCTCAGTAAGTACTGGATAAGAACTGACGCTCCACCTCGGAAACCTTTTTGAATTAAGAATCCAGAAGAAAATTTGAGATAGCCAATCACTCAATCACTATAGTGCTTCAAAAAAGGAAAATCCCACCCTCACATACTTGTATGCATCATTAATCTGTGATGTTCAACACATTCCAGTTATTCCGAGTTATATTGTTTGTTTATTTTGGAGAGAGGAATGAGACTTTGCAGAACAAGCGCGAGTTGCAGTCCTTACACAAAATGCAACATGTCTTGTGGCTTCATTGCATTATAACTACTGGGGCAACTGTTTGAAAGATCGCCGTCACTGCGTCTTCTACGATGGATTTCTACCCGTGCTTGTTGAAGGTTAGTGCAAAATGGTAATGGTCTAGAAGAAACCCTTCGCCCTTTGGTTCTCCGGTACTGACACCAACACCTGGCGTTTACCATTTTGTTTTAGCCACAGGAATACGAAAAGCAAACATAATGGACCTATAATCCAAGGTACAATATTTTCTTTTGTTACACCGTTTAGTGTTTCAGGATGGATTTTTCCTTTAAAAGAGACTAATGAAATCTGTAATGCGTCCCTCAAGCCCAGAATTGCGATTCCAATAGACAAGGTTAGTCAGCTGGGGTACGATTCTAAAGGCAGTGCTTGCAAAGATAACTAATTTGCTTTTGGGAAACCAGAGCATTTGCTTCCTAAAGTAGATCTCCAGTCACATTTGAAACCCACCTGGCTTGCATAGAAGTGTCCGCTGATTTTGACTACAACCTGGTCGTTCTCGTCAGGCGTCTGGTCCCTGGGCACCACCACCTCTGCACTGGTCAGATTCTGCAGCTCGTTAACCTGCAACGAGAATTAAGGAAGTGTGAAATTAGATGCGACTACCTCAACTTTGGTTGGGTTTCTCGAAAGCATTGTAGCAATATATTTGTCCCACTGACATTTGATGGAGGAAAAGAAAAAATTGATCATCGTGCCAAGATGGCTTTGGGTAACTCTGCTTTAGTTGGTTGACTGAGAGCTGGTCAGTGATGAATGAACCAATGTCTTCTTTGCTTACCGTTTTGCCGCCCTTTCCAATGACTCGTCCAGCAGCAAAGGAGGGCACCTTAATGTGAGCCTCCAGCTTCACCTCCTCCTTGGGCCCAAAGAAATTCTCTTCCTTCAGCTTGCCAAAAATACGACCCTGAGCCTGCAGCCGGACAGGTAAGTGTAATGATTATACACGCCATGATCAGGAACTAGGACATTTCCAAAAACCTTAGCCCAAGAAAAGTTCAACAGTTCAGAGTATTTCTATATGGGGAAATTCTACCAAAATGGTTCAAACTGCAGTCCCCCTCAAAAAAAAAAAAATAGTTGGATGGATAAAGCAGAACAGAACCTTAAACTGAGCCTCTGGTGGTCCAGCAATGATGACCATCCTCTGTTTGGCATCCATTCCTTCTGCAGGGGCGATCTGAAGGACGGCAGACAGCCAGCATTAGAAACAGCAACCTTCACTTCCGCTTACAATTCACCCCAGTAAAGAGCAACAACACTAAGGCAGACTGCATCAAGACTGATCATTGAGATTCAGAACTTCACTTCCTGCCCGTCACTCACCTTGATGGAGGCACCAGCAAAGCGTGACAGCTGTTTGATGTGTTGACCCTGTTTGCCGATGATGGCTCCCACTGCTAGCGCCGGGATGAACAGGTGAACAGTCTCCGACTCTGGTTGTCCCTGCTGGGTATAACCACATATAGTAAGTACTTAGCACATCTTTGACCTAATCGTCATACAAACAATAATTGCAGACCACTTGTCCGACTCCAGCCACCAATGCACAAATGCAGAAGGAGGTGTTACAAGCATAGCCACCAAGTTCTTTGTACTACATTTGACCTCATACCCTGTGGAAATGTCTGGTCGGTCAGTATTGGCTCTACTGGCTCAGACTTACAAGATCCTACAACTGATGCTCTGCTTTGAGAACTTTGTGATGAGTTCTCTAGTTCAGCTCCACAGGCCTCCGTTTCTACTGCAAACCATCACAATGTGCTTTAGACAATCCCAATCCCCAATAGAAACGCCATAGATCCCAACAAATCCTCAAACTATGGATGCTCTATTCCACACTGGCCTGATCTGTCCAACTGTAATACAAGGCCGATGTTATTGGCTGCGTGTCCAGTGGGACCTTCTTTACAGCGCTGCCTTCTTTCTTGTTATTTCCAATGAAAAGGACACACACTGTTGCATGTTCCCAACAGCACAGTTTAACATGCTCTCTGGCAATAGAGCCACACCAAATGGGTTGTCAGTAGTCTCCTATTAGCAGTACCCCCAACCTAAGTTTCCCTACTTACATCTGTTGATGCCGCCATCTTAAAAGAGGTGGACATGGGCATATGGGTATAGAGGTCATGTTTTCATCATCTCACTCCACAGTAGAGTCAAACCCTAGAGATGACTATTTAGAGATGCCTTGTTGCAAACTGCTACAGCACATTGCTTGTGTTAGACTTGAGCTCTGGAGGAGAGGTGGTTGCATCGTCCAAGAGGAACAACAAGTAGCACTGTTGGTTTTGGATGAAGCCCAATGTTCCAGTCGATGTGTCAGCTGAGGGCACACTAACAACTTGCTTTGGCAGGTTCCAAATTGTGAGAAGGGCTTTCACTGCCGAGGATGTTTTACTTGTCTGTTTGGAAAACATGCACCTTCAAAAACACAACCCTACAAATGCCTCAGGTACATTTAACAGAAATAACAGTCCTTGTTCAGCCTTTTTAAAAAGGCTGAAATTGATCTAAAATTAGAGAATCAGAAGCCAAGCCACTGTTGCCCTCCAGGACTTATGACTCCCCATCCACCAGGTTGAAGATTACACACACAAAAAAGAGGAAGGGCTTGGTTAATGTCAAAGATTACTGGGCAGTGGGAGCAAGAGCTTAGAAGTGGCAAGTCCTGCCCCCTAATCCCGCAGCGAGCAGCCACAAGCCGTGCAAAGCACTGTGGGACGGGTGACTTACAGCGAGGGGCTGGCTGCTCGCCGACAGCATAGAAGCCCAAAATGGCCCTTCACCCCCAAAGGGGCCACTCTATAGGAAAAGAGAATCACATGAAACTGAGTTGCCATGGACCCCAAAACGGCTCCTCTTATGGCTAAATGAATTGCAGTTTCCACTGGTCTGGCCCAAGAGTGGCAGCATACTGACGAGTTTTAAAAAAACAAAAAACAGCCAATCCTGGGTTTATAATGGTTGCTGTATAGGGAGAGGCGTTGCGTGTGAAGTTCACCCGGAGACCACCAAGACAAGAGCCAGATACTTACTCCGAATGAGCAGTATCCAGAGTGGGCTCCGGGAGGTGCCGCACTGACCATGGAGGGACCCATGCCTGGAGCTCCGCCAGGGAACAAACCCAGAGCGTTCAGGTTCAAGCCTGGAATCAGGTTGGACTGCAGCTGGAGAGAAAGGAGAACATTGTTTTTTCAGCAATCAAACCAGATCACCACAACTACAGCTAAGTTAGATGGATACACATCACCATCTCAAATGTGGAATAGCATTTGCTAACAAGGGCATTTACTAACTAGACTTCTAAGAAACTGGAGGTAATTTTACCTTGAGAAAACTGGGGAGACAAAAAGCTATGACTCAGACGTAGATTTATGGCGGGTGCTCAGATATTAGTTTGACTGGTAGTTATACGCACATCAAGGTAAGGTGCTGGGCTGAATAAGTCACAGATAATATCCATCAATCAAACCTGCCCTGGTAGTACCAACAGTGCAGAGAGGGCTGTGTGTGTCATTGTTTTCCTCGAGGCTCTCCCTGATCTTGATCATTTGGGTGAGCTAGTAATTGTAAAACCCGATTACAGCTGTGCAGGTCTATCAGAAGTCAAGGAATTCAGTTTTTTGTTGTCCCCTGGTGAGTGAGTGCAACGAGCACTTACATTCATGGCAGCCACGTCATTTTCGTACGATTCCCTGATCTTCTTCATCATCTCCTCCTCAGGCCCTCCCGCACGCCTCGATGGAGCCCTTCACTGTGATGGTCCTCTCTGGGTTGTACAGGGTCAAGTCCTGGAGACTGGACAGAAAAATAAACCGTAAGAACCACATAAGACTGTGGCGACATGGGAGACGTACGCGATGGTAAGTGATAGTGAGGTTAGACCATGTGTCTGCAGAGGCTACGAACAGCGCGTACGCCATCAGTGAACCTCAAAGTGTGTGTGTGTGTGTGTGTGTGTGTGTGTGTGTGTGTGTGTGTGTGTGTGTGTGTGTGTGTGTGTGTGCGTCAGATCATCTTACGGCGAGATGGTGATCTTGGTCTCTGTGTCCTGTTCAATCTTTTTCAGGTTGCGGCCTTCCTTCCCGATCAATCGGCCCACAAAGTTGTTGTGTGCAAGGATCTTCAATGGGATCTCCTCCGTACTGCAAAGGACAGAAGATGTTTAGTTAAAAAGCTCCTCCCTCGGAACAATTCACATGGGTTTTTTGTACATCTCCCATGTTGTAGTCTATGCCTGCGTGCTGTGAACTGTTAATGTCTAGCATTACTCTAGACATGTACAGGTTCCTCTTGGATAATAAACTGTCTGTCGGTGTCTAAAAACCCAGCAAGCACATCATTGGTATTCATCTCCAACAGCTGATCTCTAACAATTGAAACGGGCACAGCTGTGCATCCACAACCTGCATACCTCACTCATTTTGATTGCGATTGTAACTGGTGGTGACAAATCACTGAGATGAGTGTTTTCAGAAAAGCTGAGAAATTTTAAAAAGGGGAGATCAGTTTACTGGAGAGGTTCTTTAAAATGGAAAAACAGACAATACTGGTCAGTAATTATGATCCTCAAAACAAAAACTACTTGAGTGCACAGGTGAGTGCTTGATAAGAGTGACAGGAGGTGTGCCTTTGTGCAAGTTGGCCTTTTTCTGAAATTTCCTTTGTGTGCGAACTCACAACTTTGTGTCAACAGCCTCCTTCTGCATGATCTCCATGATGGTTTTGCAAGCGCTGGAGCAGCCTTCAGGGGTCGAGTGGACTGTGATGGGCTTCTCTGCTGCACCTGCATTCTCTTTTCTGTGGATGTCAATTCTGAGGGGGGGGAGGGGGGAAAGATGAGGTAGTAAAATCAACCTCAGATTAATACAGATTAGTAGTCCCTGTGGCAAAGTTCAACGTAACTTCTGACGTTGAACTTCTATGTAAAATGTACGTACTTTGAGTGGGTCTGTTTTGTGATGTTGCGGATAGTGGTGCCCTCCTTGCCGATAATTGCCCCGACAAACTGCGTGGGGACCAGGATGCGCAGGGGGACGTCTGACTGCAGTTTGGGTCGGGCACCTAGACCCGGGGAGCCGGCGCGAGGGGGTCCACGGGAAGGGAAGCCTCTCCTGCCCCCCATTGGAGGGGCCTCCGATGCAGCCGTCTCATCTGGGATGTAGGACACCTTCAGGGCGTAGTTCTCCATCATATATCCGTTCAGCTTCTCCATCGCCCTGGTGAGCACAAAGACATGTCAGTCACCAAGAAAGGCTGGGTACATGTTTTCGATTGCCAACAGGGTGGGTTGGATATAACACAGGAAGGCGTTTAGATGAGTTGTGGAGTGAAAAGCTGTCTGATTGGCTTCACGTTTGTAAATTCACTGCAATCACTGTATGCCCAAAGCACAAAATTCAGGCAATCAACAAAAAGGTTTGAGTTTGATTACTTACCTCCCATCTCCTTTTCGTCTCTAATCAAATCAGGAGAATCCAAGGAGTGGGGAGATGAAGGAAAACAAATGAAGAGACTTCAGGCCTAAATGATACAATTCAAGTCTCTAGTGATGGCCACCAGAGACAGCGAGGGGCAGGAGTTCCTAACTACAAGCCCAGCTAACTGGGGGGGGGAGTGACCGAACATCACTCCTGAGCTAGAGGGAATACATGCTTTAATCTCATGACAGCATTCACTCTTAAAGGTCCCATATCATAGCAATTCAAACGTTCCTGTTTATATACATGCTCAAAAGGTTTAATGAAGACATTGCAAACGTTTGATTTTGTTTAAGTGGTTGAATTGCCGTTATTGCCGTTTCAAAAATCCACCCTTTTATACAGGCAGTTTCAGATCAACCCCGTTAAACACATCACAACTGGACTTGTCCTGATTGGCTCCCCTCAATACAGAATGACTGAAATCCGTCCCATCAGGCCAGTTTGCAGCATTTGAACTGGAAAGGCTCCACTCTCATTTAAATTAGAGCTGGTGTCCTCGACCAATCAGGGTCCAGTCTTGTGATTGTTCGGCATATGACGACTTAGGTCAAATTCATTCAAGTTTAACTAATTCAAGTCCCTTTTTAAATGACACTGTGATTTGCTAAACACAGTACATTTGAAAATAAAATTGCGAAAGCTGAATATGGGACCTTTAATACAAGCCTGCCATCTCTTCCTCGGGGGTAAAGGGTCACAACCCTGACAATGAAGCAACCAATTAAGCCTGGAGCCTCCCACACCCAGTCCTGCAGAGAGCAATGCTGCAGTGTGATTCCTGTACACCAGGGGGCACCAGACATCTAATCCCCCCCCCCAAAATCATTGTCAAATTAAAGAGACTGGTTGTTGGGAGGTATCCAGGTGCACTACAAGGAAGACTAGACACAGGAAATTGATGTAATTTCCAATATAGAATGATGAGGAAAGTGAAAAACTTATGTCTTGATGCATTTGACATGGATCAGCTTAAGTTTCATGTTAACAATTGTGCAGAGACTGTGTGCGTGTGTGTGTGTGTGTGTGTGTGGGGCTCACAATCTGGCCTGGTCCTTGGCTGCATATCGAACGTTGACCACTGCAGTCTCTGTGTCTGTGTTCACTGTGAGAAAACGGAGAGTAGAGTCAATACACACACACATACAATGACAGTGACATGGTAATTCATCACACTGGGCTAGTTTTATCTGGGGCGATGACCAGGACAAAATAAGTAATCTGTAGGTTTTCCAGTGATATTTTTTCCCTTGTTCCAATTAAGTTCTATAGTTTCAGTTAATCTAAGTGTTGCAACATGATGCACAAAATCCAAATCAATTTGGTGTGTGTATTTGGTGTTTGGGGGGGCGCGGGGGGCAGTTGAGTTGCGTTCAAAGCAGAAACAAAGCGAAGGCAAGAAGCATGTCTGTATTTACCTTGTTCACAGTTCTCCACTGTACCGTACTGGGCTAGCATACCATCCAACACCTGAGGGAGAGCAGAAAGGCCCGATTACTCCAGAGACCTAGCAGTCTTCAGTCAGTCAGTGAAGCAAAAGCTCATCTACAGGAGAAGCGGCCCAGCGCGCTGCAGGGACACAGCCCGTTAAGTCTGAACCCCAGAGTTTAACCTTAACCTCGAGTATCTGGATACATTCGCTGCAGTCATGTGAAAACGTATGTACCTCAAATATTTGCAGATTTCTATTTTTCCTCACTTGAGCTGAGAGTTTACATGGTGCTCCATGTGCTGAGTGAATTTCCCATTAAAATACTTATTTCAAAAGTGCACAGGTGTTCATTTGTACTGACCAATTTCTTAAATAAAAATAAAAGAAAATTACAAAATTAAATCCAACAGCAATGACACACCACAGGCAAGTGATCAATTCACTCAAATGCACAAAAACCCCATGATGGCAAAAGGTATTTTTAGCTTTAGGAGGTTCACTTGGTTTAGGATTTTTAATGTGCAAGTAAAAAAAAATCCACTACATATTTTGCTATCTTGTTTTTACTCACATCTAACAGGCAGAGCAAATTTGCCTTTTATTAGAAAACAAATCCAATGTTAAAGCCAAACCAACCTGGCCACCTGCCCAAATCTGGCAACCATGGCATTTGAATTCATAGATGCGATCAAATGCGGGCGAGAGGGGGAGCGAGGGTTCTAAAGCCTACATGCCCAAGACGTCCAACCATGCTCAGTCAAACCCAAGGCCACACCCCCAACAGCTCAACCCCCCTTTCTAACCAATCAGACTGCGTCCCTACCCCCCCCACTTCGCCAACCCACCAACCACGCAAGCTCCCGCCTCTCTGCCATCTTTTATCCCCATCATTGGCTGCTCCCGCACTGATATGCAAGTTCCCTAAAGCCAAGAGCTGCTAGCTGCTGGCTGGCTGCTCCGCCTGTCCGTCTGCCGTGCCTGGCCAATGGGAATCCAGGCCATTCAGGAAAGGGTGGGGTACATTCCAGCAGGAAGCAGTGGCTGGGGGAGGGGTGCGAGTTCATGCTACACATTCTGTGAGTCGGCAGCACATGGAGGAGAAGGGGGAAGGAAAAAGAAGAAAAAGAAAAAAGTCCAGGCCCACCCACCCACTACAGCTTGTGAACACGCCACTACTCTCACCACCATTCTCAGGCTGCTGGGCTATACACACCGTGACACATTGTCTTATCTACCTGATAAGATACATATAAGGCCTTTACATCAAAAGATCCCGGTGTATTTCTCCATTCTTCAGACCCCTCCCCCTCCCGGAGGGGAAAAAGCCCTCCATGTCACCTTTTAAGAAAGCAAACCGCTCGCTCGCTACATACTAGGAACATGGGTGGATCTAGAGCTGCAGTTGAGGGACATGCGTAGGCAAAGCAAGCCCACCATTACAACACTGAGCCTGTCCGCAGCCATTTGATCAAGGGAGTGAATGAGGCTGAAATCTAAAGCCATGCCTAAGTCCAATATCTTACAACCACAAATTAAAAACTATTGTATCATTTAGCAATTTAATATGAATTTCTCATTTCGATCCCCGGCTTTACACAGGGCAGAAAATTAATTTAATTGAACCACAAAACACACAAAGCATGTGGCATTACAGCAAAACCTCCACAAGAAACCTTTGAATTGAGAGAAAATAAAACGTCATGTATAGTTGTGTACGGTACATGAGAATCCAAAACAGAAAGTAAGACCAGTAGAATCCTGTATTTATCTAGCAGGAGGCTTTAAAATGTTGACAGCTTGCAGTGGACCTTTATCCAGATAAAGCACTTGGGCCATAAATTCAAGTGTGGCCGATACGTTAGTATATAATCAATGAAGGTAGGAAAGAGTCTAGATAAAAAGATGGGATCATATGCAGGGAAGAAACAAGACATATGCACGCGCACACACACACACACACACACACACACACTACTGTTGCGCAATACTTATCTCAAAAGACACCAGTAGTTCACTAATAGGGCAAAGGCCTTTAAAGCCGGGATTTTAACCACATTATAGTTCACCATTTCTATTGATACCATTGTACTTGATTTTTACATGATGAGACCGTTAGCTGTTGACCCGCTAACCCTTCACAGAATGCAAAATAAGTGGACGGCGTTTGAGAGGAGCACTGACCTCCAGTCTCAGTCTCAGTGCTTGTAGCTCTATTTGAAATAATTTGCTGGAGTCACCCTCTCTTTCTAGCCGCATCCAATAAATAACTCATCCGAGGTCCGCTTGCACAATATCATACAACTGAGAACAGTTTTGCACGATCTCAATTCAAACAGTGTTTTATGTATAATTTTAGTAGATGAGGTGCAGGGGGCAACTGGGGGCTCCGATACCCAGGTTCGCTCCCGGGCTCATTCCACCATCGGCTTCAGTAGATATTGCCGTTTAAGCGTGGCTCTTATTTGGGTAGCTATGATATGATATGGGGACAATTCTGATGAATTTGCAATTCTAGTTTTTTGACCATCTCAGCAATAAGTCAGATACATTTTCATTTTTTATTTTCAATTTCTCTAAATGTGGGGCCAATTTTCCAGCGGTGTGTGTTGATGGGGGGTGGGCGTGGTGGCGGCAGAGCAGCCAGATTAATGTAAAGGAAACATCGGCATATGCAGTGCAAAAAAATGTATGTTTGACAAAGAAAATTAGGAAGTGTCCCATACAGTGCCGTTCGGACTTCTTTTTCGGACTAATTCTGCACAAACTCATGCCGGGCCAGATCGAACCCCCCCACCACCACATCAATGTTTCACAACCACTCAGACAATACACCCGGGTTTATTTTAATTTCATCTCCATGTGAGTTTTTTGCAAGATTAAAAAAAAAAAAAAAAACCCATGGTGTGAAAAGGCTTTAACTCAAACTCACCCATGTGACCAGTATTAAAATAAGCCATGACAGAACAATTCAGTCATTACATTTCTCATTTGAGCACATCAAATATCCTGTGACCAGAGGACACATGCAGACACTAAAAACCGAGAGCTTTTTCCCCCTCCCCCGAAATACCTTCAAATCATTTCTGGTAGGTAGGTAGTAGGCAGGTAGGGTGGGGGTACGCGACAAGGATCGTGTAATTAGTTAAAGCCTGTAAGACGTGTGTGTGTGTGTGTGGGACACCCAATGCGTGTGCAGATCCTCCTCACATGACAGCCTGAACGCTTCCTATGCCATTGTCCAACAATATGACGGTCTATCCTATCCCTTCCCAAGTTGCTGACTAGTGTACAAATCCAAAAGGCTTACTCTGGCCAATCTCTTAAAAATGACACATCTACACCATCCAGCTTCAATGCCATCAGTGATCATTTCTGTTACACTAAATTAGAACCGCTCTGACCCAGCGGTCGGTATGCGACGCTGGCCTGAGCCGCAACCCCGTTCAAACGAATCGAAAAGGGTGCTCATGCAAACCCAAAAGGGAGGCACGGTGGCCCCCAGAGGCCACTAAGTGAGAGCCCAGTCGGGCTGCCCCGTGCTGCCCCGCCCTGGAAGCAGTTAGCAGCCCGTTAGCACTCACCTCCCACTGCATGTGAGGCGGGATGTTCCTGATCTGCAGCTTACAGCTCCTGGAGAGAGAGAGAGAGAACAAGGGAAGAGAGGGTGGAGTGGTGGGATAGAAAGCAAGAAATCGAGAGGAAGGTAGATGGGAAGAGACGGAGATAGGGAATGTTCGAGTGGGGAAGGGAGAGAGAAAAAAAAAAAAAAGCAGAGCAGTTAGTCATAAGGTAGTCAGCAGCACCAGGGCTACAATGAGATAAATGACAGACTGAGGCATTCTTTAAAAAACAAAACAAAACCAAAACAAAAAAACCTTGGTTCTCTCCAACTAGGGAGACACAGACTGAGGTGGAGACGCTGTGGACTCCTGCTTTAATACCATCCCCAACACAGCAGGTGCACCACACACACACACACACACTGGGTAAGACGGGAGGAAGGGATGGAGGCAAAGAGGGTGAAGGGGCGATTAGGCGTTTGGAGTCGTTGCTGGGTGGCCTAAATTGAGGAGGGTGCAGAAAAATCTAAATCAAGCTAAATGCACTCTTCTCCCCCGCCTTCAGCCATTCTCCTCTCATTGAGAAGCACAGAGAGTGAGAAGGTGGGGACGAGGAGGTAGGACACTGAAGGAAGGGAGGAGCAAAGGAGGCATCAAGGAGAGAACAGAGGGAAAATTAAAGGATGAGAAGGTAAACACCCTGAATGCCTCGTCCAGTCACTTTTAGCCAAGCGTGTGCTCACAGAGCTCAACACCATGGCGAGGCTCAACCCTACACCTTTTCTCACCCTTTTCCAGCCAATAGACACTTATCCAGGAGCGCACTTTTTTTTGTGTGTGTGATGGTGTTGCAAAAAAAAAAAAAAAAAAAGGAGAGAAAAGGGATGCCAAATGGAAACTGAAGGAAATCTCCACTAGCCACGCCGCGCTCGATAATGGGACAATTCAGAACGTGGCACTTGTTCGCGTCGACTACATGAGTACACATAGCCACGCACGCACAGCGGAGGCAAGCGGAGACTACCAAACACAGTGGCGCTCTAGCACTAGAAACAACCAGACTCCAGTGTGACAAAATCCCAATTCATCCAATTCCTTTTGCCGTGGAGATCCCCCCCCCACCCCACCCCACCCACCCCCACCATTTAGATACATCTGCGCAACACTGGAAGACCAAAAGTGTACAAGGCCATGAATGTACTGGATCCGTTTGGAGGTCATGCAGACAAAAAGGAACTTGTGGATCAATGAGTCACACGGCTTCACAAGTCACAAGTGTTCACTTGGACGTGGAGGTTACATAAAATGTGAGAAAAGTGCACGTCACGCCAAAGTCCACCACCTGCTGACAAACCTAAAGGAACACAATGTACATACAGCTGGGCGCTAGCATGAATGGAGACCCACTCACACACACACACACACTCTACTAATGTGGAAGCACAAACCCTGACCCTAACCCATTTCCACGCTGGCCTTACAAACATTCACACCCACACCCACACACTTGAGCCATAACCACATCTACACTAATCACCCAACACTTTTTAAAATGGTATATACTATTTATATGGTACTTTCATGGTCATTTTACTCATGATTTTCATACTTTCAAGCTTCACCGAGCAGCTGAACGTGACATCTAAATGCAGCTCATCTATTTCTATAAAGTGTTCGATACCTACTGGAATTTTTACATTTTTTTTTTTTTTAAAAAGCTGCTGCCTTCTGCAAGATAATGCCTTGGAGCACGCAGCGTCCATCCACTCGCCCATAACTGCACACGCTCAGAGTTAGCCAACATAGTTTATGCAAGACAGAGGAGAGCATGTAACAGGTTTAAAAAAAAAAAAAAAAAAAGGGCCGATTGAACACACACCCAGCACACAAGCAGCCCCGTCCACACACCAGAAGGGAGTACATGTGTGCAGCGTAGGCCGCAATGGAGATATCTCAGCATAGGAGTTTTGTTTTTTTTATTTAAAAAAAAAAAAGGACAGGAGGACAACCCCCAACATCAAGCTAGCTCTAGTTGCGTATACAACATATTCAGATAGACATTAAGAAACCACTTAAATTCTAAATGGCCAAATCTGAAAGAAAATTCCCAAATAGCCTCCAAGAGGAATTCCAGCCTTTTCCGGCCCACTGTGCCATTCCTGGCTGACCCGGCCCCCCTCCCCCCACCATTCTGTGTGCTCTGCATTGCGGTGGGAACGCCATGCGAAATGTGCAAATGCACCAACCACTTCCAGTCGGATTAACCTATAGCTCCACACACGAGGAAGTCAGGGGGGCGGAGGGGGGGGGACTAGCCCTGTTTCAGGCAAGGGCAACAAGGGCCCTCTCTGCCCTGTGGGGGTGGGGCCCCGTTGCCATGGACACGGACAAGTCCACTGACAGGAACATGTAGAGTGGGGTTAAAAGTGGGAGGGAGGGAAGGAGTGACTGGGGTTGGCTCGTCATGTGATGGCCAGGAGGAGGCCGGCTCCTTATTTACTTTTAAATTCAACCAACATTCTACACATTCAAACCCCCCCCAACACCCCGCCCACCCCGCAGCCCAGCTGAGATCTCGGGGGCCCGCACTGTGGAGTTTGTGCGCACGAGTGTGTGCGTACACGCATACGTACGCAAGCACGCATATGCATCTCTGAAAACCACGAGGAATCCCAAGCCGAGCGCGGTGACGCTGCGCCACACCCGTACTCATCTCCATTTCCCTGCCACCCACCCATACTGTAGTACTATACATCAACACCAGAGACACAAGATTTGTGCTCAACGCCCATCCCCAGCCATTGACTATTCAGTATGCAGAGGTTCTGAATGACTGAACTCTACACAGCCTGGTTTCCGCTGCCCTCTTACAGGCCTTAAATGCACCGTCTGCACCCAACAAGCTACACGCAACACTTCCATTAAGCTAGATTCATGGGGAAATCTGATAAATTGTCATCGCTGTGTACAATTAAATGACAGTCAGAAATGACAGAACTTCTGCGAGGATTATTCCTCGTCTCCCCTCCCCAAAAAATAAATATTTCAGAGACAAGGCTCCAGTGTCACTTTGATATGAGCTTAGGAGGAGGGAGAGTTGAGGAACCTTTGCCTGCAGACTGGTTGAAACAAGGGGCCACATTCAGAGTTCTCTGGCACCCCAAGTCTCAGTCCCAAATCCCCGTTTTGCAGGTGGGGCCCCACGGTGACCCTTTGACCCAGAATTCTTCTAATAAGAGCCAGGAGCTACTTCTGCAAGCACAATGACCCTGGTACGATCTACACTACTATTGTGTCGCAATTTATAGTTCTGTTTTTTTACAACAACAAAAAAAAAGCTGTTAGAAAACAAAAAGGTTGCAGTATTTTAGCAAAAGGACGTACAGAGAACTTAACTGTTAAGGGCTACTTGTGTTAAATAAATGAATAAAATTAAAAAAAATCCTGCTTTGTCAAATACACACTTATGACCATATGCCCTCTGACTTCCATCTCACCCTCATTCACAGTCACATTTGGGGCCACTGCTCCAAAAAGCATGCCATTTTCTTACTTCCTGTACTTGACTAAGGGTGTGTGTGTGTGTGTGTGTGTGTGTGTGTGTGTGTGTGTGTGTGTGTGTGTGTGTGTGTGTGTGTGTGTGTGTGGCTAGTTTTAGATTTTTATACATTTCTAATCTGGCTTAGGAATTTAGGTCAAAGAGTATAATAAAAAAAGGACACTGGTACAACTCAGTTTCGCTTATTATAATTATGGTTGAAATTAAATATTTATGAACAAACATTTAGTGAGCTAATAATTTCTGTCCAAAATAGACAAAACCTACAATTTTATATGGGCCAGTTGTGATCATAGACCAACATGCAATCCACTCCACTTTGATAAAAAGCTAGCAAATATAACGCCCATTTTAATGGAACTAGATAGACTAAGATTCTGATCAATGCTGGAAAGCTCCCGTTGTACTAATTGCCACACATTTTCCTGAAAATTTAACTTTAGAGGCACAAGACATCGTCAAGAAGCTAGCCTCATTTTTGTATGCCATTTAAAATTAAAAACCTATTTTCACATAAACAGTAAATTCCAAAGCACACAGCTATGGGGTTTTTTGGAAGTTAAATGTAGTGAAGTGTCCATAATATGACACAAATGGCTGAAAATGTTAATAACTATAAAAAAAACAATACAATAAAGCTATGGATGATATTTTTGTATTAATTGTGTATTTTATGTTGCTACTGCATTATAAGTCATTCGTCAACACTGCAGTAGTGTTGGTAATCTACCCACTTTATCAGACAGTGTGGGCTGTTGGCCACAGAAAGTTCAGAGAAATGTACAGCAAAAAGCTGGAACACACAAAAATATATATTCCCCATTTTCGCCAACATCAAAACACCGTGCTCCTCAGCATCTTGCCCCATGCCCCCGTGTCTTTGCATGAACCCCAAGCTGCGTCCATCCCAGCCTGGTCCCTATAAACGGCTCTGGGGAGTCTCTGCCTGCCTGCTATAGCACTTCCCCTTCCTGGAGGGTTCAAAGGTTAAGCCACAGTGATTGGCCAAGCCCCCAGCTGATACTCAGCAGGCTGGAATGCAAAAAAAAGGGGCCCCAGTGTACAACCGTGTGTATGGCGTACACTCAGAATGCTGTTCCCATAGCTTTCGTGTTGTAAAGGCAGGGCACATTTTACTTTTTTCAAGTGTGGCTGAAACTTGACTCTCTCGCTACCATGGCCAACAAAACAGACTGCACTAAGACAGAGAAACGTCATCTGCTTTCATGTTCAATATTTTGTGGACTAAGGTGAGGAAATCTGACCCAAAATTCACATTTAGCTTACCTGGTATTTATCCAAGCAAAACCTAGTCATTAGACTGCTACGAGTTAGGCCATCAGCCTGCCAGCTGCTAGGAATGCTTGTATGGTGTTCAGAATTGAAAAATACATTTTACGTCAACATGCCACAGAAAAAAAAATCGTCACTTAGTCCATTATCATGTACCCGTATTCTAAAATAATCTAATCCCTAAAAATAGCAGTTTTATGGTACAGCTTCATAGCCTACGTGTTCCACTTAGATTCCCTGATTTCAAATGTGGCCCATTCTTTTGCGTGAAACTCCAAATCAATTAATATCCACACTGAGGAAAAAATAACGTATATTACGAGTAACGCCTCTCAGAAATAACTTGAGCAAATACCAAGCAGGAGTCATTTTAATTTAATCCAAGACACGATTAATTATGACCAAAATGCGTCACCGGGAATTGACGCACACAACGCCAAATAACCCCCCAAAACCTTTTACACCTTAAACCTAGATTGGACAGACCTTGCAAACATAATGGTGGCAGACTTATGGAATTCACTCATCACTGAAATACGACAGTTGAGGGGCTACAGGGGTCTACTCTGAGACTGAGGTTTTTCCGTGACTAGGGCCCCAAACCTCCCATTCCAGTCGCGTTTGGGAGTCCATCTCATGCAACAGCACAATGTGTGGAGAGGAGGGCGGAAGCGCAGGGCAGGCAGAATGACGGGCAGATCCTTCTCAAATGGACGACTCCACCAGGCCTGTACGCCTCAAATCCAGCCTGCACACATTTCAGTCACTAGCTCTGACGTTTCAGGGGGGGGGGCAGAGGGGAAAAAAAAAAAATCGCCCTAGGTTGCACCTCGAATCGCATCACGCACTGGGACTTAAAATAAAAATTACCAGTGGATGGGGCAGGGGAGAAATGCAAGATCTACTGGTTACAAGCAAATGCACAATGGTTTCAGGAGCACCACAGTCATGGCGAGGGGAGGGAGCGCACCACCATACGCCCCTTTGATTTGACCCCAAAGCGTTCATACAAATGGCATCTCCTTTAGCCAAAATAAAAGATATTTCTGCCCATTAATTTAGCCACGTTCGCCAGCGACGTAAACGCACATGCCCAGTCAATCTGAAACTAAAAAAATAATAGAAAACGATACTTGTAGAAAATGGCTGAAGGAAACAAACAAACAAAAAAACTGGAGCCCCCACGAGTTGATCCAAGCACCATTTAATAAAACTGGACCTACCTTTGACGTTTAGGGACTGAGTGCTCCACTTCGAGAAGTTTCCCATGAAGTTCAACTTTACCTAGAAAAGGGGAAATAAAAAAAACAAAACACAATTTTAATTCCACTAGTAGTTTGGTCTCCCAGCAGGCCTCGTTTCTTGCTTTGAAAAAAAAAAATGCCTCTAGTCTTGCTGTTTATAACTCGTTTTATGGAGTGCAGTAAAATCTAAACACACATATATGTACCGACAACACAGGCCTGGATATTTTCAGGTTAATGTGATAATATGAAGACCAAATTAGTGAAAATGTGCGGGCCACTGTAGAGCAGCACAGGGACACAGCAGACGAGCTAGACACGAGCCCAATTCGTAAAATTATACGAGTTTAACCTAATTGTTACGTGGCCTACATTAACGGGCGTAACTTTAATTTCAACAGCAAAGCCGTGACACAAAATAAATAATATACAATAAGGCAAATGGGTCTTGTGGCTCGTTTCGTTGGCCTACATTTGACCAGCACAATTAAACCACCTGGTGTGTCAGTATGGGCGGACAGGCTCCACCGTGGGCTGTAACGTAACAAGTTAGGGCCACTGAGAGGGCCTGCACTTTAGAGCCTTGCAAGTTCAAAAAGGGAGGCTCGTGAAAGCGGTAGGTTAACGGACTACAGCCCTATAGTCCCGGTGTAATATACAGCCTACACTACGGTTTCACTCCACGGCTTCCACAGCCTGTGCGTCCCTCGCTGCACAGAGCGGCGTAGCCTACAACAGGAAAGCCCCGGTAGTCTCATCCCTGTGACCGGGCTCACTCGGGTCGGACTGTGGGGAACGTTATGAGCTGGGGGGGGGGATTTCACTCGAAAAACTCGTGCAGCTATACGTCTGCGTCCACGGTGTCAAAAGGCCAACTCAAGGCAGTGGGAGAGAGAGAAATGCTTGGATACACCACCCCCTCCTCCCCCAATTCTACAAGACTACATGCATTTCTCCTAGGGGCCCTGAAGTAAAGCAATCTCCACACAATTGCAGCGGTTCGTGCGTCGTTCAAATGCCACTTCCCACCCCCCTAAATTTCTCACCTGAAAGAACATCAATGGCCTTCATTGCAACCTTCTCGTCCGGGCAATCCACGAACGCATAGCCAGTTTTGACAAGAAATGGACCACTGTGCGGAATCTTCCACTGCTCAAAGATAGTTTCCAAGTCCTCCGCGCTCGCCTCTTCGCTCACGTTGCCAATGTACAGCTTATTCATGTTCTGCACCGAAAAGGACAATCTTTAAGCTGTGGGAGAGATAGTTATTTGCTCTCTCGGACGTGCAGTGTTTGGAGTAGCCTAAAATCGCCTTTACTACTACGGAGTGGCCGTGGCGTGCTTCCCGGTCGTTCAAGCCACAGATAGATTTAAACTGGCAAACCTCACAGTGCGTTTGCGCTCCCTTGCCCCTTTCTCTCTGTCGCGCAAAAAAATAAATTCTCAATTATTAATCCCTCGTCTCCAAACGATGGCGGGCTGGGTGAAAAGGAGGAGAAACTACTTTGTGTCTTCCTCCAAAGCCCTTGGCAAAGAGACGGAGAATGTCACACACGGTAAGGCTGGCGCCCGCCTCTGACTAAGACCAAGAAGAAGAAGAAGGTGGAGGAAAAAAAAATCCTCGGCTATTCCGGCTTTTTTGAATGAGCCACGTGTTCAAACTACAAATCAACCCCACACGTGAGGAATCCCAATTGCTCAATTAAGTGTTTTGGGATTGGGGAAAATTGCACGGGAACCTGGGGTGGGGACAGCAGAGGGGAGTGGAGAAAAAGGAGGGGAATAGTGGATTGGTGTTGGGAAAAAACCTGGCGAGCTGTGTGCGTAAAGGGATTCCGTGAGAACCCAGTGTATCTCTTACTAGAATCACATTCGTGTGCCTTTCTCTGCTAAGCCTCGATTCTCATTGGTCGGCTGAGAAATAGTAAAACGGCACTGCGCTCGCGCACGCCCATAGCAGGGGGACGCTGATATTGCGGGGGCTTGTGCGCACGGCGGTGGTGGTAAGTGCGCTGCGCGGATGACACAGTAGGAGGAAAGGAGGTGGGGCCATTCATAAATGATATTGCACTATATTGTTAAATTGCATATATATATGAACACATTCAATTTGAGGGATCTAGAATAGGGAGGGCCCTGTGTCGCTTCTTGGGCCCACGGTGAATATGGGAACGACACGTACTACTCTCCAAATGACGGCATCCATCTTCTCCAACAAGACTGGAGCCATTCCCTCCCTGTGATCCACAATTCAAAGTCCAACAGTACGCCCGACTTGCCCGTGGTCACACAAAATGGCACTGAGGGGGCGTATTGGGCGAGATGACTGCTGCCACGCCACTCATTTCTTCCCCAACTTTCAGGACATTTGAAAAATCGAGAAACTCTTGGCCATGCCGGCTGAATGCATATGGCGAATCTTCTCTCCTATACCTCCGGCATGGGGCTGTGCATGCACTGGAAGAGGGAGGGGTTTCCTACACAAAAGTGCCCCTAGCGTCATGTGTAACGCACAGCCCAATTGAATCACATGTGGAATACATGTTTAACATATTACACAACTGTCAATAAGATAATTCGTAAATCACAGTTGGAGGCCGATAGGTTACTTGTAGGTCACGCCACAAAAATGGGCTTATTATCATCAATAATCAAATCCACACCTGTTGATATATGACAGAGGCCGATAAATTGTCAATCCAGGACTTCTCAGAATTTTTCAACACCAAAGACAATAAATTACATATGGGGTTACGCTGACCTAGGGGTCCAATCTGGGAATAGTTTTGTTTTCAGACAGAAATCAACTGCATAACATTCTAGATGGGGAAAGAGGGGGGAGTGTGAAACCTATGACCACAATAGCCTTTGTTATACAATTTCTCCCAGTGCTGACTTCTGGTAAAAAGCTAAATTCCACTAGTATGCCTATTTGATCAAAAGGCATAATAGTGGAATTAAAGTGTTTTGGTTTTTTATTTTGCTGGAAACTGTTTTGGACCTCCTCGAAGGCCCCATGGGCTTCCAGATCCCACTATGTAGACCACTATGTTATCCTATTACTTATGTATACTGTATATACTATATTTCCAGTAGAAGTGCAGGTAACAATATTGATATATATCACACACATATATATATATATATATATATATTTATAAAGTATGTGTTCAATTCACACCCTGTTGTGCACAGGCAACATTAACTTAGTTTATTATTACAATTTTAGATAAGAGATATGAGATACAGTCAGTGACTTCTGCATCTTGTGTGAGTTGCATAAGGGCATAATTCAATCAGTGATAAGTGCTAAATGAAAATCTAGGTGAAGATGAACTCGTCAGTGATCACTCAGCAGTCGAAACAATATACAAGTATATGTTTCATAATAGCATTAATTAAGTTTTTATTGTCTTGAAAAGATCCAGTTTCATGTAACCTACACATAGGTCTGATAGTATTTGCGCTGTCATATAGGCTAATGTAAATTTAGATTGATATAAGCTTGAAAAGTTGCATAGACTGTGCTTCTTGTGATACTGTTATGCTGCTGCAACCCCAGAATTTCCCCCCTGGAGATCAATAATCTATCTATCTTTCCCAATAAAAAGTGAGTTTAGGTGGGTTTAGCCTTCAGTACACCCCATTGTAAATGTAACAATTTGTTGCATGCAAGTGCATTGATCTGTATTTGGGGCTACTGTGTTTCTTATCGTAAATGCCTAGGTGTGCATGCTCATGTGAAGCAGGCTACAAAGGGAGTGTTGGTTTTGTGGGCCCTTTAGCCAGTGGCTCAGACTGGGGCCATGACTGTCTCAGTAGGTTTACTCCTCTGCCGCTGAACAAACACACAGAGCCCTCTGATTGGTCGGGAGGGCCGTCCAATCAGAGGGCTCCAGACCCGCTCCGTACTACTGCTGCTGGCTCGGCTTCAACGCGCTCATTCATTGGCTGTCCCGCTCTGCTATTCTATATGAATCAGCGCGCCAATTATGCATTTCTCTGCATGTTTTCCCTTTATCACGAGCCATAAACATGCAGGCCAATAACGAAATATGACACGGTGACTAAATCCGCCGTACTTTATATAACCTCTCATGTGATCAATAGATGAAGTTTAGATTTTGCTTACAACTTAATACAATTGAGATGAATAAATGAATAAAGAATAAAAGTGAGTATTTAAAACGCACATTTGATTCACCGACTGTTTCCTAATAGTTTTGCAATTCGTTCTAACGTGTAACTCCAGAAATGTACCTTGACAAGATTTTGCTCAGTGGTAGATCCATAACTTTTTTTTATTAATGCACCTCTACAATGACGAATTCATTCAAACCTAGCGTTTTCCATCGGCCTACATGCTTCTACAATTTTTTACAATTTAGTTTATTCGACCTTAATGATCTCCGTTGTAAGGGAAATAACGAAATGCAAACATAACAACCGTATCTAAACTTAGCTCCTGTGATACATTTACGGACTACACGTATAGAAACAGAAGTCACGGCGGTGTAAGACCGACATTGTCCGATTAAATGAACCGATGCATGGCTGCAGCTTTTCTGTGTGGCTTGCAGACGCTTGCAGGAGGAGTGAATGTATCGCTGAGGAATGTACAGAAAGTCTCCCCGCCCCCAGCCTCGGGACTCCTCGCTGTGGACAAATTCCATAGGGGCAAACTGACATAAAGTTTCAGACCAGGCTGCATCCTATGTGGACTGATGTCTGCGGTTTATATGAACAGAAAAAAACATGGCAAAAAATCGATCTGGGTGAACATAGTCTAGGTGAGGATATTTCCAGAGAGAGAAACATTGTTTTAATTAAGTAAAACGCAGCCTAACTTTGTGTTATTGGCCTCACTCCAAGTTATAGATAGTCTACGTCGCCAAACGCAAGGGTCTTTTTTCCCTTAGGCTACATTGACTCAAGGGATTCTGTGTTCCGGTGAGATTCCTTTATTTATTTATTTATTTTATGTATTTCTTGTTAGGCGAATATAGCCTTTCTCATTGTGTTTCACTTGAGCTTTAGCCATTGAAAACCCCACCGGCTGACTGCTTTGGACGGAGAATGTATGGAACATTGTCGTGAACGCCATGTTGAGAGAGAGAGAAAGGGGGAGAGGCAGAGAGAGAGAGAGAGTTGAGCCTCACATTGACACACAACTGTGACGGAAACAATGCCATTATCGATGTAGTAACAAGTTTTATTCAGGCATATGTTTTCTATTTACACCAGGTTGTGTTCATACAGGCTCCAATACAAGTCTTCAAAAAAAGAAAACGTGGCTAAGTGTTTTCTCCTCAGATTCCCCTATGGGATGGCACCCCTCATCTCATTAGAAAATGGCGGTTTATGCCCTCTCAAAACACATGCCAAGGAACATTGCTTTTTATTGGTATGTAATGAGCTAATGGTTACTGGCAAAATATTAAAAATGCTATTAATTTTTGCAACTGCTACTTTATGTAAAAAAAAAGAATAATGCTAATAAAGAAATTATACCCTACTTTTTCTTGGTTTCCCGTTGCTCATCCCGGACTCAAACGCTCCCATTAGTAAGAAAAAGTTGAATCAGTCTAGGCCACTGGTAATAGTAGAGGGTATTTAAATGTGTGTGTATATTTTTAAGGAAAGAAATTGTCTCTCGTTTTATTGAAAATAGTGAATAAAGATATTTATAGCATGCATGGCTACCGTCACACATCACCACTATAAGTCTAATGAAATATTTCCTTAACTGCAAGTAGGTTGATTAGTTACTGTGCACTCTGAAATTGATCTAGTGTGTAAAATTAAGTTGCCTATTTAGGGTTTTAGTATTACAGTAAAAATACTTTTTGTTAACAGCATCTGCTGATTGTTTTTTTTTAGATAAAGCTGACGTTGTGCATTTCTATTGTTATGAGCAGTTGGTCAGATTAACACCATATGTAGATGCAGGACAGAGGCCTGATAAAACTGTATTTCCACACTGGAGTCACATGAATATTTGCTGACTTGGTCACACATTGCAGCTGTGGGCCAAATGGGCATTTTTGAGCATGTAGCGTTGCCACTCTTACTGGACAACTTTTCTGGTGTCCTGCTGGCTGCTGTCGTTTCCTTGTTGCAGCACCTTGATTGATTGGTTACACTGTCAACTTGTGCTTGAAATTCCTTAAACAGTTCAAATGCAATACATTTCTTGAATATGTTTGTCAGGTACATTGTTTTCTAAAATAAGGAGAAACTTGATTTGTTGTGCTTCAGGTTTTAATAGTTGTAATTTCACATTGCATTATGTTTATTTCAAAATGAAATGTGTGTTTTACTGAATCTGGAATGGAGTAAGCTGAATATTCAACCACAGTTGGAAAAGTTTTGGCAAATCTTTGTAGAAAATGTAATTGTTATTTTCTGTGTGACATATTACTTAGAATGACTTGTGCTGAAATTAAAGTGGAGTTGATCATCTGCAACCTAAATGATTTTGGCAATTCATTTTAGTAAAATAATTCAGATTTCAAGTTTTTTTTTAATGTATGATTTGACAGGTTTGTGAATCAGCAACATTGTGAAGTGTTAAGGCATAGCAATTAACTTTTCCCACTGTCTAAAACGGTTTAAAACTGTATATTGATAATGAAAAATGTTGTTATATTGAAACAAACGCCAGCACGCTAAAACAATAATGAAACATCATCATAACAAAAAAACACATCTCTGGCTCAGAAAATAAGTGTTTCTTGAATTTGGACACGTTTCTTTCAGATGCAAATAGATACTTGAATATTCCCTGACCTAAAATGTCTTTTTTCAGAAAACGTAATCTGCTTAGTAAGACCCAGAACTTTAGATAAGCCCCTTGTAAATTGATAAATAGGTCATGTGAGATTTCAATGGTACCAATACACCATCGAAACATCTGACTGACAAAAGAAGATAAATAGCTTGAGTTGATTGAAAAGCAAAGAATTCTGTTAACTTTAGTTATTCCAAAGTCAACCCCGCGTTAACTGCCTAGACGTGAACAAATCAGAGGTGTGATGGCGTTTACATTCAGTCCTCCACTCTTTGGATTCTATAAAGGGTGTAAGACTATGCATGTAACAGGATGTTGTTGCTTGTTAACCTTCAGACATTGTCCTGTGGGTTAGGACGGTAGCCCCTCTATCTCATTCTGATTGCAGGCTGATGATGTGGGAGCCGCAGGTTGCAACTCAGCCTGGTGTAAGCCACCATGGGCATGTGTTTGGCTTGTGTAAAACTATTCTGTTCCACGTCAACTTCGACCCGTCTCGTAAAAATTCATGGAAAAGCAGAGAAAGAATGAAAAAAGGTAACTTTTATGTACAATCAGAATGCAGTCCATGTGTCTGGCCCAGAGTTCAACAATGAGTCAGCTCTTCTTTTTTTGGTGGGGGGAAGTAGAAGGCGCGGACTGTTTCTTCCAAGTAGATCACTTCCCATATGTATACGTCTCTCTCTGTGTGAAGAATGTTTGCATGCCTGAGTCCCGGTTGTATAGGTGAGGTGTCTCTCCATGCATCCCCAACGCTACGAAACCATCTCCCCATTATGTCCACTATCGGCCATCCTGTCTGCAAACGGCCCCCTGCCATCACTACTACTTCAGAGGGTTTTCAGTGTGTGTGTGTGTGTGTATGTTTGTGTGTGGGTGGGGGGGGGGGGTTAGCTAATGGGAAGTCTAAATATTGAAATAAAAAAACACTAGCTCACATCCTAGTATTCAATTCAGTTAATTCTCTGCATTCTCTTCACCTGTCATGAAAGATAACATGTTTCCTCATTTATACTTTTTGTGTTGTGCGGGAAAACTATGCACGAAAGAAGGTCAGTGATTGAAGTTGACTAAATGTAACTTAAGGGGAAAATGAGTGCTACAACATACACACAATAGGAATCTGTCTGTGGCTCAGCGTTTCACCATGTGACGAGAGGATCTTCATTGAGAAAGAACTAACACTTTGACCTTTGTATCCTGCCAACTAGCGGTTACCTTGGAGCCTAAAGAATTATCTGTGAGTCGGTGTGAATGAATGCATAACTCCGAGGGGCCCCATGGCATGTCAGCAGTGATTATTAACCCCGTTTGAATGAAGTGCCTAACTCTTAGGGCTAAGGTCTACAGATAAAGGTTTACTCATTTGATTATCCACTCAGCTTTAAAAGATCTCGTTTGCTCTCAACTGGTATCAATCCAATATCTGATCGGGATAGAAAACCACCACCCGTCTGCAAGGTCTTGATCAATGCAGGATGCTGAGAGACTGATAACATTGCCTTTTGTGAATCAAACATGGCCATGTTCTATTATTACTGTTCTTCTCCACAGTTGAAAAGGGAAGTGTACTAGTGTCATTAAGTTGTCATATGGTAGTGAAAAAAAAGAAAAAGTTGTTTGAGTCTGCCTCTAAACATGTACTCTGATATAATCAATCTTTATTTGCGAACATTGCACCGTATGGAATGAAACTTGATTGGCATTATGAAGAAGTCTATCTGTATGTGGTTTGACTAGTATGGCTTGAATGAGAGAAAACCCAACTAATGGAAAGTCTATTGTGGTTTCAAAGCGCAGCTCCAGTTCTTGGCACTTCTTATTCTACGCAACTCTCCTGGCTTGTTTTCTCACCTCACCCACTCAATTTCTTAACTCCCACTACTACAACTAACTTCAATTTCATGCACATTAAGTCAGACACCACCACACACATTTGAGTTTTCATATATTTTTTTTATATTTCCATACAAAGAAACAATAAAACATTAAAATAAAAATCTCTGGAGGTGCTCAAATATTGACTTCCTCGACTAAATTTTAAAAAAAGCAAAAAAAAAAAAAAAAGAAGCAAGAGACTTAGAACGTGAGCGGTGTCCCAACCAGATTTGGTAACACTTAATCTTACAGCCCAATTTACCTGCTACTTACCAGGAGTATCTTGTTAGCACTAAATACTTAAAATCAATTAGCAACCAATACCCACATACAGACTTGTCATACCTTCTTTGTAACACCTATCTAACACAGGTTGTAAAATTAAGTGTCACCATTCCTTACAGCAACATTATTTCCTAAAACTGTAAACCTGGTTGCCCTGCAGCCTTCCTTCCCCGTAATGACAAAGACTATGTTATAAGTCATATAGAGCAAGAGAAGACTGCTCATTAACCATCGCTATAAAATCACTGCTTAAGAAAATTAAGAGGGAAGGAAAGATGCAAGTCTAGGAAACGAGCAACAAGTTATCCATCAGCCGCCGAGTCCTTTGCTCACACTCGACACTGATGCATCAAAAGGTCTAGAAATTAAGACATCTACTGCACGTAAACAAGACTTTTTGTCTCAAAACGTTCTGACTGTTGATATAGACGTGATAGTTCATAATGTTCCCCTCTGAAACAACTTGTTGAATCCGACGCCAGCATTGAAGGAGGCAATTGATGATGTTGAAAGACGCAACTTAGTATCGTCCTGCAAAAAACACAGACAGGGATTCACTTTAGTACAAATACAAGTCAGTGCAGCATTTTAATGACACCAATCAGCCATCAGTGGCGAGAGAAGCACCTGAACGTGTTTGGACAGGCATACCGACAGCCTAATTCAATTCATGTTAAAGACAATAACATGGATGCAGTCACGCTAGGTGTGCGTTTCTCTTCACACTTACGTGGGCTGTAGGAGCGGGACCGCGAGCGAGACCTGTATCGACTGTAGTAGGGTGATGGAGAGCGCCTGCGACTGCAGAAGGACAAAGAAAGATTACACCTTTTCCCCTCCCAACTTACCAGTGTAATATTCATTTTGTACGGTTTCTCACCTGTACCTGTAGTCATACTCGTCGTATCTGTCATAGCGGTCATAGCCACGGTCGTAGTACGAGTCTCTCCCCCTCCTGCCCCCGCTGCTGCCGCCGCCACCACCTCCTCCACCTCCACCACCACCACCACCACCGCCGCCGCCGCCGCCGCCGCCGCCACCACCACCACCGCTGCTGCCGCCACCATTACTGGTGATAAAGAAATCAACAAGTCATGACTTCCAGCTAGATATAAATTGTTATTTCACATACGATACACTGAAGGATGTTAATGCAATTTTGCAAAAATCATGAGTGAGCTCCATCCTAAGTACAACACACCTTGCACCCCAGTTGTCTGCGCCCCAACCTCCCAAATGTACACTTGTGCTTCGCATGGACTTCAACCACGTGATGTCATCTAATGCCACACTATAGGTATAAGGAACTAAGATGCAGGGACTTGACCATCTGCTGTTCTTACTGTGTTGGTCGACCCATGTAGATTCCTGGCGTGGGGGTGTGGGCACGCTTGGTAATGGAATAATCCACTCTGATGCGCCTCCCATCCAGCTCCATGCCGTTGGCTCGCTCAATTGCCTAGAGAAAACAAGAGGGAGGAAAAGACAAAGCTGCTATCAAAATCTCTTATGCACTTAGGGAAAGTGATTTAATTCACACAGGCCGACCTACATTAAACAGTAGCCCCTTAGAAGGGATGTCGGCGGTACAGGACGAAGACTTGTGTGTGGGGCGATGCTGACACCTAGTGGTGTACGCAGGTAAGCACACGTAACTTAAAAAAACACTACAGGAGTCAGTCTACAGGGGGAGGACTCTTCAAAGTCCTCCAGTATCACCACTTTAACATTTCTAAACCTCTCATAAAGCATTTCAAAAAGTGACATCTGATTATTTCCACCAATCCCAGTCTCAGACTAAGTGAGGATCAGGTGTGTCAGGGCAAGGCCAATAAGATGTCTTCTTTGATTGGTAGAAATCAGCTGCCTTTCCTACTTGTAAAGCAATGATTGTACTTGGAAGGATTATTTGAAAATGTTCATATTGTCTGAGAGGTCAGTGGAGGGGAGCTTTACACCTGCATGCACTACACCTATGAACATAACGTACCACACCCACACATATAAATGCGAATACTAAAATATAACAGGTATCAAATAACAATGTGAGGCCTGCACATAATAGCCTATACCATCTTGCCATTAAATAAACCACAACCATTTATCATACCTCCTTGGAATCCTCAATTCTCTCGAAGTAAACAAATGCAAAGCCACGGGAGCGGCCGGTGCGCTGGTCGTAGACCACGTTGACCCCGGCCAGGGGACCGTAGCGGGAGAACACCTCCCTCAGGTCACGCTCTGTAGTGTACAGGCTCAAGCCAAACACCCCCAGACATGTGTTAGGGTCAGGGTTCGCCTGGAAGGGTCAACAGTAAGTGTCAGAATTGGTATTGCAGCTTGACGCCACCAGATTTAACACATAAGGGCACAAAGACAGTAGAACCATGCCTTTCCAAACATCAGGCAAGCAAAAGAATGCAGCACTAGGAAAATATCTTCTATTACTTTGGATATAACTGTTGGAACATCCCTGTTGATACATTGGCACCTTCAAATCAGTCTTAAGAAAAAGTATTTTGGCATCAGTGTGCAATGCCTGTTGCTTTGTCTCAATAGCATTTCAGTGCCTTGCAGAGTACCATACTGTTTGGTCAAACATGACTTCTACTGTGTGCATGTTGGACAGAAGAGTGATATGGCAGGATGACAATTTCCATCATCAAGAATTGCCCAAAAATGATCCACAATTGCCATTTCTTTGCATTGTAACCAGGGTGGAGATTTGTTCAGACTGCACAAACTACTCGTATCATGACTATTGAAGTAAATCAAAGAATGGATTACTATTAAAGTAACAATAAACAATAACATTTTGAGAGTATATGGCCTCTTTAATTTGACATATTTCCTGTTGAAACAGGATGTTTGGGCGGGACATAATTCAGAGAGCCAACAGTCTAAACCAATGGGATCTCTGTTAGGGAGAGAAAAGCAGTTTCATTTGACAGGAGGGGTAGAGGGGCGTGAAATCTGATGTCGTTATTGGTTGGAATTTTTATGTACACCATGAGGTATCCACTAAAGATACTGTGTTTTCCAGGAAGCAAAAGTAATGGGATTTGGATATAAATATACACAATAAAATAAAAACATAGCTATCAAACAAGGTGAAAATTAAAAGTAATTTCAGTGACTTGTGTACATGCTAATGAGGGGGATACCATTGCTTCTGAACAAATCGCCTCCTGGTTGCACCAGTCCATGGGTAAATGTTCAGTGGGTAAACAATGACCGTTTTAACAACACCTTCTGAAATGGCTTTTAAAAGTCTTCCATTAGGAGAAGAGAGAGACATACAGAGACAGTACAAAACCAGTCTATTGCCATCTTGTCATTTTGAAACACAAAGGGGCAACAGTGCTGGACGTGTCAGAAGGTCCACATACCCTGGCATCAGCACCACCACCATGTACGCTTCTTTTGTCATGGCCCTGTCAACACAATGAAAGGAGGGGGAAGTTAATCAAAAGGGGTTATTAAATGTCACATCAAACTGTTAAGCAGAGCCACCAGAAAAATACTTTCCTCATGAATGATGTGAAAATCATTTGCCCTTTTGAATTCAAAAGTCTGTACTTTGTCTGTACTACCGGTTTGTGAATTTCATTCCTTTAAACCTTGCAGTACACATAGCACACACACAAAAAAACCCCACCAAAAAACCCCAGCATTTTTAAATCAATTTAAAGTGCAATCCTCCATTTCGCGCCGGTGCTCCACGCTAACACTTACATACACTGTGTTGAGCTGCTACACGTTATCTCCTCATGTGAGATGATGCTAGCCACCTAGGATCACTCAACCTAGTTTATGCTAAAGCTTAACCATGGAGCACCAGAGCGAATATCTACCGGGGACACATGATTACTAAATGATCAACAGGCCAATTTCCCCAAAACGCTGTATTCCTTTCCAGCTTTTCAGAAGCAACAACTTGTATAACCTGCTACTGGGGCAACACAAACACTGTCCTTCACCTTCTATTGGTAACGTCACTCTGTACGCAGACCTCGCCACACTCACCCTGCTGCCAGTGTGGCGGCGATGGTTGGCCATGGGAGAGGTGCTCTGGCTCCTCCCGCGGCGGTATTCTGGACTGAAGGAACGGGAGCGGGACTTCTTGCGATGGGAATGGGAGCGAGATCGCGACTGTCTATAGTGGTGGTTTGAGTTCCGCCGAGATTGAGACCTGAAAAAGGACGCAGCAGAGAAGGAGGACGGGGATTGGACATGAGGGAGAGTAGTCGAAAGTCAAACATGAGAAGTGTCAGGACATCCTTTAACAGGACAACACATTTCAGTGAACTAACGATGAATCAAGCAGCACCTAATGAGCGCTAAAGGACTACACCAGCATTTTGGGAAATTGTCCCATTGGTCAACTTACCCTTTATGTGAAGAGTTTTGGAAGAAAACACAACACCAACCAACCAATCTACCAGAGAGCCACCACTCCTACCGTAACATGTAAAAGGTAAGTTGACCAACAAGTCAATCTCCCAAAAGCTTGGTGCAGCTTGGAAAGATGATAATGTCACAAAGGCCAATAACATGGCAAAGCATACCTAGATTTTGAACGGGAGCCAGATCTGGATTCAGAGCGCTTGGAGGCCCGGGATGGACTCGGGGAGCCGGACCGGCTCTCCGACTTGACCCGAGCTGGACTCCTGCGGTCCGATTTAGACGGGGAGCGAGACTCCTATTGTCACAGGAGCATGTTAACAACACTCATATGGACAAATACATATATTGCCTCACAAACTGCGTACTATCACAAACACAGTAGTATAATGCACACATACACCTTTCTAAAATGTACAGCTTATGTACTGTGGAGGAAAGGGTTAGTACTAATACAATATCAATTAACAAATATTTTTGTTTTCAATGTGATGGTATTAACGTTGTGTAACAATGTAAAACATAGGTCTATTTCCGTGTCCACCTGGGCAATCAGGGTAAAAACTAAAGTTTTCATTTTACAGAAAGAGAGCAGAGTAAAGAAAAGATATTTGGAACACAAATGTACATTTACTTAACCTAGGGACACATTCATTCTTCCAGATTCTGTATACGCTACTCCCTTCTCTCAGGAATTCTATCCTTCTTCGTTCTTCTTTTTTCAGTTTTCTCATTTTCTGATTCCACGTCTTCCCCCAAATTTTCATTTTAGTCATTACTCTGCAAGTGCTTCTATATCTGAAACCATTCTTCCGTCACATTTCCTCCCTTTCCACTTCTATGTTCTGCTCTGTAAATGTTTTCATTAGCCTTCTTTTATCTTGAATATTTTCTTCCACATTCTTGGATAAAACTCTTCAAATCCTTCACGATCAATAACCTTAATGAAAAAAGAACATTCAATGAAATTACGATCATGGGTTTATGAAAAGGTAAAGATCTTTAGTGTTATAAATCATTGTATTTTCACTAAATGCAGGAAAATTACAGTGATGCTACATAAGATATATCATTTCAGAATAGGCAGGTGAGTACAACAGTGTAGGTGGTGGGCCTGTGGTCTAACAAAGTGAAAGCCATGTGGTTACATTGTAAAAAGGAGTTTAAACCTTTAATATCAGAGTTAAATGTCTAAATCACAGCGTAAAAGCAAGGAAGGAAGAGTGGCTTGAAGAAACGTTCACCTATAATCCCTAGCTAATATAAATAAAGACTATACCAGGCAACAAAACAAAAACTCGCGGTGCCCCATGTGCAATAATGGCTGCAGCAACAATAACATTTGAATCATGGGACGCCAAGCAAACGACGCAGTTATATCGTTATAAGTCAAATTAGCTACTTGTATTAAATTCAAATCAATGTGCAAATATTTCAATTCAAATCGATGTGCAAATACCGAGATATAATGTAGGCTCTGGCAAGCTACTCTGGCAATTTTGCAGGTAGGTAGCAAGCTAGGTAGCGTTAGCTAGTTAACGTTTGGAGGGTTTCGTTGAGGCGGTTTCCCTACAACGGGAATAGTCAATGTAAATATACTTTTGGGGGTGAAAATATTGCTTGCTAATGGCAAAGCAAAACACCGGTCCGGCTCTCTAACACCGATAAGTCGTTTTCGGCGTAACGTTAACGTTACTGATGCATTCCCTTGCAGTCTTCCTGGTCGTCAGCCACACAGGAGAAAGAGAGAAAGGAGGAAACGAGATACTTGATAACTTGTCTTTAAATATAAACACTTACCCGTGCTTCGTAGGTTCCGTCCTCAATGTCACTCATTGTACAATATAATATGACTGACTAATACGACAAAAAAAAAAGGTCCGTATTGAGGTTTAATACAGCGTTTTGTTCAGACCGGTTAGCTAGAAGATGGCGCACTGTAGGGGGCAGGGGGCGGCGGTTTATGTACTGCAGGCTGTTGCGTCATCACCTAGCTCTCCGCCCACGCCCCCTTGATGCCAAACTTGAGCGTGCTAACGTTGTTAATTGCTTGATATAAAAGACACACTTACCCATCTGATAAGATTGTGTCCTAGGAAATGTCATCTGAGCAGATTTTTAAAAAATCTTTATACATTTCTCCATTATGCTAAAACATCTAGTGTGTTAAATACTTTGGGAACCACTGGCAATACTTGTAAGGTAGCAAACAACATTTGATCCCATGTCTTGTGAGGCAAATCATGTCACAACTAAGACCACAATGATACCGATACATATTTTTCAAATGATTTAATTCATAGGGTTTCACTGGATGATAAAAACCATCTCAACAGAAAACAGCTTATTTTTCCATGAGGGGTCAAAAGTCATTTTGTGTATCAATAAAGCTTTCTCTCATGAAAATACTCAATGTTTATTAATATACTTCTGGAAGTTAAGAATAGCTGACAGTCCAGTCTGCTTTACCATCTTTGTCCAGCTATGTGAAGCAACGTACATTTCTGACATCACTCAGTGCAGATGCAGTCTATCCACAACTCAATTACTCATTGTACTGGCTTCAAAATACACATATGGACATCTGATCAACATTTGTAGCAAAATAAATGGCCAATTACATCTGATATGTTTTCATCCTAAATCATGTTCATCATATTTTACCATGTCACTGATTTTGTTGAATGTAAATATTGCCCATCTTCACTGCTTCACAAAGTCCCTCATGTATCACCTTTTCAGCAAAAAAAGCCTCCTCCCTTCCTCTGGGCTAGACTGGGTAAGATGTTTTGTTACATGTTTTATTTATACAGTAGCAAAGGTCTCTTGGCATTATAGGAGCCAGGTTGAGTTTCTACAAAGGGCTTGCAGCAAGGCTGGAAGAAGGGATATGTCAGAGCGGATATGTCAGAGCTTGACATATCGCTAATGTCAAAGTTGGACGAGCGCACTATTTTTAGGGAATCCCTATAGAGTCACAGTGCAACGTGAACCCTGAACACGTGTACGCAATAGGTCAGTCATCTTAACAAATAAATAAGGCTAAATAGAGCTAAACAACCAAACGGTACATTCAGTCATTCCACATGTAAAATGAAACCGCTCCCAACACTAGGCATGAGAGCTAAGTATTGGATTGCAGTTGAGACATAGCGCGCGCACACACACACACACACTCCTACTCATTTATAAGGTGGCAAATAAACATTGTCCTCTCATATTCTACATAGAGTAGAATAAAGTAAATACACATTTATAAAGCCTTCAAAGGGAGTGCAAATAACATTCTTTGGATTATCTCTTTCAGTTACTACTATACAGATTAATTATCTGTAAAATTGTTGTGTATGTTAGCTTAAAAAGGAACCATCTATATAATAAGCAATTGGACTGGCTGCAAATTGAAATGCAGCTATTCTGATCTACCGTGAGTGTACTATCTAGTTGAGCATTTCAGTGTTGAAATGTGTTGAAATGTGAAAGTGTTGAAGCAGGTGTGCACACTGAAGCGTTCTTCTTAGCCATTTCTACGGGGGAAACTTGAGATTGACTTTCAGTTCCAAGAGTGTTTACCTCTACGCATTCGCTGTAACAGTCACCAAAGTTCCAATCGTGAAACCTTAAGAAAAAATTACCTAAAATTCAAGCCAAAGAATGTCAGCAATGTAAATATCAAAAAGATACCGAGTAGTCCTGGTATAAAAATAAATATCAGCATATGAAAGGAAAGAACAGCAAGCAGTCGTCCTCCTTTCCTCTGAGTTGGCTGAACATTGCTGGAATGCATCCCATCTTCTAAGTTAGTAGATGTCCATACTTCTCCATATTGCTTTTTATTACCCATACATTGTTAGATCAGCGAGAACCCATCAACATTACCCTTCTTGATGTGGTCTAGGCCTATTAGGCGTGTGTGGGTGAAGGCGTGGCGTCCCTGGGTGGCTGCCAGGTGTTTCCTGCTTCGAAGCTTTCGGTAAGGCGGCGGGAGCAGAGGCAAGGACGCCCCCTGCAGTGTGAGAGGTGTTAGTGGATGAGGCGTTGACCACCTGGTCGATTTTCCCCTCCAGTTTGACCAGCCGCGTCAGAATGTCGTCCAGCAACACAGCTATGGTCCTCTTCAGATCGGCTGTGTGTGGGAGAAAGTGAGTGAAAGAGAGCGACGGAGAAAGAAAGGAGGGAGTGAGAGAAGAAAGAAAGAAAACATGAATGACTACACGGACATTTTTTGTTTATCTTTGTGGCGCACAACGTTAGTGAGTGAATGCACGTGTGTGAGAGAGAGAAGTATCCATATGTATCGCGCAGCATTGCTGAATTCCCCTAAAAAGGCTCACCGTAACCAGCCATGGAGGTTCCCTGCGGCCCGCCGGGTGCATTCTGGTTCTCCTCAGTCAGGACCTTGACGTAGCGCCGGCTGAGCTCCAGGATCTGCTGGCGTAGCTCGGCGCTGCTCTGGTGGCGAGGGTGCTGCACGGTGTAGCGCAGCAGCATGAATCCCCACGCGAGGCCGAACACCAGAAGCAGCACGCTCAGCTTCTGGGACATGTTCCTCCGCAGGAGCGCACCCAGCATGGTGCTGGGACTGGGGCTGGAACTGGGACTGGGACTGGGACTGGGACAGGGGACTGGAGAGGGACTGATGGCAGTGGGGAATTAGGGCTGCGATAGGTGGTAGCTAGGGAGTACTGGAAATGGGAGATTTAAAATGTTATTTGAGGAGGAGGGGTGTGTATTGGGTGGGATAAGATGTAAGAAGTATGATAGTTGATTGATAGTACTTCTGGAGCTGGTAGGGAATCAGTGTCTTGTTCAAGTGCACTTCAGCAGGGCAGATGCTTGCCAACACAGGGGCTAATCAAGTTAAGGACAGTCTGTATAACCACTAGGCCATCCTAGTGGTGGTGAGAGGGGTCGAGCTGGAGCAGAGGCCAGGCAGTAGAAGGAGACGGTAGTTGACACCCGCAGGGAGCAGCAGTCAGGGGCTTCTGGAGAGGCGTTTTGGTTGCAAGATGTCTGGCATCAAACCACCGATGGAAATTGGGTGTTCAACCTCGGAGTCTGCAGACATTGTTGGCTAACTCAGAGAACTACAACCAGGAAGAAGGAAAGCAAGAAAGAAGCAAACAAACAAACAAACAAACCATACAGTCATTAGAAGCACACAACCTAGAGCTTTCTTTTTGTAAACTTAAATATGTCAATTTAGCAAGGAGGATTTTGATCTCTCATTACACAAATCATATTGCATTCAAAGTTTGAGCTGTATGCTGCGATGAAATGGGTTGGTAAATAATTCCAATTCAAACAGAAGCAGTTGATGTAAGGTGCTCACCAGGAGGTTAGATGCAGGTGAGCAGCATGATGAAAATGAACCCACTATTACTCAATTCAACAAAGGCTGCAGAGGGAACGCAAAGCAAAACAAGGCTGTGACATCCTGCATGGCCACCAACTCCTTAAGCCGCTCTAGGTCAAAGTCCAATATGAATCCTGGACTCATGGCCCCACTGAGTATTCAGTTTCATGGATCTATCTTGAGTGTCTGTTAAGGATTCTTGGTGGGCGCACGCACACACACACGCACACGCACACACACACGCACACGCACACTAATAAAAACACCCACCTCCTCATAACCTGCCCATCAAGAAATCTTTTTCAGCCTTCTTAACCTAGAAACCTGATTACCAGTTTAGATTGCATAGGACCCACTTTGCAGTTCCAGGTAAGGAATGGCTGACACGGTAACAGGCTGAGGCATGGAGTATTCGTTTTCTAATTCCACCTCCATGCTGGCCATCGGGCTGGACAAAAAGCCTATGATTGCACGGTGCACAAATAGTGGAAATTAGATGATCATATCTCAGTTTTCACAACCTTGTCACCAGGTTCATTCTCTACGCTCCCTCATGGGTGTGGGAGTGCCACATCCTATTGTGGTCAGATAAGAGACACTGACTGAGGGGAATAAATTATGAAAAGAAAAGTAACAGAATCCGTTCAGTGATGTCTCAGTCTTTATCCATACACACACACACACACCACGCACGCACGCGCTCGCTCTTCCTATGACCTGTGTGCTACTATGTAGATATGGGCCATGCAGCAGCAGAAAAACACTGGAGAGGAAGGAGGGAAAGCAAGGTGCAAAGCCTTGAAGCAACATATGGTGACATTCAGGAAGCTACAACATCTTCCTACTGACATCCCGCAATTTCAACAAAGATATACCAGCCACTCCCGATACTATAACTTTAAGCTGTCCCTGAACTGGTGAAAAACGGTTTCAGTATGACAACCCTGAACATGAAATGCACAGTGTCCTTGTTGCCCTTGCCTGATGCCGTTTTCTATATGGCAATGTGATTACAGAAAAATCCTGATGGATTTCGGTGCAGACAACAGACCATCTATTGTAAAATAATATGGTTAACACTTGGCCATGGTGTCAACTAGCCTGTCGGCTGAAAATATGAGGTGATGTGATATGATGTAGGCCAGCCAGAACAGCCTTGGCATCTTAACGACTTGCAATTCCACAGTTCAGTCTACACTATTCTGTCAGGTAATTCAGCTGGCCTGCTCATTGTTCTTAGGAAATGCACACCATTTAGGGCAAGAGTTCAGACAAAGAATGTGCCACTTGTTTAGTAGGCTACTCAAACAAAAACAGCGAATCCAGTCGAATGATCTTATCGATTGTCGATAAGATTCTCAGCCCGATATTCACCTTGTGTCAGTACAAAATACCTAATCCAGAGGTTAAACATTGACTACCACAATCGCCACCTGTGATGTTACTACCTTATCAATCAGCTGACCATGGAAACATGAACCCAAATATAAAAGGTCTAAATAGAAGACACACTATTGAATTGGCTTGTACATAAGAATAATAAAGGCAAAGAGAATTTTAACATTTGTATTACAGACGTGAGAACACACACACACACACACACACACACACACACACACACACACACACACACACACACACACATTCATTAATTATGAATAACATGGCGAACGTTGACCTGGACTTACTGTAAATACAAAATGCTTTGGTTAACGTGAAAAGGATATTGACAAACACTAACAAAAACTCTGAAACTGCACTTATGTTGAATTCACTAGCTGCACGTCAAGACTTTTAACCAGCAATGGTTTTCAGCATTTGCTGACGTTCAACAGACCAATTGCATGGACAGCACGGGATGTAAATAAAGCTCAAGTGAAGAACTCCAGCACATTGATTGTTAGCTCGACATGTTAGCTCGGCAACACACAAACTTGTCAGAAAGGGCAAACAATCGCCTGTAAATGCAGTAAATCCTACCGACAACAGATTATTTACCTTAGTGTGTTGACTGAAACGCTATCTTGTAGTTGTACCTGCAATAAAACGGCTCCAGAGAGCAGGGACGGGGCGATAGGAAGCTCCGGCAGCTGCCTCTGGCTGACACTGAATGATGCTAGTTGTTTGGCCGGGTTGTTGCTGCTGTCGCTGGGGAGGACTCTGAGTGGCGGGCTGTCTCCGGTACAATCAGCGGCCTGGCTACAGGTCCGCGTGTGCTTGCTGGCAGCGCTGGCATTCACTTCGGGTTCGACAACAGTTTGGGAAATTATGAGGTCCTTGGAGCCAAAAGTCGCCAGTCAGGATTCCGTGCATGCAACTGCGAGACTGTCATGGTTCCCAGGTACGTGCACCGCGTGCGTCACTGCTATGGCATTATGGGAAATGTATGTCATATTGCTCTCCATCGCTCTCTTTTGCTTTGGGTGGCTGCGCAGAGATAAAAAACCTCGGTTCACCCACGTTTTACTTGAGGAGTGGAGTTTACATTTTTAGCTTGACATGAATATTCATCGAGTTATGTGATTATAAATTCTTGAGATGGGAAATGCTTTGGTGAAAATATAATTGATTTTTGATTATATTGGTGGATATTTGCCTTCGGATGATCACCGACTGGAGGTCATAGTTTACTCACCTTTTCATTAACCACTACTACTGCGTGTGCGCCTGTTAATTTTTGGCGTCTATGGACAGGTGTGTGTCTGTTTGGGTATGTTAACTTTCATGGACAGCCAGCCAAGTGTGTGTGCACAACTGTATTGGCGTCCAATCGCCAGTAATGGCGTGCAGTTCACCCTCTTCCCGATAGGGGGAAGACTTCGACCATTTCCATGGCAACGTTGACGCTGGCGCTGAACTAAATAGGGGTTGTTTTCTAAATGGGAATAAAAACAAAACATATTTCGGTTGCCTTCTACTAGCTTTCGATTTTTTGACGATGGAAACAATACGCCTCAACGAATCAGCTTTAAAGGCAGTGGATGACTATGCGGAGTACAGAAGGTTTGTCTTGACGTCAGACTTTCAGTCACTTGACCTAAAATTTACTCAAGAGGTTTTCAGACACTTTAGAGAAAACAAAAAACGTGAAAATGCTAACAGTAAGCCTTTTTGTAATAGTCACAACTGCTGGAACATGTAATTTAAATACATTTGTCACTATTTAGCATTCTAAAATTAAGTAACGTTTGAGGAATTACTCGCCAAATTAAGCCATTTACATTGCTTATTTTGATTACGAGGACATGCTACATTAAAAGGAGGAACTGCAAGAAATTCAGTCAGAAAATAAAATGATGTAGTTAACACTGTGGTATTAGCCACGCCAAGTTTGCTTAGCTACCTAGATCAGTAAATACACTTTTAGTGACGGTTGTGCTATTCCTACCAAGCAACAATATTACAATTCCTACTTCTGTTGTGCTTTAAGGTGGACAGCTATACTAGGCTCTTGGCTCTTTTTGCACATTACTACATTTTCAAAACATATTTAATGGGATACTATGACGCTGTACTGTCCGTGCAGCTGCCAGCTTCCCTCTCCGCTGCAACAGCAAACGTCAGTCAAAAACTTTCAACCAATCACATAAGCGAACGACAGAGAGGCGGGAGCAAAGCGAATACGGACCAATAGCAATGTATGTCTGTTGGAATGTGAGTGAGGTAACTCTTTGTGGAGCGGATGAACCTAGTTCGCATAGACGCATGTGAAATTAATGTCAAATTGATGATAGACACAATTTTATATCATCAGTAAAGCGGTAGAGAGTAGGGACATGTCCCCGCTGTCCCCAAATTTGCGTTCATGGTGGTGTGTTTCTCCTTTTAGGATTGTGGGTGATGCTGATGGAGGGAAACTATTCACTCCAGAGCAATATGAGGAGTACAAAAGGAAGGTGCTTCCTCAGAGAATGAAGAACAGGCTATATGTGAGCTTTGGGGTTCCAGGAGGGATCGACTGCAAACTTGTTGGCCCTGAGACACCTTGCTTCTGCACACACCGGTAGCACACTACACTAGTGCCACATGATCCCCACCTCTCTAGTGCACACGCACACACACACACACACACACACTGAACCCCTTTGTTTTACCCTGCTAGTCAAGTGGCCTATTTCATTTGAAATTGCTGTATATATTTTTAAATACATCTCTTCCAGGTACAAGCAACATAAGAGGCACTTTGATGTGGTTCCCTCTGAGCGACCCCTGGCCCTACCATGTCAGGTCGGGGGTTGTCGTTGTCTGGCCTACCAGTATGTGCCCCGAAACGGGTCACAGCCAGTCCGCTGCCGGTGTAAACACTTGCCTCAGGATCACAGTGAGGCTACTGGGCACTTGTGCAAGAAGTGTGAGTCTGGCATTTTCACATTAAAGACTGCTGTACTTAGCACAAAAGTGCAAACTGGGATAATAAAACCTATTTTACCAGAACTTTGTAGAAGCCTTTGTAAATTACTCTAGTATTTTGCTCAACAATATAGTTGTTGCAGATGAGTTTCACACTGTAAGTTTCCTAACACCTCCTTTAACAGGCTCTTCCTGTGCTGGGTTCCGGAGCCCCTACACTTGTGGGTGTGGCCATCTTAGCTCCGCTCACCAGACATTGGCAAGTATCAGATGGTAGATGTTAGGCATAGATTTAAGATCAACTTTACTACCATTGATCATCAGATACAAAGTAACACGTGTCATAAAACCTGACCATAAGTTGCTGTATTGTCATTTTCCTCTTTTCCCTGCAGGTTGAGACAAGAGAGGAGAGGGAGGCTCGTGGGCAGCCGGTAGGCTGGGATGTCCCCTATGCTGCCATGGGGGGGCTGACGGGGTTCAGCTCCCTGCTAGATGGTTACCTCACACTGGACAGTGGCTCAGGTAAGAGAGTAACATCCACCAGATATGCACCGACTCTATCTGCAGTAGATAGATCCATGTTAACCACTCCAGGGAGTAAAATGGGTCTTTCTCGCTCTCTCTGGTTGTTTGTGTGTATGTATATAGATAGATAGATAGATAGATAGATAGATAGATAGATAGATAGATAGATAGATAGATAGATACTTTATTGATCCCTGGGAGGGAATTCTGGGGTTGCAGCAGCATACCAGTATCAAAGAATGTACAAAATACAAGGCAAGGTACAAAATACAAAAAATACAAAATAGAAAAAAACAAAGTACTAAAAAAACTAAATACTACAAAAACAACTTATAAATAACAGAGCGAATGGATGAAATATGTGCTCTGTGTCCTGAACAGTCTGGATCATTCCACCCACATGTAGCTGAGAAGACATATGGGGCCACTTCACCCTGTGGCATGAACATTGTAATTTAGCATCTTATATATTGTCTGATGCATGGAGTCAGTGTTCAGTGATCCAGTCTTTGTCTGACTATGGGAGGAGAGAGGAGGTGGATAAGTGCATATTTTAAGGGATGCTACCAGGAGAGTGTGAGGAAAGTTCCCTTAAGTGACACTTGAGGGCAGCAGAGAGCAGGGGAGCATCAGTGTTGCTCACCATTATGAACCTCCAATAAGCATGCATTTTGGATCGTTGGAAAGATGAATTTCTAACCTGACCTCATCTGTGTCAGATTAATACAGTGGTCATACAGAGGTCTTAGATTGACTTCCATCATAGCATCCTGCCTAGTTTAGCTCAAACAATTCTTTCTTTTTGAGTTCATTAAAGCCTCTAGGAAAGTTACAGTATGGTATGCATCCAAGCCCATAATGCTTCAACACACTACATGTAGTCGCACTACAATGGAGGTGAACATTTTATTTATCCAAAAATGCTGTTTAATAATAGGTAGTCTCTGTGATGATGCCTCAATCAGTCTTTATATTTGAATCTCATCACACCATGTATGAGTTGATTTATGATAAATGATTTCAAATTCATCAGAGAGAACACAGATTGCACAGTCCGCATTAGTTTTATGATCCCGGCAACCCCTGGTGTAGTTAGTGCACCACAACACTATTCATTATTTGTTCTATTTTTATAGAATCTCCAGCGATCCTTGGAAACCCAAGTGAACCTCTGGGCCATCAGTGACTCAGTCCCATCAACAGTCACCGACAAGTGAACACATCTTTATCAAATTGAAATAAAGAACACATAACCTACCAGGAGGTCCAGGGGCATGATTCCACAGGAGAAGATTTTTTTGTGTAAGTGTTAAAATGCTAATTTATGGTGACATTTGAGTTTATCCCTAATGGTATATTTACAGTTTTCGCTGTTTAGGGCCTCCATGTTCTGCTGCTCAACATACAAACAGATGGATGAATGAAGTCAAATTTAACATTCCTCGTCATGGATGACAAGTAGGCATGCCCCTCCCTTTGGTCCTGCTTCCAATGTGTGAGCATGTATAATGGTACTGTGAGCGAGTCAAAGTAGAACACTGATTGCAAATAAAATATACCCAGATTTATAGTTTAAGTGCTTTATATTGGCAAAGTCTTTCAATTAACAATAACAAAAATATTGAGGGCAGTTAATCAGTGCAAAACATCAACAGCAACATTTATTCCTTACCGTACCCTCTCCTTTTATTTCCCTGTCTCTTTTTAAAGTACATTTTAAAATAAACTTCCCAAACCTATTAAGTATCTTGTGAAAAGCTCTATGCAAATAAAGCTAAATTCAATAGAATAATGCTCTCTCTTTCTCTGTTATGTTTATAAATCTATGAGCTGTAGGTTTGTGAATTGTGTCGGCTGTGCATGATGAATGAATATCTGCTCAAATATTTACATTATCATTATTATCATTAAACCACTGAGACAGGCAGATTGTCATTGCCATGGTTAGTTAAGCATTGTTTAGTTCAGTATTAATGGTCATAATTACTGGAATCATTGTGATCATAAATCAGATTGCTTCCATGACAGATTCTACACAATATGGTGCAAACTCTAAACAGCATGTTGCACTTCCACAGTTACATTACAGTGACAGCCACATAGACACCTAAAATCCTGTTCTTCAAAATAAAATAACAACAGACCAGTGTTAATCTTATTACCAAGGCTGGTGCCACAAATTGTGAAATTGCTACTGGACTGTTGTTTTGACTATGGCGGCTTCCTGACGCATGTTGCTTAACGTCTCATATTCTTATAGTGGACAGAAAATACCCTGCACACACTTTGCAGTTCACCTTACATTCAGTCTCTCCGCGGTCAAGCCACAAATATTCAGCTTCACATTTTTCTTTCTTTATAAACTCTTGGGTTTGGCAGCAGAGTCTGAAGAAGAGGCCATTTTTGAATCTCAGTCCGACTCCCGCCACCCTCTCACTCGCGACTCCATAGCCTGGTAGTAGCCAATGAGGACACACACACACACACACACACACACACACACACACACCATCACATAGTGAGCGAGTACACTGAGCAGGAAGAGAAGAGAGGTGCTCTAGAGACACGGCTCTAGTTTCTCCCATCAAATTTGCCCTGTAGTCACGTTTTATAATGAAACCGTTTCCATTCTCATTCATACTTGTGTTATTCTCGCTTTCATCACTCAGGTAGGAAAATACGGATCAAATTGAACTCATTAAGGAACGATTCCGTTTTATACGGGGCGGCTCGCGACCTTAAACACACCATTAGAAGTGATGAGAATCCCTTACTCAAATTGTACCTGGGTTGATCAGTTAGAGGAAACAATGATGACTAAACGCAACTTCACAACTCGACAATTAACTGACGTTGCCATGATGACGCACAGAATTCCAGTTATGACACTATGATTTCCCCCTTCCTTATGAAGTCTGGAGACAAAACTTGGACAAATCAAGGTTTGATGAAGCACGAATTGATTTAACTACACAGTCAAAGAGAAATGATAATTGGATTGAAAGTATCCATGACAGGATATACAGGACATGAGATGTTTCCTGTGTCTATTCTTTATTGGGAGGCAGCTGCTATATGTGCTGAAAAAATATCACACATATATAAAAATGTACCATATTTAAGTGTAGAATTTCTGTAATTCATGAGGTCTTTGTGACATTTTCGGGTTGATTGAAATACAACAAACAACTTCCAACACACAATTAGATTTATTGCCATTTATATCATTGCCTCATATTTCCCTTGATGCTTGTTTCCTTAACTGGTCAATCTGAGGTTCATAAGACTGATGTTCTGTTGTGGAGAGAATGCCACCCACTCAACATGTTACCAAAATAATACCAGAATCATGGAGCTACGTGTTCAGCGATGAGAGCATGCAGGTTTTAATTTGCAGATAGATGTACTGTCTCTGATTGATTAATCCCATTCCTCACGGCAGATCAGCGGTGATGAGAACTGATTTAATCCGCGCAGTGAATGGAGAGTGAAACAGGTCGTGTTTTCTCCATATAGGCGCCCCACTTTCAAACACGTCTTGAACCGAGAAATAAAATTAATGGGGATTCACTCCCACTCAAATGTTCTCTCCATGTTGAGGCCAAGTCACACCAGATCAGCATCCACATTGGTGTGGTAGTGGTCACCTGAGGGATCTGTGTGTGTGTGTGTGTGTGTGTGAGAACAGGTGGTCTTGAGGGAAAGGAGCTAGGGGTACGCCTGAGGCATGGCAGGGATGCACCTGGGTCTTTGCAGCCAAGTGCTGCAGAGGAAGCCAGTGGAAGGGATCCTGTCTGAGAGCTGACACAGATTTGTTGACGCTGGTATCAGGTTGCCACAACATAAAGTATGCGCAAACATTCACCCTTGTCGTCATACTTACCCCTCACCTGCATGAATCCAAAAAGAGAGAGAGAAAGAGTGAAACTAATTTGAGGAGTGAAGCCCTGACACATTAGTCTGGCACAGTTACCTTGTTTAGGGTAATTGCCTCGCCATAGCAACGCTGTTTAGCAGGCAAAAGGTAATTTACTTTGGCCACTGGTTGAAGTGAGTGACTACTTCACTGCCACTATTGCCATGGGAACCACGCCCAACTTGACTGACAGAGCCGTCACTACAAATCACGGAGGCAAACACAGATGATTAGATTGGCAATTACTGTGCAAGGAAACACTTAATTGCCCCAGTGACAGGTATGGTAAGCACACACTGAGTGGAGGAGGAGGAACACCGAAACATCTAATTTGTCCAAAGACAGAGAGAGGGGTGATAGAAATAAGAGGTAACAAAAACCAAGAGGTATAGAGAGAGATACAAGTGACTGAGAAAACATCCCGTGAAGACATTGGTAAATGAAACAAAACACCACCAAATTCTCCAAAACCCACCTCATTTCTATGTGGTTTTTCTGTGATCTTGTGTCCACGAACTGATCTTTGCTAAAGGCAGAAATAAGAGAGTCTCTCGAAGGTGTCATCAAAAGAAACATCCTTTAGCTAGTCCATTCGCAGCGTATGGGAGACAGAGTGAGTGTAACCAGGGTTAAATTTTGTGCCTCACATCTGTTAGCTCTACAGTGAAATAAAACTAATTTGGAGGTAAAAGCTCAAACAAACATTCTATGAGTCCACAAAATCAGCCAGTCTCAAAATTGTTGTCAACGCATCATCTCCAAGTTGTTGACCTAACAATTTCGCTTTGGTTCTCTTGTTTGTAGCTTCGGGAGAGAGTTGTTCATAATCACAGCAAATTCTGTCTGAGGGTGGATTCTTTTAAGGTCAATTTTAAGGTCAATGAGACCTGAGAGCTGTCATATATATTGTTTTTACGATATCAACATGTCATAGTATCTCTTTATGTACAGCTTTGTTATGGATGTACAGCCATGTTGGATTAAGGATTGGACTTTCAAGCTATTTTCCTCAGCTTTGATTTATTTACTTTTTACTGTTGTTTTTTTTTTTACTGTTTTCTGTTCTCCCCTTCCCTCCAAACATCCTTTGCTGATTACCAGGAGAAGAGTTTGAAACAGATGTCGCTCAGACAAAATATACAGCCTTTGTTAACAAGCACGACAAAAGTATCACAATACCCTGAAATCGAAGCACAATCCTACAACTTCAGTGTTTTGGACATGTTCTGGTTTGTCTTCCTTTTGTGATAGAAACGCTGGGAAATCGATGACGTTGTTTCTTCATTGAGGCTGCGTGCTTCGATCCCCTCCTATGTCTAAAGAATCCGTGAAAGGGGGGGGAATCATGTATTTTGATTTTTTTTTCAAAGCGCTGGAGGACGAAGAGAAAGGGATGCTGTATAGCTGTTTTAAATCAATAACAATATGAGACTATCAAAAATTCTTTCTTGTGCTTCATGAAACTCTACACAAAAATACACATGCATGGAGTGCACGTGAAGCACACATGCTCTTGTCTCTCACACACTCACACACTCACACATACCCAATTACTCATGGAGCTCATGGAAACAGACAGATACACATACAGTACATACACACACACCGCACGCTGAATCTTTCCCATAATCCTGTCTGTTTGGCAATGCTGTGAAAGGCAAATAACACGCTGGAAATCTCTGATGGTCCCTCTTCGGTGGTAAACTCTTCATGCCACAAAACTTAAATGCTATATGAGGGCATTAAATAGGATGCCTGAGGACAGGAGAGAAATAAAGGAGGGAAAAGAAAAGTGGTGGTAGAGATGCCTACGATCGACCAAGGGAGGCATGGTGCGTAGAGAAATTGGGGAAACATCGGGGGGAGAAGCAAAGTGAAAATGCAAGGGAATTAAAGTGAAGACCGCCAGAGTTCTGTCAAAGGGAAGAGATAAGGGTTTACGGAGACCAATGGCATCAGCAGTTCCCTCTGTGCTCAGCAGACTGAGCTTGTAGATTGGGCAGCCTGTTAACCAGCCTGTATGTCCCTCACTGTCTTCATCCACTAATCCCCCATGACTCACTAACATCCTCCTTAGGACCCCAGAAAGAATCATCAAAGACAGGAAACAGGGAAAAAACAGACTCAAAGTCAACCTGGGTGGCAGAGAGAAAGAGAAGATGAATGAAATATTAACAGATTAGTCGGAGAGTTCTGACTGTGAGTGTCAGGACGGTGGTATCAAACAAGTCTTGGCGCTTTTCCGCGGCAGCTTCGGTGTGAGCGGTGTGGTACTTACGTGTGCCCTTGTGTGTGTAAGTGGCTGTGCGCCCAGGAACTCAACATTATGTCCAATGTTCCTGCAGCTGTAGGAATATTAACATTAACCCTCGAAAATGCCTTCAATTAGCAGAATAAGTGAGTGGACGCGTTCAGCCGAGATGCTAAAACGTTAAACCACAGCTGCTAATTGAATTACACACTGCAGAGCATCTCGCTAGCCTTCATTCTTCATGACTAATGCTGCTTGTCCTGTGTTCACATATGTTGATTCCTCAGTAAAGATGAGAGTTATGAACAAACTGAATATGAGGGCGACAACATGCTTTTTGCAGTTTTCCTCTTTGCAGTACTGCAGCTTTAAAGGGATGTTTCACTTTGGTCTAGTATTCAGTTTTTAGACATCTAAATGAGTTCCTGTCATGCAGCACCAATAGCAGTCAACACCTAAATACCAATGTGGTTTGAGAAAACACATCATATCCGTTAAATAGCGATTATCTAATATGACCAAGATCATACTGGCACTTTTTTTCCTATGTGCTGGGATCAGTTTTCATAAGTCATTTTACCTGTTTTGTTCCAAAATGAGATAACCACCTTTTGAAGAAAAGTGACACCTACTCTTACAAATGATGGCACAAAATTAAAGATTAAGATTCTTCAATTATTGATAAAGAAAGTTTGAATCCACATGCCAAGGGGGCAGGAAATGTTAAAAAGTATAATGTTGCTTTAATATTTGTACTGAAATATGGAAACACTCCGACAAACACACATAGCAGCGATTTACCTCCCTCGATCACGTCCTCGTTATTAAACACCCTTCCTGTCTCTCCTACGGACTCCCTTGGTCTCACATGGTCACAGCATTTATTAAACTAAAGTGCGACGACAACTTTCGTCCGGTTTCCTATCGGAGTGGCTCAGGGACTCGTGGACGCTGACCCCCGAGGTCACACCTGAGCCGATCCCAGGTGTCACAGCTCGGCCGTGGCCTTCTGTTCGATCCTCCGCCTGTCAATCAAAACACCTCACGCAAAGTTTTCTCATCACTGTGACGCGTGAGCTTTTCACCCAGGAACAGGTGTGCCAAACGGACGCGCACACACACACACACACACACACTCACACACAAGGACATTCATTCCTTGTTATTTCCTTGTTGGGGAACTGTTAGTGTTGTACGTACTCTGAACTGCATAAAAGTGGAGATGAGCTTGTGCTCTCAAAGATGATATTTCGGTTAAATCATTTCTCACAAAAGCTGTCAATGAAGATTAAAGACAAACCTCATTAAAAGAAGCACTGTGCAGACATTCGTCGTTGAAGTGTCAATAACAGTTCAGAGTGCAGGGTTAGTAGCCAACCTAGATCAGTATTTGTTGTTATAATACAATGGTAATATAACATTTCCTTAAAAACGACCCAGACAGCAAACTGACATTGACTCAACCTGTAATCATTATCAAGGCATCAATGCTTTCCATCCAATCAACGTTCAAACCTGACCTTGATTCAACATCTTCCTGCTAGTTGATCTAACACTCACACGACATTGAAAATGCAATTAAAGAGACACAGAAATCCCACTGACGTTACAGTGCAGACTAAGCCGCCATATCAGCGCTTATATCAGGACCATTTGATTCAAATCACCTTCGCTTTCAAGCAGCAGCCCACATAGCCAGGCAGGGGGGCTGCCTATGCTCTATCTAAATAATAGTGGTTGCTTACCAGAAATAACACATTGACACCATAGAACAATAGTACAGTCAAAAGCAGCAATTTTATTGTCAGAGTAAAAGATATAAAGCAGGAACAGATTTAGCCTTCTTCCTTTCTCTTCTCAGTCTGTCAGCATGTAGCTGAAGAGATACAGGCAGCCTCTTGTTAGTGTTTTCTTCTACAATTTAATACACTGCAGATTTGAAATGCGCGATTCATAGACGGCAGCAAATTAGAGGCCTTTTCAGCTGAAAAAACATTGAGAGAGAGAACTTATTGTCCAAACCCGGAGGCTGATGAGAGAGAAGGAGGAGAGAAAACGTATTTGCATTTGAACAGCTGGTTCTGTGAAAGCCTGATACTCCAAACATCGGCAAGGCAATTCTAGCATTTAGTGTGGATAAAAGAAACTGCGCACAATGAAAGTCTTTTGCGCTGTATTCACTTAAAATGTTTAGCACTTTTAAACATAAATATGTAATTGTCAAATTAATTGTCATAATTTGGTATATTTCCATCAACAAATCTGACCTGGTGGTACAATGTAAAATGCAGCATTGATGTGGGAAGTATTTATTAATGTTCAGATGCAACACATGCAGGAGCGTTGTCAATGTTTCAGTCAAGCAGAAGTAAGTGGAAGAGGCGTGCTTAGCTTTCCTGAGACTGTCTGTCCGTCTGTCTCTCTCCCTGTCTGTATGCTACGGGCCCATGCAGGAGGGATGAGATGGATGGCTGTAACTGTTTGACTGCTACAGTAAATGTTCATGAGTTTGGAATTCATCCCTGTAGGTCACAGATTTGTGTTTGTGTGCGCCACTGCAAATTGTTGAAATAATCGTTTGCCTCAAAAAATGACTGAATCATAGTCGCCTCTCTCTCCCTGAGGGATGACTTGGCTTGCAAAAACATAGCCTACAAGCATAATGCATCACTGCACTGCATACTGTTTACCTGCTGAACCTCACAGAGACACCGTTTGACATCTGGGTATATGTTGTCTCAGATGTGTGTGAAATACTGGACAGATATACAGGTAGATGTCATTTGAAAGGGAAGAAAGTGCCGATATTTTGTCAAATGTTCCTTTATCCACAGTGTGATGAACACATTTTCCACTGTATCTTTAACACACTTTGATACAGGCAGCATACCTTTTAATATCCACTCAGTGGCCACTTTATTAGGTACTTGAGATCTGCCAAGTGCAAAGGTCATTGGAGTAAACTTAAGTCACTGTCATGATCCTAGCACCATCTTCAGACTACGTTGCATTAAGCAGGTGGAAGTATCTTTATGGAAAAGGAAAGACTGTAGTCATGAAGGGGAAGCACGAGACAGAGGCGCCTATTGTGTGCCAAGCAAACATTACCCGCACCATTACACCACCATCAGCAGCCTGCCCCGTTGACACCAGGCAGGATGGATCCATGGATTCATGCTGATGACGCCGAAGTGTGACCCTGTCGTCATCATGTTGCAACAGACACCGAACGTTGTTCCACTCTTCAGTTGTCTAGTTTTGGTGTTCACATGCCAACTGTAGCTTCATCTTCTTGTTCTGAGCTGACAGGAGTTGAATTCAGAGTGGTCATCTGCTGCGATTTCAGCAGTGTCCTGTCTCCCGCACGCTCTACCTTGCCTGAACTAACCAGAGTATTTTCTGTTGTTGTGAACGCATCCGAGACGGACATTCTCCGGTGGTGTGCTGTATCTGTGGAAGGGCAACTCCGGTTAAAGTGCGGACCTGATTCTCTGGAGAATATCCGAGGTGTATGTCTGAAAGAGGCTAGTCTGCAGGAGCGAGATGCCTGCTCAAAAGAGGTGTTATACCTACCGAAGTGAGTCACTGAGAGTATATTGTATCCCATGAGGAGGAAGAGAAGTTGTAATTCATGACTGTGATCATCATGATTGGGTCATGCCTCTTTGCTCCTCTTTCTTTCTTCCTTTCCTTCTTTCACTTGTGCCTCGTTCCCCATCTCCTCCATGGCATCCTGTGTCATACAAAAAGCCCTTAACACATCCTCTGCATAACTTAAAACCCAGCACCAGTGAAGAATACTGATTTTGATAGATTATATGCCTGCGAGAGAAGAGGCTGCTATACAAAAGGATTATGAATGGGAGTTAAATGGAGCACTTGGTGATACAGACAAACTTCAATTGAAGTGCTATTTGAGGTGTTCTTATTCGGAGGGTTTCTTGGAGATAGGGCTCTTCTGGGCTGATGTTTGGCTGACGCGTTGCAATAACACTTAGGAATTTAGGTCTTTTGTTCATGTCGAGTGTCCCGGTCTCCCTTTCCATCTGATGGAATGAACTGTGAAACAAAATTAGTGGACTGATTCAGTCAAATATCGCAGCAAAAAAAAGCGAACATGTGAGCCTGTTTGAAATCTTTTTATTCCCCATCACTCAAGGCAACGTCAGAGGAGCCTCATTTGAAGTTGGTTCACAGCATTACATTTACTGCCTCCCACTGCAGGTTACTCTTTTATGATTTTAGATGTGCTTATTAATCTCACACATGCTCATGAAGAAAAATGACTGAATTACCTTCTCACCCCCTTCCTCCGTAAACACAAGACTCACAAACACCAAAAAGTCACTCAAAGTGTGTGTGGGTGTGTGTGTTTGTGTCTATCTGTCTGTCCGTCTGTCCGTCTGTGTGTTCATCTGATAACTACATTTACAGTTTGTTACTGTAATACAGAAATACAGAACACTGCTGTATTTACTTGATTTACAGTAGACTTCCCGCAGCACGGTTGCCAATAGTTGCCAACATTACCGTTATTTAACAGCATCTTACTGCTAGCCAGAGATACAGAATTTTACTGTATCCACAAACGCAGTACCTTGCTGTTGTTTTATCATATATAGTAGAATATTTATTTTACTATATAATCTACATTAGAAGAATTATACTGTGATATTCTCTGTAAAACACACATACCAAATGATTGAGTTAACTTGTTCAATATACATGTGTTAACAAGAACATACTCAGTGCAACAACAATGAAGAGATTGAGAAACTACATAATCAGTAGTCAAACAAACAGCATCAACAAAGCCTGAAATGTTGATGCAAATTGCCCACTCCAATACAGTTGGAAAATATGAATGACCAGATCTCATTCTGTGTTTTGTGTGTGTGTATGTGTGTGTGTGTGTGTGTGTGTGTGTGTGTGTGAGAGAGAGAGAGAGAGAGAGAGAGAGAGATAGCATAGAATTCACAATATTGAAAATACAGTTAGCACTAAATGAGACCATATACATGCCACCCATCTGTTAGTGAATTGTATTAACATTGGCTTAGTTCCAACTTTATATCAATTTACTGCTCTGCGGGGCCCTTACCAAAATATACCCATTTCCAGTAATAATAGTCTAGGGATTTATAATGTGTCTAAGATACTCAACAGATTATAGTAACCTTATCATACTTCCTCTTATGGCATCACTAATTCATGTAATATTACTATAGGGACTTTTGCTGTGATATTTTGTTAGTATTCTCCTAGTTAAGTTTATTATAGTAGGCCTATTGCAATAATTATTTTTCATAACGGACAGCTTCACTAAAAGATAGCTTATTTCCAACCTCTCTTGGCAAGGGCTTAGGTTTCATTTCAGCATTAGGGGGGATACACTCTGGATCAAACATCCTGAGCCCCTGATCAGAAGAATTAAAACAGCAAGCATGGCAGTCTAACTTGCTGTTGAAATTAAAAGGAGATTCGAACAAGTAGATGAAGGGTTCCATTTATTTAAAGGAGAAAGGCTGTTAGTTCTTGTGACCAACACCAATCAAAATATGTGTTTCTGTAAAACTAAAAACGCAGAGCGAGTCTAAACGCGTTAGGTCTCTTGGTAGCACTCCACACGAGGCATATTAACAAGACTTCATCTATTTTTAGTTTGTTATTGTCTATAAAACTAATGAAAACATTTTTGTGGTGACAGTCTCGCTAGTGACGCGCACAGACTTGCGCTAAACGGAGCGCATCTCTGACGCGTCTTCTGCCGCGTGCCTGGCGCACAGAGATATAAAAACCACCCACACTTTGTGTAGCCTCCGAAGCGCTCAGGAGCAGAGGACACGCCAGAGGACCCCGCGCAAAGACCAATCAAACCATCTATTGATTGTAAGTGCCTTACTATTTGATCTATACAAACATAGAAACAAAATGAAATGTTATGGAACAAACAAGCTAATTGTTTGTAAATTGTTTAAGTCATTATTTCAAGTCTCTCATCCTGACTGGTGGGAAGTTGGCTGCGGGCTATCTCCAGAAAGTTTGGAAATTAGTTACATTTAAACATGTTATAGGTTTAAATGTGTTCATTTCACAAAGTTCATTATGGCTAGTGTTTTTGGTATTAGCTTTGGTATTAACTCATGCTCGATTACAGTCATATGTCCCTCCACTCCAGAGGGTGAAATAAACGGCAGTTACACGACTATTCTTATAGTGGAGTGAAATTAAAAACACTGAGGAAAAATGTCTGAGAGCACTGTGACATGGACTTAGTTGTGTTGGTCTATCAGATGCATCCTCACTTGGTCACCTGGCTGGGAACTCTCGGGTTCCTGTTGTGGGCGCTGATCTGCCTGGGGACCCTGACGGAAGGATACCCGGTCAAACCCGAGAACCCCGGGGAGGACGCCCCAGCGGAGGACCTGGCCAAGTATTACTCCGCCCTGAGACACTACATCAACCTCATCACACGACAGAGGTAGGCCAAGTGTGGGCTTTGTGATAGACTAGAATAGCATGAGCTGAAACTAAAAAATAGTTCAAAAACAGTGTTGGAGTCCATTTGCTTTCAATTACTCAGAAACTCAGAAAGAATTTGTAAACCTGACCTATAAATTCCCTTCGAATTAAGACATTTACTGCAATTTACTTTCTCAAATAATTCTATTCTATTCTAATCTATTCTATTCTATTCTATTCTATTCTATTGCTTTAAATGTACTTATATATTTATAACCGCTGCAGCAGCCTATACAATAACAGATGACTGCTATTAAATGTATACAGTCCTCCGGTTTACGCCGTGTTCTCCCTGGGACCATTTTAATTGTGCCTCCATTGGGATGAAAACAATGAAAAGTTCAACTCAGTGGGAAAAGGTCAAAGCTTTAATATTGTTCTTTAATTTTGGATTATCGTTTATCCTGATAGTTTGGAGGTCAAAGGATCCAGGAATATGCTGTCACCCCACCAGCCGCTAATGCTCTTGATGAACTTTCAATCTGATATGATAACACCATACTAATCACGCTAATACCAAACCACACAGCAATGCGTGCGTAAAAAAAAAGTTCCTCATGAAACAGAAGAGAAAGGCAACTTATCTGTAATTCCTTTGATAGTCTTGCCTGTTGGAGCTGCTGTTCTGAACCCTGCTGGTCTCCTTTTGGATCCTGCTGCTATCCCTAATTAACCAGGCTCCACCTCACGCACCTCATTACAGACTAGGCAACACACACAGCCTGTACCAAAGCCTACTGAGAAATTACAATAATGGCAATTGGCTGACACGCCACAGCGAGATAATCATTACAGTTCCAGCTTTCTTCTCAATCTGTATCACTGGCCTGGATGCTGCTTTAGTCGTTCAGCCACCCAGGGGTGCACAGGCATTGTCAATACAAGCGCGCCAACACGGCTTATCATCTGAGGAGCAGAGCTGGAAATGTGACCACCTACCATTCACCTCCTGTCTGTGCCTGCTGAGGCTCGCTGCTACTGTTTTCACCGCGCTAGTGATACGACACATGACACAAAGGCATGCAGGGTCATCAGTTCTTTTATATCTACTCGCTTTTTTTTTTTTAACTGGGAGTTGCTTCGTGTCAGGTCTTTTCTTTTATCTTCATCCCTGCTGCTGCTCTGTTCCCTGAACCTCAGCATGATAAATCCATCCACATCTCTCTGTCTCTCTCTCTCTCTCTCTCTCTGACTGTCTCTCTCTCAGGTATGGGAAGAGGTCCAGTCCTGAGATTCTGGACACACTGGTCTCAGAGCTGCTGTTGAAGGAGAGCACAGACACTCTTCCACAGTCCAGGTGTGTGTGTGTGTGTGTGTGTTTAGGGTTTTAGGATGGGTTAGTTAAAATTAGGGTTAGATGAGGTTAGGGTTGCACATGTATTGTTGCATCACAACTATCCACTATAGACCTACTGGAGTGCTAATATGCGTGTGTTAGGGTGTGTGTGTGTGTGTATGTGTGTTCGTATCTGTGTTAATTGATTCTAGGTATTCAAACCATATAGATGTGTGTGTGTGTGTGTATGTGTGCGCGTGTGTGTGTTGGGAGAAAACCTAGCCGTAACACCTATAGGAAGCTGACCTGCATCTTCGCTCCTCTCTCTCCAGATATGATCCATCGTTGTGGTGATGTCACCGTGGCCGGCCCCACAACGCCACCTCATTGCCGCTCCATTGCTGTTGACATACTGACCTCTACATATCTGTTGACTCACTAGACCCTTCCTACCTTCCTACACCAAACGACCACCCCCCCTTTGCCTCTATGCCAAGTATATTTACCCCCATCTTCCTTGCCCATCAGCTTCAATCAAGACTACGTACATTACGTGCCATAAAACTGTAAATAGTTTATTCTGAGAGTCAACGTCTGTGAATTATAAAGATAGGAGTGTGTGGGGGGGAGGGGGGGTGGCATGTTGATTGTATGGTATAACCGTGCTATTAAAGACTCATTGTTTGAAAGAATGTATCTATCTTGATTTCTATGGAAGTAAATGTAAATGTATCCCGTGTGAGCCTATTATTTGTTCTATGTGGTCAATAGAGCATTGGTCCTGAATGCCCTGATGTGAATAATGTTTTGATATGACTCCCAAATAGATTTGTGACAATATTGCATCTTGCAGTCATTTCTCTCCATTGCAATGATACAAACTATAGTACCCTGTAGTAATGTGATGTAGCTCTGTAAGACTGCATACCTGGCACATGCAGTGAAAGTTCATTTGAACTGGGTTACACTGACAGCTCTTCGTGGACAGAGAAACACATCAATTAGAGGCTGCCAGTGGGTAGATAATTGCGCTCTCTTGTGGCCGTAATGGTAAGTACTCTGAACACAACTGGAGAACGGGAGAAAAGGCATTTACAGGAGCATTACTTCAATTAAACGAGTGGTTACCACAACCTGGCATCCAGTCAGGCCCAGAGCCATTAAGGCTATTTGTTAAGTGCCTCTGTCAAAAACGAGCTAGCCACAAAGCTGCAGTTATGAGTCATAGCATGCAGAAGCACACACACAGTCTAGCCCGTAATAGGAAGAAACAGTGAGAGGAACCTCGGGGAAAAGTCTTATTTTAGATTTAATTGCGAGGTAAGTCTTATTTATTCACTCACCATTTCCCCACAGGTATTTAAACAGCTGTAAACTTCACTTTACCTCTTTATCTCTCTCTCTCTTCCTCTTCGACAAAATGCTTGGATTCTCTATGGTGTGAAGAGGAACACGGACGCTGCCCAGTGCCCGCTAGGCCTAAAACTTGATACTGTGGGACAGCATTCCTAATCCATAGCTGTACTTAATATCGAAATGTATAATTCCCTCCAAATTCGATTCCATTAATTGAGCACCCATGGTCAATATCTCAGTTACCCCTGACGGAAAAATCACTCTAAGAACCTTTCAACAGTGATTTTATAGTGACCGTATCGTATTTGATGTTTTTTTTGTTTTTTTTCATCTCCTATAATATCACTATAACAATCATAATAATATTCCTATTGTATTAATATAGGCACTTTGCTGTGATATTACTATAGTATAGTATAGTATAGTATAGTATAGTATAGTATAGTATAGTATAGTATAGTATAGTTGTTTTTGTAAGGTATACTGATGCATTTGAAATCATATTAATGAAATATATGAATTTGAAAGGATGAGTGTGTAAAAGTTACAACATACATGTACCAATTATTATCTTGAAAGGCTGCAATGTATTGAGTTATGCGGGGGTTGAACCTCGACAGCCATTGGTCTATGGTCCATTACGTCTGTAAAAGAGGCAGGGCTTTGTAGTTTGATTGGCACCGTATTCTCTGGTAGTGTGCTGCGGGACCAGGACAGACAGCTGAGGGGGGTTTGGTTGTCCAACCGGGACAGTCGGTGGACTACCGCGAACTCACACGCACGATTAACAGGTAAGTCACGGCTCATGATCAGATTCAAGACTTGCCAATTTAAACCCGCGCGTCCACTCGCATGCAAATGAAAGAGAGAAAGACACTTTGCCGTGTTTAAGGTTCAATGAGACTTTGACAGAAGGGAAGCCTTACCCTCTGTGAGTAGAAGCTGTGTTAATAGACAGTGTGTGTTGAGCGTCTATTGTGGAGTGGGACGCGTCCCTTCCCTTTTCCTGTATATCATGAGGAAGGACACAGTGACTGGGCTGTAGCCATAAGTGTGCGCACGCCACAATGGCTCGGATGGGCAACAAAAATGGCCGCACGTGTGGCGAGATCAGTTTGAATTTGTACAGTTGTCTGGACAGCCAAAACGGCGCAACCATTTGGCACGGATCTGGCGCGCGGAACCTGGCGCGAGGACCTGGCCCTGCGGCAGCCCCGAGACACGGATCTGTGTTTCCATTATGCTGACAGGATGAGCACGGTCAAAGGGGGTTGGAGCGCGCCACCGTCCCAAAGCGATCGACTGCAATATCCACCAGTAACGGGGTTGTGGACTGTAATAAAACTAAGCGCACACCGTAGCGTAGTACCGTAGTACCGTAGGCCATGCGCAGTAGTATTCGCTTTTGCTTGTTTTGCTCTCACACCAACAACAACAACAACCAGGCATTGTTTGTATTGAGCTGATGTTGAATGAAAAGGGAGAGGGGTGCCGGTGGCTTGGCACAGGCTGCCCGGCCGGAGGCGCAGCCAGACGGTGCTATTGATTTTTTTTTTTGTTCTCCACTGAGATGTACGAGTGCACCATCCAGTATTAATGTACTAACACAACGTCACACCCAATTTATATGAGTACTTAGTCAAAACATAAAACAATGCATTTATGAATCATAGTGCTGCTCCACGCGCAGGAGGGTCACTTGGCAGGGCCCCTAAGCTGTTTATCCTCGTGCACGTGATGGGGGAAGCCCATGCACATACGCAACATCCTTGGGGATCCTTCTAGGGAGGAGCTACGACAAGCCACTAGCCCACTACCATGCCACCTGAGAAGGGTACCATAGATCCTATTGCAACTAAACTATAGTTTATGGGTCTTCCTCTCGTCCCTTTCCTAGGATAATAGCTCCTTAATTAGATTTACCGAAGCTAATGGGAAGAACAAAAGGAGGAAGGGAGGGAGACCTAGACCATTTAGTACATTAGAGCAAATCCGCAATCCCCGGACCAGAACATTCATAAAGGCTTTAGAGCCAGACTCCAAAATGACCTTGACTGTTCTGCTGATGGAGGTGGAATAGTTGTCTTGGCTATAGGCCCTCATGTGTGGTGTCGGCAGGACAGGAGAAAACATGAATTTCAAGTTGAGCATGTGTTTACTGCTCACCGTGTTGGAACAGATGAGAGTTGCCATTGAGTCATTCACAGACCAAGCCTAATACTCAGACGTAGCTATGAATGGGAGATGGAGGGAGTGGACCACACACACACACACACACATCTGGAGTGACTCAAACCTCCCAGAGATGAACAACTGATGCATCAGAGGGCAAACGCTGCTGTTATCTACACACCTATAATCAGCTCTCCCTTCCCTGTGACGCTAGTAGACTTGATTCAAAGCTGACTCCAGGCCAGTTATTATGAACTAACTGCATCACTGCCAGGAAAATACTAATTGGCCAACCCACCTAGAGAGGAAAACGTTTTTTGAACTGAACTGAAGTGAACTGAAGGGTGCTTTACTCGTAGCCAAGAGAAAAAATATATATGTTTTGTAGTTTTTTTGTTGTTGCTGCAGCCGAATGCTGGTTCATCAGATTTCATCCACCACTAAGGCCTCAAAGGGGCCATACCACTGCAGCTAAACAATAAAATATGGTCTCCACACACCATGGGACAGTTTGGTCTTCATTAGAAAACATCTACTGTCTCCCAGCGCCTGAAACAAGAAAGAGGAAACTGAATCTGTGATGCCGTGCTGTTGTAAAACTGGGGGAAGGTGACCGAAGCAGTATCTAGGACACCTTCGTGAGGGCAGCGGCACATTTTCTGATGAAAACTGTTCTCCACCGAGATCGTACAAAGTTCAGCTGGATGTAAAAGTTCAGGCAAGCATTCTAGGAATCCGTCAAAGTCTGGTTTTTAAAAAAAAATTCCAGTCATGTTAAATGTGGTTGCATCACCCCCCGCCCTCCCCCAACTCTCCCTCTCCTCTCTCTTCTTTTCTTGAATACTGATAGTCGGTGACAGGAGTCTAGGAGGGAAGAGACAGGCATGTGATGGGATGAATTATGTCGTGAGGTGCTCAATAAGTGCCCGTGAACGTGCATCGGTTGGAGCTTTTGGTGATTTTTTTCCTTTGCTGACTGGACAAGATGCAGGACAGTACTGATGCAGCGGGTGCAGTGTCAGGTAAAGAGGTGTAGAGATAAGTACCCACACCCACTCGAATCACCAGAAAGTTGATGAGCTGCCATCTCACCATTTATTGCAATAAAAACTTTTTTCATTTTTGTAGCAAGAAATGGTGAAACGGCAGCTAAGAGTGGGCAGATTTCATCAACTTTCTATCGACAGCAGCATCAACAACTGCAGTGATGATAGAGTGATAAATATGGTAAAAAAAATCATCATTCTGATTCGTATTATGCTGATATGAATGTGCTAAAATGGCCATCTTGGTGATAGCAGTGTAATCTCTATGTGCAGCATGGAGTGACCTACATATGGTACATCTGGAGGCAGGGGGTGATGGGGGAGTGGATGGACGCTGTGTGTGTGTGTGAGGGGGGGGGGTGTCGGCGGGTTGATATGTGAATATATTCATAATCATAGACAATCACCATATACCTATACATTCTCACACGCACACACACACACACAGTGCTTCCCCCACTAGCTTGTACCCCCTAGCACTCACCACCAAAATGGAGTCACACAGTCGGTAGCTGTGCTCAGCAAAGTTTACTAATTGCTCTCTGCGAGCCCAGGGGTCAGAGCAGGCTCGGCCCAACGGGAGGACACCGGGGCAAGACGGAGCTTACTGGCTTCCTTTTGTGATTCTCAAGTCAGTGAGAGAAACTGAGAGTGACGGCAGAGAGCCTTGGGCCTCTGGTTCTGTGGGGGAGAGGGGGGGAGAGAGAGATAGAGAGAGAGAGAGAGAGGGAGGGGGGATGGATGGAGAATAGGCTCACACAAATAGCCTACACATCCATGAATGAAAGTTGTTGAAGATGGTGGCCTTGTTGACCCTATATGTTGTGTGTGTGTCTGTGTGTGTGTGTGTGTGTGTGTGTGTGTGTGTGTGTGTGTGTGTGTGTGTGTGTGTGTGTGTGTGTGTGTGTGTGTGTGTGTGTGTGTGTGTGTGTGTGTGTGTGTGTGTGTTTCATGAGGAATGCAGTGTTAACAGTATTCCAGCCAAGACCATTGAGAGCGTTTGCCACCAGTGTTCATTGGGACAGAGCTAGTGTGGTTTTTTGCTGGCGTGACTGTGACTGGAGGAATTACAACCGTGTGGGATGCTCGTGCTCTGTATGCCAGCTTGTGATGTCTGTTTCCTTTTCATGGCATGCATGTGCACACACACACACACACACACACACACACACACACACACACACACACACACACACACACACACACACACACACACACACACACACACACACACACACACACACGTGATGATCTGCTGCTGTGTGTTTTGCACGAAAACAGACCTTCTGATCCTCCATAATCTGTAATTCATGAACTGTCCGTCATCTGACTGCTTGGCAACCAGGGGCACTGGGAGGGCTTTGGTTGGCTTTGTCCCCTCCTATGGACCAGCCAATGGCAGCCTGGATCGCTGGTGACCACTTCCTGGTAATTCTCCGTCTGTTCCAGAAGGTGGAAAGAGGCGTGGCCGTGCTATAAGCAGTATGAGAAAGACTGACCTGGTCCTTGGAAAAAAAATGTCATAGCGTGCTGTAACCCAGTTCTTGGTCCTTGAGATGACCTGGCTTGCAAGTGTGTGTGTGTGTGTGTGTGTGTGTGTGTGTGTGTGCGTCCACGTGTGCACATCACATCAATTCCATCTGAAGCAAATTCAAAAGGAGCATTCACAGACGTCGAGGCACAAAGGCACCACTAGATTTTCTGGCGGTGTGACCGTCACTGGAGGAATTACAATTACCGTGAGGTTTCCAGAAACAGTGGAAACAGATTACGGAGGTTTTTTTGTATTCAGAGACGGCCACTCCTCCCAATCTTTTCTCTCTCTCTCTCAAGGCTCGCTTATCTGTTCCCTCTCCTCTCCTCCCTCTCCTCCTCCTCCTCCTCCTCCTCCTCCTCTCATCCTCTCCCCTTTGGAAGACTCCAGAGGCTTTTCCGTAACTCCACCTATTCTTTAAGGATTCATGCTCTCTCTCTTCTAATGTGTTTTATCTTGCCTGTGTGTATCCTTTACTCTCTTTGGGGAGCATGCTCTAAATCTCTTCTACGCCTCCTCTCTCTCTCTCTCTCTCTCTCTCCCGCCCTTCTCACCCTTTCCTCTGAAACCACATTGTGACCCCTTTCATCTTTTTTTAGTCAAGTTTTCCATCCCTCTCTTCCGTTTCCTGCGCTCCGCTCGGACCTTTTGAGTGGCTGGGACCGGGCCCCTGCTCCCTGGCGCAGATGATTCGATGAGGAATCGCCCGAGTGGCTTTGCCTCCATTAACATTCTTCCGAGGGATATCTTTCACTTCCAATGAGCGTGCCGACCCTGATTGTAATCTGTGTTGCGTAGTGAATCAGCCTCTCAAGCCTCTCTCTCTCTTTCTGTCCGTCATGCGGTCGAGGACTAATTGGCGTTAGCGTGATCCCCCGGTCGACAGATGACGAGAAAGACTCCTATAGAGTAAGGAGGGATGTAAGGAGGGATGTAAGGAGGGATGAAACCGTGAGACCTATCTGTTGTGATTGGCAGGTATCGCACATTTGATGGCGCTCGGGGAAACCGTGCAGAGGACACGACACACACCAGAGAGCAGCTTAAGGCCGAAGCTTAACCGGGGAGTTTGATCTCCTTGTGAGTGTGACCGGGGTCAAGGGAAGCACATATACTGGGAGAGCGATCGATCGCTCTTCCGCAACTTCCTGGTTACGGGACGGTCCCCCCCCCCCCCCCCCCCCGACCGCCGGGCAACCCTCAGTGAGAGCAAAAGAAACGGAGCGTGTAAGAGTAACGATCTATTGTTTCGTGGGTGAGTGGAGGCATCGGTTATTTGTAATCACATCATTTCTTTTTTTTCTTTTTTTTCTTTTTTAGCTGGCTTGCATTTTGTAACGGTCCATTTCCTAATGGCTGTTCAGAGGAGCAGGGACAGGCTTAGCACTGCCAGACCTCCGCACAGTTTCATTACAAAACCGATGTTTCAAAGCGGTTACTGTCAGGGTGAGGGGGTGGGTCTTTTCATCCTTTCTGCCCAGTCACTTGTGGAAAGAAACCAGAGGAGGGGGTAATGCAGAAGTAATAAAATCAGCTGTGTGTGTGTGTGTGTGTGTGTACAAGTGAAAGTGAGAGGAGAATGCTGTGTCACGAGTGTCAGAGAATAGTATGTCGGTGGCGCGGTGCCAGACGATGATGCAGGCATCCTTGAATAGCTGAGGACAGCGAGCGGCCCCCGATGGCTCTCTGCATCGGTCCTGAAGGAACAAGGGCCTCGGTCTGGGGCCAAGACGTGTGTGTGTGTGTGTGTGTGTGTGTGTGTGTGTGTGTGTGTGTGTGTTTGTTGTGTGTGTGTGTGTGTGTTGTTTGTGTGCGGGGGATGATGCAACTGGGTTTGCAGGCAAGTCTAACTGAATGTTTATGTCTGATGAACTCACTCTCTCTCTCTCTCTCTCTCTCTCTCTCTCTCTCTCTCTCTCTCTCTCTCTCTCTCTCTCTCTCTCTCTCTCTCTCTCTCTCTCTCTCTCTCTCTCTCTCTCTCTCTCTCTCTCTCTCTCTCTCTCTCTCTCTCTCTCTCTCTCTCTCTCTCTCTCTCTCTCTCTCTCTCTCTCTCTCTCTCTCTCTCTCCCTCTATAGATCTCCAAGATTGACTGATGAGCAGCCAGTAGGAGTACCGGGAGCGTTGGGCTTCACCGACTGGCACAGGTAAACGCGTCTTCCTCCCCTCCTCTCCTCTACCTCACCGCTGACATACCGGAGGCGTTTAGGGGAAACGTCCTTAGCGTGTTGACGTGATTCTATCCGCCCAGTGTGTGAACGGCCGGCCTTTAAAGTAAAACACCAAGAATGAAGTTTGGTGGTTTTCATGTGACAAGAATGGAAAGTACAACATGTTCATATACAAGTACATTTATTAGATATAACCCTTACACCATGGTCTGGGAGAATACTGATTGGCTGGAGGGGCATCCATCAAGTTGTTGGCCTCAGCATCACCTACTCCACCTTGTTGGGTACTACTATGACTTTCGCCCATTCAAGTCTATGGGATCTATAGCTGCTGCTGATCCTGACACGTATGATCACAGGTACCATCTGAGAGCCGCAAGCTTCTCCAGCCTCTCATGCAGCAATGTGCTCAATGTTATTTACCTGCTAATACAGAACATATCTCGTAATAACACAGTAATAATCTGCAGATCGCCCCAATATGTCGTTTAACACAACAGGAACAAATGAAGAGTTTGGTGCTTGGTTGTTGGTTGTTCTCCTAAAAGCTGTGGTGATATCCGCGGTGTTTCCTCATGGTGTTGTGCTCTCACAGCTGCTCTGCCACAGTCGAGCTCTGTGTGAAATCGGATCTCTTCTTCTTCTCTTTTTCAGAAGGGGAAACAATTGGGTCAACATCTTAGTGCATAGTCCCCCACGTCTAATCAACAGACTGTGAACTGCCGTTTGGTATGAGGGTGATTTATCTTACTCTCCACCGATAATGATTCCTAAAAAAATGTCATACTTAGCAATTAATCACTGTAGGGAAATTTAGGTTGCCCTCCGCCAGGGAGGTCAGAGGTCAGGGTCAGCTACAGAACAACCCTT
>JAXDDW010000009.1:10067500-10187500 GCA_034670385.1 Hoplostethus mediterraneus | reverse complement strand
GGGGGTTTGCCAGATCCTCTTCGCTCGTGGGAGTTGTGTTGCACTCCTAGAGAAATAGCGATAGGCTTTCTGAGGCGTTGGCATTCACCGCACGGCACGCTGTTAGGCGGAGGAGAGAGAGAGCCGCAGAGCGTGACGGTCTGAAGACAGATAGAGCGCCACAGGGAGAAGAATTAAGGACAGGTAAGATGATTCATTGTGTGGATGAATGAAACCGCTGGAAAACATCTCTGAGAAGTTAGATTGTGCGGCGGTGTAATATCTCTTTCTGGCACTGATCAGTAGAGCTGGGAGGCTGTTTCTGCATGCTGTATTCCGTAGGATTATAAAGGCTTTATGTAGGAGGCTTTAGTCCACCTCCAATCTCTCGCCGGATAGAAGAGCATCTCGCGGTTGCTTGTGGGTATGAGCACTGTACACATGAGTACACGTGGCGGGGGGGGGGGGGCAGTCGACGGGCTGAGATGAACAAACATCCCTGCCGTCGGGGACACAGTGACCCAGTGATCTGACCAAGAGGGGAAAGGTCAACGCAGGGCACGCAAACTCAGACGTCTGGCAGTACTGTGTGTGTGTGTGTGTGTGTGTGTGTGTGTGTGTGTGTGTGTGTGTGTGTGTGTGTGTGTGTGTGTGTGTGTGTGTGTGTGTGTGTGTGTGTGTGTGTGTGTGTGTGTGTGTGTGTGTGTGTTGGAGGTTTTGGCGTATGTGCAGCTGGTTTTGACTTCACTGGCTCCCATGTCACGTAGATCTAGAGGGCTGTTTGGTTTGTTCTCTGTATTGTCACATGCATAGTCTCTCCATCTCTTGCAGTCTTTCTCTCTCTCTCTCTCTCGCACACACACACACACACACACACACACACACACACACACACACACACATATTAGTGTGTGATTGTGAAACTGCTGAGTTTCAGGAGTTTCAGGAGCTTGCACCATATAATATATTATTATTCATGAGTGTGTGTGTGTGTGTGTGGCTGTGTTTGTGTGTGTCAGCAAGCATAATGCAATCAAGGGGGTGGTTTAATGGATGTTTTTGTGTATGCACATGGTTGTGTGTGTGTGTGTGTGTGTGTGTGTGTGTGTGTGGGTGAGTTTACTACAAATAACAGCCCTGCTGCGTTCAGACTGTGTTTATTGTGGCTTGCTGGTGACGTCGTGGGCCACCCAATAGGAGCCCGCGGGCCTCGTACGTGTATCGTTGAGTTTTAGATTGAGTTTCTGTGCTTTCAGGACATGTGTGTTTGGATGCGTTGTTTCATGGGTACCGTTCGGTCAATAGACTACAAAGCTGTTTTAAACTCCCACCCTCATCTGCCCTTCTTTAAAAAGAGTATAAATATTTAAGGGTTGTTTTTGCATGGAGCCTGTTTATGCAGTCTGTCTGTACTTTATGGCAGTATACCAGCCATACCCCCCCCCCCCCCGCCCCCACACACATACACACACACACACATTTATAATTGAAGGGTTTCACTCCAAAATGCCGTATACATTTTGGGAAAATGACATTTCAAAAGTTCAGATGATTTTTATTTTTTGCACAAATACCTTCAACAGATATAATGTCAATAGAATTTCACAATATTTCATGGCAACATTTATTTTGTAAGAGTAAGAGCCACTTATTTCAAATGGGGTCATTTTATTTATGAGCCAAACTCAAGTATTACTTGACTTTAAGAAGAAGACTAAAGACTAACACAACACAGAGTGTGAGTGTGAGTGTGAGAGTGAGTGAGTGTGTGTGTGTGAGTGTGTGAGTGAGTGAGTGAGTGAGTGAGTGAGAGAGAGAGAGTGAGTGAGTGAGAGAGAGAGAGAGAGAGAGAGAGAGAGAGAGAGAGAGAGAGAGAGAGAGAGAGAGAGAGAGAGAGAGAGAGAGAGAGAGATAGAAATGTCATAGTGATCCAACTGTTTACCAGCGCTGACTGGACGCATTTCCTGCCCACATAAGTGCATAAACACACAGTACACACACACACACTTAGTGCACACACACACACGCGTTCCCAGGGTTTCAAGTGTCTTACCTGGGCTTACATGAGCTTTAGCACCGTGGCATTAGGGTGTTAGCTGGCTGATACCTGCACAGTCCACACCTCTGTCTCTCTCTGAACACAGGACAGAACACTCAGAGGGGTCCAGCAGAGTCAATCGGTTAATACATTTTCTTCAAGCTTGAGAGCATTTGAATCTTGTAAACCTCCTCAAGTATTTGATAGATTTGGACAAGGCTGACATCTGGATGGAGTACACAGGCGCTGGATCTTCAATCTAATTGGATGCTTTGGACAATCAGCTTTGTGCCTGGTCTACAGAACCAGAGAGTGAATGGACTACAATCATGGCTGATCAAGGTCTCAGGTCTTTTCTGATTGTGGAAAAGGGCTTCTTAGTATCATTATGTGCATTTGAAATGTCTCTCACTGTTAATCGCTATAATCATTATGTCTTGTCATTGTTTTGCATCTGAGTTGGAGGCTGGTGTTAACATGTGTGAGCAGGTGTGTACTACTCACCCTCTCCTCCACGGCATCTTCACCTCGCTGTGTGTCTCTTAGTTTCATCTTTGCTTTGTATGACTCATGCATGGCTAACTCTCTCTCTCTCTCTCACTCTCTCTCTCTCTCTGAGCGGAGGTGCGAGTGAGCGAGCGCAGCGACAGCTTGTTGCTTCGGTGTGAGTGAGATTCAATCTTTTTGACTCTTTTCTATCTGTTTTGTCATCTTTTATGTGTTTTTTTCTTTATTTTTGGTTTGGAGGTATTTGTGTTAGTAGTGTAAGTTAGTTTCCTGTGCCGGCCCGGCGTGGCAGCATGCCCGCTGTTGGCAGCGTAGGTTTGGGGTTGGAGAAGCTGACACGCCGGCATGCTGTGACTCTGGCCCCGGCTGTCAGCTGCTCCGCGGAGGTGTGCAGCTTAGCGGTAGGAGAGGTGGTGGGCTACAGCAGCGGTAAGTCTGCATCAAGGATGAACAATGCTGTGGTCATTTTTCTAGACAGTATCGAGAAAGCCAACGAGGTTGTTGAACGTGGTGTGGTCGTAAATGACACCTTCACCCCCCCGTCCTCCTGCTGGTTAACCCGGAGAATCACACTGTTCAATGTTCCTCGGTTCATCAGTAACGAGGCTTTGGAGAAGGAACTGAGACATGGACGACTAGTGTCGCCGATAAAGATGGTTCCTCTGGGGTGCAAATCTCCGCTGCTTAAGCATGTGGTTGATGATTGTTGATGATTTTAAAAAACAATCTGGCGCTGAAATTTAAGGTGGACGAGTTTGACTACACGGTTTATGCAACATTTGAAACTATGAAGTGCTTTGGATGTGGAGTGGAGGGGCATTTAATTCGCTCGTGTCCCGAGAGGAACGAAACCCGCCGCCCGGTGCGGACGGCAGCGGCGCGTCAACCAGTGACGGTGGGGATAGTGGACAGGAGGTACGGGACCGTGAGAATGATGGTAAACAGCCCGAGAACTATATTGAGACTGAGAAACAAAATGAAACTAAGGCTGATGAACAGGTAGGACAGAAAGAACAGGTAGGACAGAAAGAACAGGTAGGGGAGAAAGAACAGGTAGGGGAGAAAGGGAAGGTAGGACGGAAGGAACAGAGTGAGCAGAAGGAACAGGAAGGACAGACCTACTCTAGAGTGGCAGGGTCTGTAGTAACAGAAGAGGACATACGGATGATGAACTGTTGAAAGTGCCAGTGAAAAGGAAAACCTCAGAGGGTCGGTCAAATAACTCGGGTCCCAAAAAATCCTCCAGGAAAATCACAAATCCTCCTTCCTCACAACTGGAGGAAAGTTGTGATGTGAGTCCAACCCCTGTTAAAATGCAAGTACATACTCAAGACGGCTATTCTATCACTAGAATTAGAAAATTCCTGCTAGACACCAAGGGGGTGAGGGCCGTTAAGGTAGAGATCTTTTTTCCAGACCTGAATCTCTTCTTGTATTCAGTCAGGAACCTGTTGAAGAACACAGGAGATCTAGGTGAAGAAACGTTCACTGACCAGGAGGTTTTTCCGCCTCAGGAAACTAGTTCAGAAGGTGAAGACACAGACTCTCGATGACGACTAAGTTTAGTCTCAACTATTTCGCTGTTATGGCTAGTTTTACTGTGTTTGTGATAGGACTCAGCTCCCTCTTCTCCATGTGTGACATAAAAATAGGCATCTTAAACCTCAATGGAGCGAGGGATGATCTGAAAAGAGCTTCTCTTTTTAACTTAATTAAGATAAAGAAATTGGATGTAATGTTTGTGCAGGAAACGCACAGTACCGACGACATTGTAACTGACTGGAAAAGGGAATGGAGTGGGGAAGTCTTCCTCAGCCACAAGTCCAACAATAGTGGCGGTGTTGGGATTTTATTTTCTGAACAGTTTTTACCACATTCTTATGTAATGGAGAATGTTGTTGAGGGACGTTTACTGAAAATCAGTGCTCAATATGAAAATGTGAAAATGGTGTTTTTAAATGTCTATGCTCCAACTATGCCCAGTGATCGTTTGGTTTTTCTGGACACATTGTGTGATACTATCCAGAACTGCAACCGTGAGGATTATCTGTTTTTAGGTGGTGATTTTAACTGCACTGAAAACGATAAATTAGACAGGAACCACCAGGAACCTCATTCAGCTTCTCTGAAGCATCTGGGACGCATAGTTCAGTCTCGTGAGCTACGTGACGTATGGAGATGTTTTTTATAACAAACAAAGACAGTACACTTGGTCTCACAGGAAGGACAACTTGCTCTCCATGGCTAGACTTGATCGTTTTTATTGTTTTAAGCATCATTTTAGTGTTTTTAAAAGATGTTTTATCAGCCCGGTCGGTTTCTCTGATCACTCCCTCGTGCAGTGCTCTGCTTTCATAAAGAATGTCAAACCAAACAGTGCTTTTTGGCACTTCAATACAAGTTTGGTTAGTGATAATCATTTCAGAAATGTTTCTAGTTTTTTCTGGAGTGAACACAGAAACAAGAAGGCTGATTTTATTTCTTTACAACAGTGGTGGGATGTTGGGAAGAGCCTGATAAAGCAGTTGTGCCAGCAGTACAGTACTCACAATGTCACAAGGGACATAACCAGATCTATGAGGGATCTAGAGATTGAAGTGGTGGAAATCCAGGGTTTAGCAGATTCCACAGGAGATCGAGGCCATATTGAGGTTCTCAAATCCAAAAAGTCAGCTTTGAGTGACCTGCTGGGTGTGGTAGCACAGGGAGCTCTGGTACGTTCCAGGTTCCAGAACATCAGCCAGATGGACGCCCCATCACATTTCTTCTTTGGGCTGGAAAAAGAAAAAGAAAGCTCATTCATTCATTGCGTTCCAGCACAGGAGAGGTTTTGAGTGAGTCAGCCGAGGTCCGCAGATATGCTGCAGCCTTCTACAGGGATCTGTATGGGTCAGAACACAACGAGGAGCAAGCAGTGGCACAGAGCTTTTTTAACAGTCTACCTAAGATCAGTGAGGACTGCACAGCAAAACCTGAGGCAGAGCTGTCTATGGCTGAGTTGCAGGCAGCTTGGAGACTGGCAAGGCACCGGGTATCGACGGTCTGCCGGTGGACTTTCATAAGACTTTCTGGCCGGTGATAGGTGAAGACCTGTTGGCTGTTCTGCGGGACAGTCTCACGGAGGGTCGGTTGCCATTGAGCTGTAGGAGGGCAGTCCTCACTCTGCTGCCCAAGAAAGGAGATCTGCAGGAGCTGAAGAACTGGAGGCCTGTGTCACTGCTCTGTACAGACTATAAGCTCCTCTCCAAGGTGTTGGCCACCCGGCTGAGAGAAGTGATGGGGCAGGTTGTTCACGTCGACCAGACTTACTGTGTACCCGGCAGGTTGATCACTGACAATGTTAGCCTAATTCGTGATATTTTGGACGTCTCTAGTTCATTGGGGCTTGAAACTGGTCTTATTTCCATAGATCAGGAAAAGGCTTTTGACCGGGTTGAACACCAGTACTTGTGGCAAACTTTGGAAGCGTTTGGTTTCAGCCCTGGGCTTATAGCTAAGATCCAGGTTCTGTACAGTGACATTGAGAGTGTACTTAAAATCAACGGTGGTTTGAGTGCCCCTTTTAAAGTCCAGAGGGGAATCAGGCAGGGTTGCTCTATGTCGGGTATGCTGTACTCTCTGGCCATAGAGCCCCTACTGCACAAACTGAGGACAGAGCTGTCTGGAGTTCAGTTTCCTGACTGCAACACCAATTTTAAACTATCTGCTTATGCAGATGACCTTGTTGTTTTTACAAACAAACAAAGGGACATAGATATTTTAGTAGACAACATTAATAGTTTTGGTTTGCTCTCATCAGCAAAAGTCAACTGGGGAAAGAGTGAGGCTGTGGCAATTGGAGAGGGGATAGTTGAGCTCAACTTACCAGGGGGATTGACCTGGAAAAGAGGGGGGCTGAAGTACTTGGGAGTGTTCTTAGGAGATGATAATTATGTTTTTAAAAACTGGGAAAATACTTTGGAGAAGGTGGAAGGTCGCCTGAGGAGATGGAAATGGATACTACCCAAAATGTCGTATAGAGGGCGCATGCTAGTCATCAACAACCTAGTTTCTTCCACTCTGTGGCACCGCCTGGCATGCGTCGACCCACCTACCAACCTCCTCGCAAAGGTTCAGGCTGTGTTGATTGACTTTTTTTGGGATAAGTTGCACTGGATCCCTCAGAGCCTGCTGTATCTCCCCAGGGGTGAAGGAGGCCAGGGAGTAATCCACCTGGCCAGCAGGGGTGCTGCTTTCCGGCTCCAGTTCATTCAAAGACTGCTTCATGGGCCTGGAGACCTGGTGTGGCGACCTCTAGCCTGTGCCATACTGAATCGTCTTGGTGGTCTGGGGTTGAGCAGATCGGTGTTTTTAACGGATTTTAAAAATCCCAGTTTTAATGGATTACCTGCTTTTTATCGTGGACTGTTCAGAGTGTGGAGTCTTTTTAAAAAGGAGAGACTGGAGTCTACTGATTCTCTTTACTGGCTTTTAAAAGAACCAGTTGTACATGGAAGTCGTTTGGACGTGGTCAGTCGGGCCGGACCCACAGTCCAGAAGCAGTTCTGCATGGCGGGGGTGACCACACTGGAGCGAGTCGTGGAGCTGGCTGGGCCGAACCTGGATGGTGCGGCTACACTGGCTTCTCACTTGGGTTTTAGATCTGCTCGTTTTATTGGTCAATGTCTTAACAGTTGGAAACATCAGCTCACGGATAAGGAACAGGCTTCACTAACAGCATATTTTAATGGTTTTATTCATCTCAACATTGATGACCCCTTTCCAATTTTAAGACTGTTTCCTGAGTTTGGAGATTGTGCAGGTCCTCTTTTAAAAGTACCAGACTCTCTTAACCCAGAATTGCACAGATTGGAAGGTAAAGAACTGTATGTGTTGTGTGTAAAAGTGCTAAACCAAACCAAACTGGATGGTCGGTCTGACACCCCCTGGAGAGCTCATTTATGTCTGAGTGATGATGTGAGTCCAGTGTGGAGGGCACTCTACAAACCACCGTTGATAAAAAGAGCTGGTGATCTGCAGTGGAGAGTCCTGCACGGTATTGTGGCTGTTAATGCCTTCATCTCAGTTTTAAACCCAAACGTCACTGATGTCTGTCCTTACTGTCCACACAGAGAAACTGTCTTTCACTGTTTTTCAGATTGTTTTAGACTTGTATTTGCATTTGGAGAGGTGTTCACTAAAGTCACTTTTATTTTTGGTTTCAAATATAGCCAAAAATTGAGAGTCAAATGTCAGCTGGTGAATTTCATCTTAGGACAGGCAAAAATGTCCATATACATTAGCCGGAGAAACAGAGTTGAGCAGTCCACAGATGTTGAGGCAGAGCTCTTGTTTGTCAGGATGGTAAGGGCCAGGTTAAAAGTTGACTTCAACTTTTACAGGGCGATGAAAGATCTAGATCAGTTCACCAGTATCTGGTGCTACAGAGAGGCACTGTGCTCCGTCATGGAGGAGGAACTTCTCTTTGGGCCTGAGTTGGCTTGAAGGGTGTTTTAGGGTTCCCTTGGTTCTTGTTACGTTTGTTTATTTATCTTATTATTATTTGTTTTGTTTGTTTTTGTATCATGACTGACCTTGGATTACCTTGTCGGGTTAAAAAAAAAAAAAAGTCTGATTTATGAATGTATGCATTTTTTTTTTTTGTAAACTGAAAATCTGATTAAAATAAAGGATTAATAAATTCAAAATTCTCTCTCTCTCTCTCTCTCTCTCTCTCTCTCTCTCTCTCTCTCTCTCTCTCTCTCTCTCTCTCTCTCTCTCTCCATCCAGCCATGCAGCAGGTGTTGGATAACCTGGGCGAGCTGCCCACCTCCACGGGGGCCAAAGACATCGACCTGCTCTTCCTGCGCGGCATCATGGAGAGTCCCATTGTACGCTCCCTCGCCAAGGTAGCACACACACATAGCTAGGGGAGAGCAGCCCAGAGACTAACCGCTAGCCGGCCGCCCCCCTGCTTCCTGCAGCACGTTGCTTGCTATGGCTAAGGGGCTAAGGTACAGTAAGGCTTCGACTAACAGGGCGCTCAGGACGGAGCACAGAGGAAAATCATTGGCAAAATGGTGCAGCGTCAGTGACGCGAGGTGCAACGATGTACCTTTTCTACTGCTTGTGCACTTTCCCTTTTGCTTTTCGGCTTGCACACGCTCACTGCTGTCACGAGTGCAGCGTGTATAAGGTCAGTTAGAGGGCGGCTGTAGTCCCCGCTGGACAGGCTGATGTCATCGTCTGTCGTCTGACTTCCACCCTGGCACTCTCCCGGATCGGGGGCCTGTAGAGAGGAGACGGGGATGGTTGGATGACACTGCTGTTAGAGACAACGTACTCATATACCCCCTTTGACAAGCTAACACGAGACACGACTAGATAGAGGCTAACACTGCACAGAGAACACATTCTTCCTCATTCACGTCCGCATCCACTTCCTGACCTTTAACCTTTAACCTTTGTCTGTCCCTCCCAGACCCAGGAGCGATTGGAGGAGGTGAAGCTGGAGGCGGTTCAGGACAACAACGTAGAGCTGGTGACGGAGATCCTGGGCGACATCAGCAGCCTCACCGTCAAGGACGACAGCGCAAACGAGCTGTCCAGGATCCTCCAGGAACCCCACTTCCAGGTGACAAACACAGACACGCACATATTTCTCCGGCGCACAGGAAGTGATGCATTTTACGCTTCTGGCAGCAGCAACAGTGGTTTGTTTGGAATAACTGTGTAGTTATCACGAGCAGCGATCGCCACCATGGCTGAACAGACAAAGAAAAGAGAGCTAACTATAGAAACTCAACAGAAAACCCGAGGAAAGAGACGTCGCAGTACTGAAGACACTGTTTGATTGACAGGTGATCTCTGGGAAGTGTAGTGGAGAAACAGCACACAGCGCCAGAGATGTCGCCAAAATAAAAGTCTTGAGGATCTTGAGGATTACCACTTTAACAATAACGAATACATCTGCAGTCAGCTAAGGGTTTATGTAGTACATGTTTTGTGTTACTCTCCAAACGGAAGACCACAATTGTGTTACACGTGTAAACGCACCAGGGTTTAGTTTAGATAAACAAACATGTTCGTGTTTTGACTGTAGTTACAGTGGTAGAGAGATGATGTTTGGGATCACATCCTCACACACCACTAGAACACTAACCTCTATCCCTGGATAGGGGAGGTGGGGTGCATCAAGGAGGCTTTACTCAGGCTAGACCAATAGGAGTTAGAGTTTTTGAGCCGAGCAAAGCCTCTGCACCAATCAGAGCCCTTTGTGCTGTAAGCTGAAGGATAAGACCCAGTTGACCTACTGAGAGAGAGAGAGAGATGGGAATGAGAGAAACAGATCATGTATTGACTGTATGAGTTCATGAACTTGTTGTTTTATTATGTTTTTGTCTTTCATGTCTGTTCATTGTAATTGTAAATATTCTGAATCACCTGTATTCTACCTCTTCACACGACTCTCTCTTCTCTCCTTAAATCAGCCATCATGTCTTGGGCATGTTGTGAGCATCACTAACATCCTCCTTTTCTCTGTCTCGCTCTTCCCTTCCCTTCTCTCAGTCTCTTCTGGAGGCACACGACATGGTGGCCTCTAAGTGTTACGAAGTCCCGCCCCCGGCTGAGATGGCCAATGACGCGGCGGTGAACAATGCTCTGATGCAGGCTGACGCCGTGCGCATGATTGGCATCCGGAAAAAGGCTGGAGAGCCACTGGTGAGGAGAGGCTGCGATTGTCTGGTTCTGAGTGTGTGTGTGTGTGTGTGTGTGTGTGTGTGTGTGTGTGTGTGTGTGTGTGTGTGTGTGTGTGTGTGTGTGTGTGTGTGTGTGTGTGTGTGTGTGTGTGTGTGTGTGTGTGTGTGGGGAGGTGTTCAATGCAAGTACATGAATGACTGAGTGAGTCAGAGTGAGTGTGTGTGTGTGTAAATGTCAGTGGAGTGGGATTATGGGTGAAGGTGAGTGAGACAAGCAGTGTGTGTGTGTATGTGTGTGTGTGTGTGTGCGTGTGCGTGCCTATTCATGCTGATGTGCATAAGCGGATAGCGGGGGATAGACATCACCCCCCTCATCCACTATTCTGTCCGCCCCCTCGCTGTGCTCTGTCCTGTCCTGTCAGGGTGTGACGTTTCGCGTGGAGAAAGACGACCTGGTCATCGCCCGGATCCTCCACGGCGGCATGATCGACAGGCAGGGCCTCCTCCACGTGGGCGACATCATCAAGGAGGTGAACGGGAAGGACGTGGGCAACAACCCCACCGAGCTGCAGGAGATGCTGAAGGACTGCAGCGGGGGAATCACGCTGAAAATACTGCCCAGTTACCGGGACGCTCCGGCCCCGCCGCAGGTACACACACACACACACACACACACACATATACACACACGGCTACAAGGCAGATATAAACACGTGCATAAACACACACACACACACACACACCTGCTTATGTAATGGTTGCAGATGTTGGGCGGTGGTATGGAGCTGGTGATGTGTCCTACGGCCATCCCACAATCCCCAGGAATGTAAACCCTGGGAGCCCTATTAATAACACTCCACATGCTATCTAGGTCACACTCTCTCTCTCTCACACACACACACACACACACACACACACACACACACACACACACACACACACACTTTTAGATATTTTCCCTCTCACTACCTCAAATGCAGTCTTCACCATTGATGTCTGGACCAATTACAACAAAGGATACTATGTACTCTTAATTCATAAATAGACTTTTTTAAAATATGGAGCAGGGAAAGCTAGCAAGTCTTGCACTGAATGAATGAATGAATGGGACATTATACACAAGCTGCTCCTGCTCTGCTGCCCAGGGCGTGTTACGCAGTGTATTTTTACTGGTTTGTTTTATTGCTTCCTCTGGCTGCTTGTGTAAGCTAATACGTGGACCAGAGCGCTTACCCTGCTTGGCAAGTCGCTCTGCTGCTGGCACGGCGGAGCGAACGGCTGTGTCGGGCGCAGCTCTGGACATCCGATATGTAATGGGTGTGAATGAGCCGCTGTGCAGTCTGTGGGAATGTGTGAGACAGCATGACAAGTTGTGCTGGTGTGTGTGTGTGTGCATCTGAGCTCATGTCTGTGTGTGTGCTCCAAACACAAACCACATTTCTTTTTTTCATTTCAAACATCCAAAACTTTATGACAAAGGGACCTCAACACGAGTACAAATGCAATGAGCTTCGAAACTTGGCGTCAAACTTTTAACACTCAAACTTTCTCTCCGTCTGAGGAATGGGGGGGGACTCGGTAATGACGCTTGTCGTCCTCGTAGGTGTACTTGCGACCACACTTTGACTACAGCCCGGCCAATGACAACCTGATCCCTTGCCGAGAGGCGGGGGTGGCCTTCAAGAGAGCCGACATCCTTCAGATCGTCAACAGGGAGGACCCCAACTGGTGGCAGGTGAGGCGCCACATGCCGGTCCTACTGGTTCAGTGTCGGGCTGCGTCTCAATAGGCCAAAGTCCTTCCTTCCATTCCCTTTCCTTTTATGTTAAAGCGGGACATAAACCGATGACGTTGTCAAAACTGATCTGTGAACTGTGCTCTGTGCCAGGCGTGCCACGTGGTGGGGGGCGCCACGGGGTTGATACCCAGTCAGTTCTTGGAGGAGAAGAGGAAAGCCTTCGTCCCTCGAGACTTTGAAGGATCAGGTAGCTCACCACACACATTTGTTGTCATGTCTTGCCTCAGTAGCCTTACATCGCCTGAAAGCCACCGTGACTGATGCTTTCGTCAGAGCTAGAGGCCTCAAAGGTTTCCTCTGCTTCTCTCTTGCACTAAAGTGATGCTGATGTAAAAAGAGTTGGATAGGTCCGAGTTTATCACGGCGGACTGCTGCCGTAGCTCTGTCACTTCTTATTCCTCCGCCGATGAAGAAGGATTTATAGCGAGCAAGCAAGCCTGGGTAGCCAGACTCAACCAGTCAAGATAACCTCCCAGAAAATAGATTACGCCTGCCCCCTTCTGGCCAACTGGTGCAATAGCATACAAGTGTAGAAATGTTCAGTTGTGTGTTGTAGGGATCCTGTGTGGGACAATAACTGGAAAGAAGAAGAAGAAGATGATGTACCTGACAGCCAAGAATGCAGGTGAGGAGACCGCTCAAACACTCTCTCTCATTGGCTGACCTCAAGAGTCCTTTCCTGTGATGATCTGACAGTGCTTGTGATTGTGCCCGTTAATTGGACAGAGTTTGACAGGCACGAGCTGCAGATCTATGAGGAGGTGGCGAAGATGCCGCCCTTCCAGAGGAAGACGCTGGTTCTGATCGGGCGCGCAGGGAGTGGGCCGCCGCAGCCTGAAGAACCGATTGGTGGTCCTCAACCCCACCCACTTCGGCACCACCATACCCTGTGAGTACCCGGCCCCGCCGTCTTTTTCGTATCGTCTTGTGTTTATTCAATTCTAAACCCCGAAACCGATACCCCTCTTCTGCCAGTCACCTCGCGGCGGCCGCGCGACGACGAGCTGGACGGCAACTCCTACCACTTCACCTCGCGGCTGGAGATGGAGACGGAGGTGAAGGCGGCCCGCTTCCTGGAGCACGGCGAGTACGACGGCAACCTGTACGGCACCAAGATCGACTCCATCCACGAGGTGGTGGCCACGGGGCGCACCTGCATCCTGGATGTCAACCCGCAGGTCCGATACGGAGGGGGGGGGTTGGTTTACAGGGTTGCGGTTTGTTGAGGGTCAAGGGTTTCAGATTGTTGACAGATGATGAGAGGGTGAGGATGTAGAGAGCAGAAACTTAACTTCCACAATGTTCCTTCTTTGTCTTGGTGCTCATGGCGTGCTGCGGGTCTCCAGGCCTTGAAGGTCCTGAAAACAGCAGAGTTCATGCCCTACGTGGTGTTCATCGCAGCGCCAGAGTTTGACACGCTCAAGGCCATGCACAAAGCTGTGGTGGACGCAGGCATCACCACCAAGCAGCTCACGGTCAGTTTACACACACACACACACACACACACACACACACACACCTAGTTATGTTGCTTCTTGTAGGCATATGGATTCACCTAAAAAAGACAAAAGAAAACCCTGTTATGGATGCAGAAACCTTCTGGTAACCCATTTGTAATTTAAGAAAACAACCAGGAATTCTTTTAGATTCTTTTCTTTTCGATGCATAATTGATGTGATGAGATGAGATCAACTTTATTGATCCCTGGGGGTAACTTGGGTCATTGCAGCAGCAGAGAATACATGATATAGATACTCTGCCAAGATGATGATCGATGCGTCAGTCTGATTGATTTGGCTCACAAGCTGTCAGATTGAAAAAGTCAATAGACAGAGGGACTGAGGTCTTTTCTATAAACTGACAAAAAAGATAATAATACTGGTTGGAACAAACTTTTTTGTTACACCCATTCTCACACACACACACACACACACACACACACACACACACACACACTAACCTGTCCTGCGTGTGTCTGGCCAGGATGTGGATCTGAGGAAGACGGTGGATGAGAGCGCCCGGATCCAGAGGGCCTACAGCCACTACTTTGACCTGACCATCGTCAACGACAACCTGGACAAGGCCTTCGAGGCGTTACAGGCCGCCGTGGACAAACTGTGCACCGAACCCCAGTGGGTCCCGGTGAACTGGGTGTACTGAGGACCGCCAGCCTCGCATGTGTGTGTGTGGTGCGTTTCACCACAGAGGCCGAGGGAGAGGAGAAGAGGGAAGCTTTGTCATCGGAGATAATAAAAACACCCATTCTTATTCCTCTTTTTCTCCCCAGGGGCCTTGCACACCGTGCAACTTTTTTTCTACTCAAAACTCAAAGGGAAAGAGTGCTTATTTATTTTAGTGTTTGTAACTTTTTATGGAAGATCTTTCTATTCACACCAACGTGGAATTCCGTTGAGAATAATAATAATTAAAAAAAAGGGTCTGGTCAAATACTTGGGCCATATTTTTTCATTAATTTATTGCTGTTGTTATGTTTGATTTTGTAGTCGTTCACCCCCCTGAGATACTTTTGTCGTTTTTCCTTCACGGTCACCCAGGAAGAGTTTATTTATTAATGCCATCACAGCTCCGACACGAAGACGGGGAGAAGAGATGGATTGACCTGGAAGATTGAGCTGTCTCGCTAAAAGGAGCCAGTCACACAACATGGCCATGTCTGAGAAACCTGTGTAGCTGTGTTTTATGTCAACCTCCATATAAATGAGCCTGCCCTAGAGCCTTCTAGCATCGGCCTCCATAGGATCATAAAACCGGCAGAAATAAAGTGGTTTCAAAGGCCCACTTTGTACACATTTTTCCTCAAGTATATAAAAGAAAAAGCTTTATAATGTACTTTTCCAAGATCAAACACTGTGTCTGTGCTACACGAGCCTCTCTTTAATTTTGTCCAGATTTGTTTACTTACACTAGTCCTTCATTGTTGTGGTGATTTCTAGAGTGTAGTTTTGTCGCCCATTATCCTTTGCTTTGTTTTTGATCCTGTTATGAGTCTGTCTAAAATGTGGCCATCACAATATCATAGCCCATCACTTATACTATCTACATAAGCCAATTTGTTAGATGTTTTATATTTGTGAATGTGGCATATACCCACCCACCCACAGTCCTTATCTACAGTATCCCAGTATGCCAAAGCCCTCATTATACTCCAAATAAAGTTTGAATTTGAACCAATATTTCAACTGTATAATACAAAGTAATCATTTAATGTGTTAGGAAGTTGGATGGTGAGCACATCAAGGAAAGTCAATGGGAAAAAAAATCCTTTTACACTTCCAAGAACTATCCATTATGTAATTTTGTCTAGTACTGAGTGTTACATTTTATTTTCTTAAAACAAGCGAAAAGAAAACCCGCAAAGCAGTCATTTTTAATTCCAGTGCAAATCAACTTTGTTCAAGAAGTGCCATTATCTTGATGCTAGTGGTGTACTTCATTTCAAGATATTGCCAAATGAAACATCTTGCCCCACTGGCACTTTCCCCCCCACTTATTTTAAGGAAAAAAAAGACGTAAGACTCGATACTAAGGGGCTTTGCTAAGATGGATATTCTTTACAGTGTAAAATTTCCTAAATCCAGCTTCCTGGGGTGAAGCTGTGCTGCTTGTTTTAGAAAATAACCCTCCTGTGTTTTATAGTGTTTTCACATCAACCCATGTCACCAGATTTGTGTTATTACATTTCTATCAATAATATTACAACAAATAAAGTTTAATCAATCACACAAAGTAGTTGCTTTTTAGATCAGTGCATAAACTGCACCTGTAGAAGTATTTACTTTACCTACAACTTGAACACTTGAATCCATTTAATGAAGGGGAACAGTGTATGAAATGTAAAGGGAGTCATGGGAGTTGTTTTTTTTACAGTGTAAAGGTTATACATAAATACAACAGGTGCATTTCTATTAGATTAATTGGCCGTTAAACAAACGCAGCACAATTGCTGGTCTGACGGGCACTGGCCACAAGAAACAGCTTGCATGTCAACAGATATGCAAATTATTTTGTCACAACTGCTGCACACTCACATATGATTAATTATTACAATTGGGCCTGTTCTCAAGGTGCATTCATGAGCAAGGTTCCAATTAGAGCCAGTTGTGTATTTTCTTGAGCCTTGACCAGGCCAAACACTATTCACACTCTTCCTGTACCATGCTTAATTGTGTGGAACGCAATTTAATCAGTACATTAAATTGGTGTTACAGGTAATGCCGTTTGGTCCCAGTCCTCCAAAGGCTCTTTGACTTGTTCTGTGTGCTATCCTAAAATAATTTTAAAGTGTTTCTAAATTAATCCAGAAGCCTAGGAGGTGTAATTTTACCCCTTTACCTCAGATGTGGCCGGGTGCAGTCTTTAAAACATTATTAATTCTGAGTGAAAATTGTAAAATGACAATTTAAAACCACTATCAAACCAGCTGCAATTGTAAATGCACTTCTGGTGAAAATCTTCAGAATAAGGGTAATTTAAAAATGATGTACTTATAAAAACCTTGGTCCTAGATGCATCGGAGGAAGTATGATTGGTGGTGTAGCCCTACTGTTCTGTCTCTGGATGTTTCTAAGACTGAACTGAATTTCAAACTTATTTAAAACGGATCATTTCAAATTGTGAAATACAAATGATTTGAGCATGAAATTGTTTAAATTCTTTAAACACAAAAGTCCCGACATGATTGGAGAAACTTTACATTTTTATTAATTAACGCAACTTACAGTCAAGCCAAAGAGTGAACTACATTAAGTGATACATATTCACATTATGTCCTAACAGGGTTTACAGCATATCTTGTGTTTTGTAAGCAGAATTGTTAACAAAAATAAGTAAATGTAAAATAGAAATAAAAGCTTACACATATACCTTACGACAACAAGAACAAGGAGCTTAGCAGTGGATGTGAACAAATTAAAATCAGAAACATAAAGACCCTTACCATAATAGGAATGACAGCAAATTCAGTTTTGGCATGTCGTGGTTAAATAAGGAAAAATAAAAAATGAAACGAGACTGAGCTCAAATGACACAAATGAGGGGAGGTTTGAGTTCACAGGGCTGTGCAGGGCTGCCTTTGCCAAGAGAGACTTTGGTCACTTTGCTTCTCCATCATGGCTTACAATGAAACAAAGAATATATATATCTAAAAAAATAATGAAAATGGCCAATGTGGAAAAAAGAAACAAAAATGGAGTGTCCTGGAAACTGTTCTATGAATGATGTTAGGGGATGATTCGCATTTTTTTCAAACAAGGGAAAATCTAAAGATGATTGTCAGGTTTCCCTAAATGAAGAAAAAAAAAACAATAGAAACAAAAAAGGTTTTGCAGTTTACTACAACTCCAGGACCACCCCTACATTCATAGGAGGTAGATAACATGGCAATGACACGACATGAATTCTAGAAAGGTGTTTTAATGGGAATCAAGCTCTCTGGCAAGTTTGTGGAATTCTAGTGCATAATTTGTTCAACTTTTAAGGCCAAATATAATAGACACAAAGTGCCTCACATGTAGATCTAAGGCTATTTTAAGACAAAGGTGTGGGGAGAATCAGGACGGGGACACAGTAAGCAGATACAGCCCTTTCACGGCAATACCTGAGTCAACAGTCACATTAAACCACATCGTCTTGCCAGATTGTTGGTGCACATCAACTCTTCATCGCCTAAATGTGTTTGGTGACACAGAGTGTATGCAAACAAATAGAGAACGCAGGAAAATGATGCGGCTACAACAGAAATATTCTGATGATATTAGGCATGTTTAGAAATTGCATAAATGACATGTAATCATTTGGCCACGAGGTATGACGTACTCCTCTGTTACATCCGTTAATGGTATAATAGAACTCAATCAGATTAATTGGTCATGGCACATGCACAGCCGAAGTGACATTCAAACCTCCCAAAGGGGAAAATTAAAATTGTATTGGACAATATGAAGTATGCTAAAGAAAAAAATGAAACAAAGTCAATGCAGCATATATCAGGCTTATGAGGTACTTCATGAATATATAGATATATATATCTTAACCTTTTTTAGAAAAGCTCTTCAAAGTCATATTATTCCTTATAATTCCTATCGATAGCATAAAATACCTCGTCAGTTATTAATTTTTACTTTCTGCCCGACCTCAAATGGGCGATTTTCTTTTTTTGAGACCGCTTTGAAAGTGCAAAACACAAATACTGATCGTTCTATGCAGCATCTACACTCAAGGTTGCATGATAATTAAAGTGGAAATTCTTTTTATGTGGCGCTGTCTATCTTGTCAATCCTATATATATATATATATATATGTATAAAATATATATATAAAAAGGACTGGCACACCCAACGTTGGGGGAGATGGAGAAGAGATCCTACAAAGGCACACATAAAACAGCTACAAACACACAGGATGTTTTCAGCTCAAACAAAAATGACAAGAATTTGAAGTTAATTGCCACACAACCTCATATGTACCTTTCGTTGAAGTCACAATGTTATGACACATTGCAAAGTATGTTCAAATGTGTATATTCCCTTTGTAAATTGTCACATGTAAAACTACATCTTTTAACCATGTCAAAATAGTATTGAATGTGGTTAATCGTAGCTTTTGGTTCCTTTTCTGGGGAAAAGCGGAAAGAAAATGAGACAGGGACAGTCTCCCTGATTTTATTGCAGTACTGGGTAACATGGCAGAGAAATGTAGGCATTTGATCACTTGGAGTGGCTCTATCCAGTATTGAACCTAAAGATTTCTACATTCTGGTAAAACAAAAGAAAAAAAAAAGAAAGCTGGTTCCAAAGATTTGGATAACGCTGGGCAAAAACGCATCACGACAACGCAACAATGCGGACCTAAAACTCAGTAGATGTCCATAAAGACTCTTTGATGTCAAGGAAAGCAGCCCTGTGATTTAATCCAGGAGCTGAACTCTTTTATTGTCCCATTTTGCTAAGTATTGTCTTGCTAACTCTGAGTCCAATGCTTACTGAGAGTCGCCTTGACCTGCCTGTAGAGGATAGACCGGTGTAAAGACTACCAAATAATTACCAACAACTCATAACCCACTCAGACATTATTGCTGTACATACAACATTCCAACGAGCCTTGATCTTTCACCTCCACAACAAACATCCCACAACGCCACCGACATTTTGCAGGACTACCATTAAAAAAAATGCATTGTTGTAGTAAATAGCAATTACGATGGCACGTTTGTCAATATATAATCCAGTCATGACTACAGTTTGTATTGCCACATGCATGGGTCCCATTCTGCTGAGCACTGGCGGGTTGTTTCTGTCGTTATTGTGTTTTGAAAAATGCAGGACTCACATAAAACATTTAGACTTGAGCTCCAATTGCAAAATTTGGTCCCCTAAACTTAACAAATTAAAATAACCAACCAGTTTTTTCTGTTTATCAAGGTTCAAGAAAGAGCAGTGCTCACACACAATATTGGCTTGTATTGGTTTGGTCACTACAATTTTTGTCTTTGTCACCATTATAAATTAGGGCTAATATTAGCTAGCACCCGACACCCTCTGAGGTAGTTTTTCCAAGTTGGTAAATAAAAAGCCAAGTCATTCTGAAGACCGAAAACGCTTTCAGAATATACAAAATACCCACATCAGTCTTGCATGATTGAATGCATGTAGATCAGCTGGATGGCATTGGTTTAGTTTGATGGTCTACAACAGTTCTCTTTTTAGTTTTCAGCAAAGGAAGGTCAGATTTACTTAAGCCTCCAGTCTAGGGGTTCCTTCTTCAAATCTGCCAGTCCCCCCGTTTGAATTTGTACTCATACGTCAGACTTGTCGCTAGAAACAAGAGTATAGGCCAACTTTAGTTGCAAAGACTTTGGGGACCCCACACTGGTGTCACATGGCTATAGGTAACAGGGAAAAAGGGCATTGGCATGATGACAGCTGAAAAATATACACAACCAAAGACGACGTGATAATTAAAAGTTTGTCTATTTAAATTGAACACGAAAAAGAAATTATTTTGCGGGACTCGCATATGGTAGCAGGGCCTGCTGAAGCCAACACACAGTGTTATGGAAATCGTTAACTGTAATTTTTAATTTGAGAAAAGAGTTACGTAGTAGTACAATCGGCAAAAGAAAGAAATACAAGCAATCAGAGACAACACTCAAACAAAAGCGTCTATGATTTCAATGCTGTGTAGTCACTAGTGAAGGATTGTACCTGGAGCATCACTGTCATGGTGCTCACGAATCAGTGATGGGAGTGGGGGAATTTTAGGAATCTGCAGGACAACTCCGCAAAGACTGAATAGAAATATCAGACCAAAGACTTAAGCAGAAGCCAAAACTCTAACAGCAAACAAGATCACACTACACTGCAACCATCATATATACACACACACAGCTCTTATGTTACATCACCTCACACAAGCATGACAGAATAGAAAACATGACCCCTCTTTGCACCAGTGTGAAACGTGTCTCTTAAAGTACAGTAGCCAACATCCAGAGAGATATCAAGGTAGATTTATGTATCCCATGTCAATCAACTAAAAGATTCATGATATCAGTTGCTAGGTGGATGATATCTAATCAATGAAATGACAAAGAAAATATAGCGGTTTCTTCGCTTTAGTCTAAAGCACAGGCTAAAAAAAAAGAAGTGTAAAAAAAAAAAATAGAGATGGCTAAATTCAATGTTGTTTATGTTACTGAAAGGGCTGGGCATATAAAGTGAACGTGAGTAGAAATGTACTGGATGGATAGGCTATACAATATTACAAAACACACCGGCTCTAAGTACATTCATTGTTACATTTTGAGCTAGGAAAATAGGCTCTACTCTACACAAGGCGTCTTTATGTCAGCAATAGCTTTTCTAGAAGCGATGGAGAAAAGGTAGAGGAGAGAGATTACTGTACAGAGGGTAATGTTTTGGACATGAACTGGTGTATTTCGATTTCAACTTGCTATAGGTTAGTTTGAAATGAGGGAACATTTACTCAACCATTCCAAGCCAACAGGTCTGCTTAAAACGGAGATAGGCTGATCGTCAAGCTTTGAAGAATTCTGTCTCCAAACACCATTCAAACAAATCCATACTAAAATACTGAACGTATTTTACTGTTGAAAGACAAACTTAACTGATCAGTTCAATTGGTGTGATATGTGATATGCCACCTAGACTGACAAGCCAGCCATCTCCACAACATGCTTTTCATCGTTGTGGCCACTCCAAAAGATATGGGGAAACGGCCAAAGTGAGGTGAACATATGCGTTTAAAAAGACTGAAAACATACACTTTCATTAAGGGTCCAACCGCAGATGTTCGCGTGGTTTTTAATGTTATTAGGCAGATGAGCGTCCTATGGCCACAATTCGCGATTTGGCTCACAATGACTAAATATATTCAGAGCTCAGACTGTTTTATAAAGGAAAAGCTTCTTATAAATCTTGATATGTAGCTGGTTCTACCCGACACATAGCGAGGCCCTACTTCATGGGTTTTCTATGCACATTGTGCTCTTGAGCAATATTCCACACATTTACTTCCAGCACACTTCCTCCTCACACACTACTTTGGCATCACGTCTCAAGCAAGCAGTGCGATACTATGAATCTGAACGTCCACAGCTGAATCAGATCTTCTGCAATACCTGTCAGTTTATTTTGCATAAAGCACCTTTCCACCTCACCACTGTACAAAGACCACCAACACCACCACCAACCACTGGAAATTTCACTCTTTCATGAAAAGTTAAGGGCATTAGGCTATTTCTGAAAAATCATCCGCTGGCTGGCTAGGTAGAATCCCTCTTGATCAATGGATGTGGCTATCTGAATTGGTAGTGCACATATTGAGGTTCTCAGATCTGTTGGCTGTGCAATGAGTTGAGTCTCAAGGCGAACTAGCTGTGTGTTTCTCATCTTGAAAAGCTACCAACCCCGATTGTTCCTTTCTAATAAAAAAAGGAAGCTGCCAGTCTGCCACCTGACAAATACTAGACTCACAATTCTGCAACAGCTACAAAAGTCCATTTTAGTTTAGTGCAAAAATAACATTATCAAATGTTTAATTTTCCCCCAAAGCAATGCCATTCAGGTCTGGTATTCTAAGGTGCTGGTATAGGTAATGTAAAACACAAACAAGCAGTAACAAGTACAAACCACATTCCTTAAAAGGATACCTTGATATTTTGAATTTTAGCAGGTTATTTTTTCTCAGGACACTCATATCTTGTGTGGAAAGTCAAGCTAGCTGTGTCCTTTTGTTTCAATGTTGACGAGTCATTCTGGGGAAACTGAATGACAAAAATAGAAACCTTTCCCCACAATATGACAGGCATCTGGTGGACGACCTCAAACTAAAATCCAAATGGTCAAGGTATTCCTTTGAGAGACTATTTGAAGACTGAAAATTTGGATGAGTGAAGAACGTGGAGCCTCGTGGCAGCATTAAAAAGGCCTGCATTCACGCCAAGACATTCAAATTTCAAAGCGCGGAGCCAATAACAGGCTTCACCTGACATACGTCTCCATAACACCACCACCACGACACTTTGATTAAATAAGCTTAACCCGTTTCTAATCCAATCATACTCGTGAGTGAGTGGGGGAATTCAATTGCATGATTCCAATACACCAATACATATAGAAACAATAAATGTTTCATGGCAAGATTGAAAACGATCAGGCCTTGTTGTATACCCTACGCACACTGCATCTATTCACATAGATTTCAATACACATTTTTTCAGGGGGATCTATTCTAGGTTTTATTAGCTTGCAAGCAACTTTCATGAACAGTCTACCTCCCAGCACAACTAGGGCGCATCAAATCAAGGATATGCAATGACCTTACTGCGATTACCCTGACGTGGGCTTTGCATTTGATGTTAAATTTCTCAGATGGAAGAAGAAAAAAAAACTTGACTGCTGTTCCATTGGCGCACAGAATAAAAAGTAAAGAGAAGGGAAAGCTACGTATGAATATAAACATATTTCAAGAATTTGGTCATACAGCTCAATGCTCAAAATCCCTCAAAGAAAAAAAAAGAAATAATTTTCTCTCTTGAAGTTTTGAGCAAAGCTATGAATATCACACAACAACTACATGAATTGAGAAAGTATGGTCACCATTATGCATACCAAGCATTTAAAACCTTGAATGTCAATGCAAGACTCAATCATTGCCAATTAGATAGATAGCAGGGGTAATTATAAGGAAATGGCCAGCGGTGTGATGTTACCATAACACTTAAACAGGTAACAAGAGGTAGAACACACAGCCATTTCCACACAATTACACCAGTGTCACACAACATGGCCGAGCCACCGTCTTCGATTGAGGAACAAAAATCTATAGAATTCATATCAACTTTCTGCTATCAAAAGTGCATCCAAATTTACATGTTGTGAGACCAGCACCGATAAGAACAATATTGACATCATAACAGTAAATATCAAGTACGTGATTTTTCAGAATGCCCCACAAACACAGTCAGTCGGATTTCTAGTTACTTTACATGTAATGAGGAACATGGGTAACACAGAGGTCATCAAGGGAGATAAAGGAGAGAAAAGACCATCATAATGGTAAAGCAACTTTTAGCATACGTCTAGGAAGTTAAAAGCCTCTTGGACCAGTCCACTGAGGGTTTAAGGTGGCTTTACAGCGAGAACTTCTAGCACCTAGAAACAAGATGCCCATTTGTGCTTCCATTTCTTTTCAATATTAATCATATAAAAGTTTGTAATCTTGTTTGGCTAAGAAAGATTGTGTGTTACAAAGGATATACCCAATTTTTGTGCTATAAAATATACAACAATACAAATGAGGACATAAAATCCTTCACACCATTACAAAGGCGTGAAGATACTGATAAGCACTAAGAAACGCTACTAAATGCAACATGCTAAAAAACAAAAAAGCCCTAATTAGCTACCTCTATAAATGACCTAAATTCATGTGAGAAATCCCACTGCGAAATCTCTTGGTTAAAAAAATGATGCATAGTTAGAAAACATTGATTATTCCCCTCCAATCAAGACTATATGAACATTCGCCAACTTAACTTCTAAGTAGTACAACTTAGACGGGATGCTAGGAAATATCTACGGTTATTAGTTAAACGACAGTCTTGGAAGGCAATAAAATATTTGCATTTATGTTCTGTGTATACAAATAGACAGTGTTAATTTAGACTACATATGGGCCAGTCATTTTAAAAAATTGCCTCTATAATAATTTCAACAACCTCCCCTGAAAGCTTATTCAAAATATACCCTATAATCAACAACTCTACATGCTATAAAGACTCGCAATTTTTTGTTGTTGCATAAAACCCAAGCTTTCGTGCGATGACAAGCACTCCTAGGTGATGGAGCAGCCGCTATGATAAAAAGGGTATTGGGGAATCTTGATCAATTAAATTTAACTCTGTCATTCTCCACTTCAGGCTCTCTGTTGAAACAAAAGCAAAAGGTTGCAGGTCTCATTCTACTGTACCGAATGCCTGGATACCAAGATGTCAGACCAACATCCAGCTCTGACAAACACATTGCAGAAAGACTATTTTGCTGCCATATATGTATATATATTTAAAAAAAAAAAAAAAAAAACAGAACTAGGGTTAATGTGTCTAAAGAGAAAAAACAAAAACACAAATACCCAAATGTCTAAAAAATATGAATCACCTACATGCATATCCTTTACAAAAATGATTAAAATTAAAATGCAGAGACTATAAAAACGGATGGGGACACACCAGATTTCATTATTGTTCCCCTATATGGATTTCTACATTTCTATATCTCATATCAACACGGCTCAGAGTACATTAGAAAGGTGTCCGTGTCGGGAGCCAGTCCCGACTGACCATTTCTCGGCAGCATGGGAATTAGATTAATGACGCAACTTAATCAGTTCCAAGTAAGAAGCCAGGCAGGAAAGCAGAAAATTGCTGTTCTTTCAATCTCATCAATATTAAAAGCCCTCTTCTAGAGTAAAATAAGTGTTGGTTTAAAAGGGTTGTATACAAATCTGATGCAAAACCCCATTCACTAAGTTGTCACCAGATTTGGCATAAAAATGTATTGGTCACCAGTGTCAATCGAGGACAAATACTGAAGACCCAGCGAATGTGGGCCACTTGATTCATAGTTGCACATAGAAATGAAAACAAAAAGGTCTCAAATTACTTTTCTTCACATAGTGCTCTACGCGAGAAATTGAAGTATGATTTGAGACACAACCCTCAACATATTAAGTACTTTTGTCCTGATTACAGTAGCCATTCTGGTCAGTGCACTTTGCTTTGTTTGGCTGATAAATAAGGTTTGTCAGAGGAACAAATGATTAGACCTATAAACAGTGAATGGGCACCCCATCTTTTGATGTCCCCTGCTCTCTTCAAGCACCAGGCCCCCTATCAAACAGAATAAAAACAGGAGAAAAGGGTGAACAGCTTCTTTTGAATTCTAAACCACCCACAATGTATAATGATACTGCCCACTAGTTTAGAAATGGTAGATTTCTTCTGTCAGTGTAAGAACCTTTCTTCCAGCCCCACTTTGTAAACACATTTCTGCATGAAATTTACAAATACACACTAATGCACAACATGTAAAGAGAAACTCCTCTATCCAATCCCCCACTCTAGAGGAATTCCTTTGCACCTTACGGCCTAATAACTGGAACGTTTGGGTGGGTTTGGACTTGCACGTGTGGGCTTAAATACAATTGTGGACATAATTTGGGAAAGTAAAGGCCTGTTGGGTAGGGAGATCACGGTGTGAGACCACTGTGATGGGATCCACACCTGACAGTGAGACTGCAAGGAGTAGTGGGTTCAAGCATTGGAGTCTCACCCACGCCAACCTGGGCCTGTCCGTACTCAGGCAAAGTACATGGTGCGCAGGGTGTCCTGGTGGATCTGAACGGCCTTGGCTAAGGCCTGCTGGTCACGCCCGTTGCTCTGGCCTGATGTGTGACTGCCCTCGGCACTGAAACGGCAAAAACACCACAATATCATGTAAATGTACACATCGTCTACAACAGGGACTCTTAAACGTCTTCAAGACATGGATCCCCATTTGATAAAGTTTTGTCCCAGGGACCCCATGTGGTAGGATTTTTGTTATTTTTTTTGTAACTGTCTACACTGTATGTGGGGAGATAATTGTGTTGACAGTGAAACCTATGATATATATGAATAACCAATCAGTCTTCATGATTTTGTTTTCAATTATACTCAGGATAAGATGGCAGTCCGACTCCTTACCTGTCGTGCTCTTTGTCCACCAAGTGATAGCGGGCGCGGAAAGCCACCAGGTGGGCATAGTAGGCTGGTGCTGGGATGGAGACTGACCGAGTGCAGCGCACATAGGTGTGGCACAGCTGGTAGGTGAGGACCTGCAGCTCATCTGAAGTGAAGTGGTTGTCGTCCCAGAGCACATGGTAGTGAGACGGCCTGCTCGTGCCCTGCAAGGAGTGGTTATGGTGTTGCTTCGATGTTAACAAGGCAACAGTAAACATGACGTCCCGCGCAAATGATACAGCCCCCCTCTAGGCCAACGAGTAACAAATATGCTACCTTGGACTTGTGTGTTTGTGGAACAGGAAGAACTGAAGAGGAATAATCATTCAGTGCTGTACTGTTTGAAATATACTTCAATCACTAATCATTAAAACACTAATCATCAGTAATTGTAGTGCCCCCTTTGGGCCAATTGGTCTAATTGTGAAAATGCTGGAACACTAATAATCTCCCCAAATTTCTTCAAAACCCAAAAGAGTGATTTGTACCTGTATGCCAGCGTGACTGCATAGGTAGAAGTCAAACTCTGACGGGTGAGTGATTTTGGTGTCCACCGTGGTGCCTGCAGGAATGTTGCCACTCTTGCCAACCTGCAGAAATCCCAACAAATCATTAGAAATACTGCTTTGGTGCAAATACATTTAGACCATTTCTTAAATCTGACTCCAGCGATGCGTGTTAGGATTGCTTCATTAGATGGCTTCAACAACAAATGTCATTTTAGTACGAAACAAAGACACAGAGTTTTGAAATTTTGTTTTTGAAAAGAAAAAGAAAAACTACTTTAAAATTTTAAAAATCAAACTTAGATTAATGAGTAAGACAGGAAACAACAATAGTACTGACCCGCTCATTCCTGTCCATGCAGAACAGTCTTGTGTGGTGTCTTTTCTGTACGACCACGAAGGTGATCCCCGGCTGGTAATCCTTCTCTAGCTTGATGCAAGCCTCGCGGATCGCCAGCAGCTCATGCTGAAGAACCTGCATGGAAGTCAAAAGGAAGGAAGTCAAAAAAGTTTGAAACACCCACAGTGAAAAAAATCACCAAAATTATCATCAGAAAGTCATATCAATTAATGGTTCTTGGCAACTATAATCCTTTTCACACATTACAGTATGTTGCTGTGTCTCACCTGGTTGAACTGGCCCTCAGAGATGCCGTCGCGGTAGTAGATGATGCGGGTGGGCTTGAAGCGGGTGGATTTGTAGAACTGGATGAGCAGCTCCCTCACCATGGTGGCCAGGTCCTGGATGATGTCCTGGCGGTGCTGCTGGACCCGTACTGTGGCACAGTAGCGGCTGGGGTGCGCGTCCATACTGCCCACCACCTGAAGAGGAAGGCAAATCTTATTTAGTTGTCATTTAGAAGGAACGTCTTATTAGACCATGATACAAATTAAAAGCTTGGGCACAAAAAATAACAGCTCTTTAAACAACGTAAACAGTGTTTACCTTGTAGATAGAAGATATATAGATGTCCTAAAATAGACTTAGAATTAAATAATACAATTAATCTATACAAATTACTGAACTTGCCCCTTCATAGAAGTTAGTAGGGGAGGCTAGAAGTTGATGCTCTGCTATACTGTGTGGCGTTACTTACAGCAGCAATGGAGGGTTTTTTTCCATCTCCTGCTGGTGGGTGAGTCACATCTGCACCAAGGAAGATGACTGGCTGCTGGAAAACCAGAGGCCTGGAAGAGGATGCAGAGTAGATGAGTGACACCACCATCAGCACCTCAGATACAAGGTACTTATTATTTATTTATGTGTACATTTAATTTACAGGTTAAGGTTGCAGGTTAGGTTTAATTGGCATGTCCTTCATAAATGAGATTATTCCCATTTAAAAAAAGAGTCACATCTAACATACAGGCTTCGATGCCAACAAATTTCATTTCAGGATTTCAATAAGGGTTTCGTAGGGGCCACACTTACCTGCCCTGTGGGAGGAGGATGTTATTGACGCCACCCAGCTTGACGTTGATCTTCAGACAGAGGTTCGAGAGGGTCTGAGGCGTGGTCTTCTGAACGTTCTTCACCTGCACACACTGTGTGGCCATGCCCAGCACCGTGTCCCCAACACGCTTCACCTCAGCTACGACACACAGGGACAAAGTGGGAATGTCAGCTCACAAAACCTAAGTGTGAATGTATATTAGAAAGAGATAATACTGCATAAAATGTAAGGGTGCCAATAATCTTGGCCATAACTGTAAGTACGCCACATCCTCCAGTAAATGATTCCTCACCGTAGACAGGCGTCTTCCCTGGCAGGATGACCACCACCAGCTGGAGGCCCTGGTAGGTGTACTTGAGGTGCTTGAACATGGGCTCCACACTGTCTGCTCCCTGGGCGTACTTACAGAAGCAAGGCTGACCCTGGATGGGCATCCCCGCATCCCGTGAGATCTTCCTCAGCTGGTCTGTGAAGGCTCTGACAGACAAGACAGGTGCAAAATTAGAAATGGTATACTTAAATTTCTAAAATTAAAGTGCTGCCTGTCAGTTTAGGTTACAACAGAATTCTGAATGAATAAAATTGCAACTAATGGGAAAACTTTACATGTAAAATCAAGGAGTTAAGCACTCAATTGAATACTTGGCAGAAACTTAAGTCTTTCATTACACTACCAAGATGGGCAGAGCAGGTCATTTAAACCCCTTCTTTCCTGTGATTGTATGGAACGCAACATGAGCATGCCTAGCAGCAGCCATTGGATAGTACAGCCTTCTTCAGGTCTGAGCTTACAATACTCCATCTAACAACTACTTGTATTCGCATGTATTGCAAAACCTGAAGAGTATAAACGGCTTTATGCCGCGCTAGTTGAGCATGTTCTTTTAAAATACACAAGTTGCAGAAACGTTCTCAATTTTACACCAAAATCATCGCCCAACCATGGGCTGATTGTGAACTACCCATAATCACAGCATGCTGGAACACATGCGTCCTCTAGGGATCTTTATGTGTCAGACTTACTTAAGCAGGAGTTCAGTGCACTGTCTCTGTGGGGCAAAGCAGGCGATGGCCCACACTTTGATCTCGATGCCGGTGTGGAATTGCTTGTTTCTCATGTCCCATACCCCCTGGATCGGTGTGGCTATTGCTTTGTTCTGCAAATTATGAAAACAACAACAGGTAGTGTAAGAATAATTTCCTTTCAACAAAGTCACTTTGATAGAACCTTAGTAAATCAAATGGAATATGTTGTAGCTATGTGAATGGAAAGCATATTAGACTTCAGGTCACCATCGAGTCATCCAAGCTCTGGTGATCAACATACCCTGCCTCCATAGAGAATGGAAGGTGCCTGTAGCACACGGCCGTTCACTTCCGTCATCTCATCCCTCACCATCACTCCAAACTCCCGAACGTAAGGGTCAGTGTTAAAGTTGGCACTTCGCATCTGGAAAACACAACAAAAGTTGAAGCAAAATCACATTACGTGACTGTAGTAGGAATATCTAGAATTTAAACAGAAAACTTCAACAAACGTCTCTGCTCTGCTCATCCAAAGTGTATAAGGTCAACCTGCCACCTCATCAGGATGCAAACAAGTTTCATCAACTTTGAGACTTTTTATGACCTTTATAATATAATGTCTGTTAGAATGAAATATAAGACCAATTAAGCAACTGACTAAAAGTGAAAATGGAAACGACTGTAGATCTAGGTCTGCGTGACTGGGCTGATTTCTCACTGGAAACACAGTACACCAAGAAACCACAACATTTTAAAAGAGCTCTTAAACTGAAAATAGGTTAAATTTGTTTCCATGTTGCTGACTGCTGGTTCAGCATTAAATGGCTCTTCTGAATTTGAACGTTGGGTAACAATCCTTGGCCATTTCAGAGGTGCTCACCAATTTACTGATTTCATCCTGACGGTCGGGCGCCGATCGGGCTGTGGCACGGATCATAGTGGAGGTCTGATTGTCTGTCAGCTTCTTGATGCAGCGCTGGCCTGCCACTATATTGCATACCTGGACAGACACAAAACAAAGCACATAAGGACTTCTGGATAGATTTTGATGAAAATCACAAGTGAATCAAGTCTAGATGAAAGTAAATAAGTGGGAGAGGGTCGTGGCGGTGTACCTCTAGAGGAAGGTAGGTGTGCTTCTGCTCCTGTCCCACCTGGAGACAGGGGAGGTGGGGGTACCGCAGGATCAGCTTGTATTTGTCTTTAAAGTACTGTGCTACTGTGCATTCAATAGTTTGGCCATTCTCCTGCTGTAGGGGGAACCTGAAGAGAGCACACACCAGAAAAATGGTTGTGAGTTGTCTGCAAGGGGCAAGGTTTTTTTCCCAGTCCAAGAAGACCATCGTGGACAAAAGGATAAAGGTTTTACAGCACTCATCTTCTGAGCTGACCAATGAGTCATGTATATCAAGCAAGATCACCAAAAGCTTCAGACTCAACAGTAAATTAAACATTTAACATGCATGTTAGGTGCTTTGAATAGGTTTTGGTCCAATATTTCAGCATGTTTCAACATCCCAAACATGGAAATAATGAGGTCAAATATGTTAGTATATACACTGGCATATTGCTGATTTACTTTAACATGGACCAAAGATTTTGATTGAGCACTCTTACGTCTGGTGGCTGGCTGGTCTTCTGGTCACATTGCACACTCTGTACTTCCTCTTCATCTGCCCACAGTGGGTGATCTCCACCTTCAGACCTGGTTGGAAAGGACCACAACACAGGATGATAAAGTTGTCAAAGACTTTCAAGAGGGTCGGTAAAGACAGGCCAAACAAACCAAAAAACACAAACAAATGAATAAAAATTGTACAGCTGAGTAGGTTTAAAAAACAAAACAAAAACAAAGTCAATAAAAAAAAGCAAAAAAAAAGTATAATTGAAAAGTAAAGTCTCCACTAGTAGCAACAAAAAACTATAATTACCTTTGATTTCCTTAGTAAACTTCACTCTCTGAGAGTCTGTTAAGGGCTTCTGTTGTTCTTCAATGCTTTTGAAATCCAAGACCTCACACATGAACTCAATTACAGGCTGGGCTTTGTAGAACGCAGTAGCCGAAACTGCAAAACAAGCGCACACAGCAATGAGATTCACAGAAACAGCCTTCCCCTCATCCACATGGCCATATGCTCAAACCCACTCCTGCCGATGAGCCACTCATACAAGCAGTACACAACCAGTGGGAAACCTACCATCAATGTTGAGCATCATTTTCCAGAGAGAAGGCCTGACAGACTGATGGAAGCCAAACCACACCTCTCTGCCCCCACCTAGGGGGTTGGAACATCCTTCTGAGGGAGTGAAGAAAGAGCGGCCCACAGGGGTGTACCTGTTATAGAAAAGGATGGCAGATACACAATGACTGACATTTTCTAGCAAAAGAAGCTGGCCACGGGACAGGTTAAAATAAAGACAGTTAAGAAAAACCGGAGAATGAGATGGTCAGCAGCCTTTGATGTGTGCATCTACAAGTACTGCAAGCACCATTCCTAAGCATTCCTCCTAAGCATTCCTAACTAGATTCATTTTAACACAAATAGGTCATGAATCTTAACCTATCAAAAACCCATCAACCATATAATAACCAATAATCCAACAATAAAAAGCTGACCTCATAGAGGGCAAATGTCTCATGACGACATCCAGGGCTTGGATGGTCTCAAAGGGGATGTTGGGTAGCCGTCCCGATAGTGCCTCGTGAAGAGCTTGCAGACTAACGCAGGACATCCACTTGATGGCCACTTTGAAGCTGCGGTCCTTGCCTTCACCAGGAATGGTCACCTCAAGCTCCACCTGTGCAGCGGATGGAATAGGAGAGAACGGGGTTGGGGGAAATGTTCATATTGTCTTGAAGACCAACTGATTTAAATTGTGCATGTGCACAAGCATAGTAATAGTAAGTATAAAAATATCAATTTGTCCTCAAATGACTGTTGCTTGGTTGCACTAAAAATACATACTTTGTCTCTGCCTATGGGCAAAGGCATGGCTGTGTAGAGATTCTTCCTCCCGTCATACACTGGCTTTCGATCTCCGAAGATCTGCGTTTTAAAGTGCTGGACCATGTGCTCCACAATTTCACTGAGAAGCAAAATCAAACTTACAAGTCATTCACACTGCCTGGGACATCATTACCAACTCAAAGACACTCATCTCCCATTTACCAAGTGTAAACCAGACTGCCTGAGTGAAATCTACACTCATGCGTACCGATTGACTCTCCTGGGGCATTTCTCGGGCTTGATGTCAATGTCGTAATGGTACACCTCGAGTTTGGGGATTTCCATCTCAAAGAAGTTGGCCTGCAGCTTGATTGTCCTACCCATGGTGCCAAAGTCTGGCCGCGACGGGGGCTTGAACACATACTCTGGCACGGGGGGTGATGGGGGATCTACATCAGTGGGGTCAGTAGAAGGAAAGCAAAAAATGATGTTAAGGACCACATTATATAGGAGCCTTTGACATTTCCCAAGATCTCAGGTAATGCCAAAGTCATTACAAATCCATTTAGACTTAATGAATGAAGTTCGACCTTGATAGAAGTTTCATGGTTTCATGACAATCCAAATTTACACAATCCACTCCCAAGCAGAACAAGCTTGTTCCTCTCTTACATCTAAAGATTTCTTATTTTTTTGTTGTGTTCAGTTGTGCATTGTACTATTCTAGCAAGCAGAGGATAATGTTAACTTTTCATTATTGGTTGACTATATTGTACCAAGTAGCCTCATATCTGCATCTTCAATAAGGTGGCAGCAGGGATTCTCAGAGCACACTCCCTTTTGCACCTTATCTTTGTCCCACAGCTCTGATCATTCAAACAGAATAACACCCATAAAACCTAATAATATCCCGTAGAGATTATCGAATGCCCTTTGGTGTAGAAAAGCACACAACCATTCAAAAGCTGAACATAGGATGTATTAAGTGGAAATTGATTATGTATTATCACGCATTCTTTTATGTAGCATCTCACTTATGTTGACAAATGACCAGTGTCCTTTTTCCTGGATAATTTCATCACTCAGCCAGGAAGACAAATTGTATTTTGATAAATGCATACTGTGATGCATTAAGGAGCCAAGAAAAACATTGTTATCAGTTACACTGGGACCAAGGTAACTCAGCATTAGGCTTCACGGCCCAAATATGGAAAAAACTTACCAGAGCCTATTGACTCAGAGGAATGGGGTCCCTCAAGCATCTCCGTAGCTAAAAGGACAAAAAGCACAGGTTATGCTTTCTCAGAAACTCCCTTGGGCTTGACACACACTTGAGATTGATGTAAACGGAAGGGTTAAAAAAAATGTAGAAAATGAATTGTATTTACAGCTTTTTTTAAAGTAGCAAATGACCAGGAAGAAGTAAAACAAAAATGTTGCTTAACTCTCCTTATACATTTTCAGAGCAAACATTTTCTAGCTTCATTTCAATAAGTCTCGTTCTTTTATCAGCTCCCAAACACCATGTTCACAAGCAAGGGCGACTTTTCAAAAGTCTTATCAATATACACACAAGTTGTCGAGCAATCGGGCCATCTGACCCTCCTAAAACCACCCTTTCTCCTGAAATTATCCTATGCTCAGAGCATTAGAGAAGAAAGCGCATCGACTTGACAAATGCACCTGCATCCAGTTGCAACACAAAAAGAACAAACTCTGTATCTACAATAATACATTTAATTTGGACTGAAGGCATCGTTAGCTACTCTGAATATCCAAAGCCACGGAAGATTAGGATACCAGTATGTGATCAATGCCTAAGACTGACAACGAAGAGAAGATTAACTTAAAATTAAAAATAGGGTATACATTTTGAAATCTTAAATTTGTTTAGTAGCCAAGTTGAGCTTGCTTAATGACTGAAATCTGCCAAAATTGGATTAAATCACACTTCAATTTCAAGGACTTTCTTCAAAACTAGCAAAACGTTACTTCATAACTGTCTTTCTTTCAGCACCCATGTGTCCACGTATCCATAATTTGATATAGTTATATGCCACACTGCCCATATTAAAGATGATACAGCGATTAGATAATCAACTTATATCGTGGGAAAATGGATATAAAATAGCTAAATAAAAGTTAGCTAAAAGAAGCTAACGCTAGCAAAGATTGGTGATGAGATTAGATGGTATGGTCGCTCAACATTGCTATGGGTCTCAATGTTCAATTGTTAGCCGCTTCTTAGACGCAAAACATTGATGGGTGAAATCCGTCAGTTTACGGGAATTTGAATGTTAATCGACCGGCTCCACGTTAAGCAACTAGCTTGGAAAGCTAGCTAACAATAACAAGGTCGGGGAATGTTGTAAAGCTAGCTAGCAAGAGCTTGTTGTTATTGGATGCTAGCTAAACTCGCTTCTGCTGATAATGTTTCCAGTTTGGTTGGGACGAAATGTTCTTGCGCAAAGAATCAGAGTTTTACAACAGCCAGCGACACAAAATGAGAAAACAGTCTTTCTTTCAGCAATAGCTCACTGTATGCACAAATGAAGTACTGAAACATCGGCAGTATCGTTGAATTTTAGCTAGCTGCTTTACCTAGCCGACGCTAGCTGCACAACTTACCTCCAGCAGCGGAATACATTTTGTCGATTTAAGCGTGTGCCGTGGACGTACGGATACTCCACTTTACTCTTGCCGAATGCCCCCAAAACACATACGTGGTCGAAAAATGATTTCTGTACAAAACAGTGAGGGAGCCCAGTTCGGAAACAACGGTTTTTAGTTAGTCAAGTGGTAAATATTTGCACCACGAGAGCTTTCTCATCCTCGACACGGCCCCATCCCCCCAACGCACAAAACGGGAGCCGAGAGAAAAGCTAGTACAGAAACTATCCAGGCAAAGCCAGAGGCTTCACTTCTGCCAACTTCCGTTTTAGCTCAAATCCAGTTGGACCGACTAGACCGCTTCATTTTGGCTTTGGGGTCAATGAGAGTTTCTCGTATTCAAAAAAAAAAAAAAATCTGCAAAGGGAGTTTTTGATTTAGCCCACCAACGTAAAGTGTTTTTTGCAAGCTAAAGTTGGCGAGATATATGAGACCTATAAATGTCTTTAAATTAATGAACATTTTGTTTAGCAGGAGCTCCTGTTTCGCATACACCTAGTACGTTGATATCTGTTGAATAATTTTGCAGGTAATGCCTAAATTAGCTGGCTATCCTACTAGCTGACTATTAATCAATAGTCTCATTTTAGACAGTAGCAGGCTTGTGCGAAACGATTTCCGGTCTAGCGAACAAGTGGTCCTATAGGTTTGAATATGGGGGGAACTATCTTCGCAGTTGACTTAAGCTCTTTGGTAACGTCACACGCACGCTACGCGCTCTCCGCTCTGACCTTAACTAGAAAAATAGAGGGATAAAAAGCTCGTATCAAGCAATAAAAATAACCCCCGTGTACCACACAGTCAGCAACAGTAGCATCAGTTAAGAAAACAAGGATCCCACACCAATATATCCATATTTCCAACAACTTAACAAACAAGAAAACACAGGAAGAAGATCATTATCGCGTGGCCAAAAAGGGGGAGTATTTCCGGAGTACAGTATAAACTTGATGCATTGATTTTTGTATTATCATTATTGTTATGTAGTCCAACTGATTATCACCAATGATATAGTCTCATTATTAAAGGTGGAAAGAGTTGTAGAATATTTTATTCAAGTAGAAGTAATACTACTTCAGTTCTATTTTAATCATTTAAGATCAATAAGATTTTGCAGGCTGCATTATGTCCCAAAATGTGCTCTCAAAAAAGAGACGGATTATTCGTTTTGACATGGTCTTTGAATGTTATCAGTTTATGGTTTAGGAATGGTTCCCCTTTTGCCTCATAATAACAGAGTTATAACATAATTTATGGCAGGTAAAGTCCATCAGTTCTGTTTGTTTAGCCAGATCTCTCTGTACTCACTCTTACGTGTAAAAATAAAACCTGCTGAATTAAACGTAAGGCTGAATGCTAAAAATAACAGATATAAAAATGTACCCCAAAAGTAGCGTTACTCAATTACTTGGGTATAGTAACACTAGCTTTAATTAGTTACTTGCCTTTATTTCTCGAGTAACTAATGTCTTGTCATATTGTCAAACTGGAAAACAGCAGTTCCCAACCGATATGTATCATATAGCCTACTCATTCTTCGTGTAATGAAGTCAGTCCATTATTGGTAGGCCTAATAATTATGCCTACTTATCGCCACACCTGTTGGACAAATACTGGAGAATTTGGATTCCTGATTGTAGTTTGTGGTCTCATTGAGATGTACTTTTGTATTATAACCTATCAGCTTTAATTGATAAACACGCCTTCGGTAATCCTACAGTGAGAACCAACAACAGGTTTTTTTTTCTTTTCATAATTTTCTGAGGCACAGTAATTGAGGTGGGGTACGGTGGGTTTGTAACTACTTAATTCCCCCGCTGGGTGGCGCTGTTCTACCGTTGAATGTGCCGATGCATGGCCTGAGTGTTGACTCTGCATGCTTGCCAGTAGGTTTTAAGATAAAATGAGATGAAGCTTTAATGATCCCTTGGGGAAGTTGTATAATTGTGACATTATTTTTCAGTGACAGACCTACTGGCCCATATAATGGATTTGGGAGAGCGGTAACTAATGTATATATTAGATATTAAATATTGGTAATTAGGATAGATAGTAGATATTGGATATTAGATATTAGATCGATGGGGATATTTTCATTTATTCAATTTTAACAAGATGGCTTGGCTATAGGCTATATTGACTTTCCCTTCAGGTGTGTGCCTGATAAAAACAGAAAATATGGGCCCAGTAAGGAAGTCACCCTGTTTTTTGTATTAAGACCTGTTTATCTGAAACATAGCGTGCGATTTAATTTGTTTTCATAATTTAAAATATTTATGCATAGTGTTTAAAATAAAATAAAATAGTGTTTTTGGTGATATTAGTCTTACTTTTTATTGAAAAAAAATAATTTAATGATAATCCAGTCCCGATACTGATTCAGTCCTGCAGCAGAAGGCCTTTTCTTGGTGTGTTTTTGTCCCTCTGGATTGTAATTTAACCTTGTGAAAACGTCGATGGGCGACATGACCAACAGTTTAATTGCTCCCATTGATTGATAGTGAAAACACAACAATGCAGCCATATAGGCTGAGTGGTTTTCCCCCTATAGGCAAACTGGCCGAGTGAACTGGGTGTAGCTGTGTCTGTGCGCCTTGGCCAATGGAACCAGATCCTCCCTGCAGTGCGTAAGAGCGCAATTTAGGATTTAACCAAGTCTTTGCTGCGGGGCTGGCTGCAGTCTTCACCAGAGCCCGACGGCGCGAGAGCCCCTCAACAATGCCAGTGTAGTTTTCACACGACTTTGGAGTCAGACTGCCCTTTTTTTTTTACAAAAAACATCAAAACACGCTTTTCCCCTTCGAAGTATGACTGGAGTATTCGACCGAAGGATCCCGAGTGTCAAACCTGCAGACTTCCAGAGCTCCTTTCAACTCTCCACCATGCATCATCCCTCTCAGGAATCTCCTACCTTACCCGAGTCCACTGCCACGGATTCTGGCTACTACAGCCCCGCTGGTGGAGTCACCCACGGCTACTGTTCGCCCAGTTCAACCTCGTACGGGAAGCCACTCAATGCCTATCAGTACCAGTACCACGGTGTAAATGGATCCGCTGGAAATTACTCGACAAAATCGTACCCTGATTACAGCTCTTACACGACCTCTGCCTACCACCAGTACGCTGGGGCTTACAGCAGAGTACAAGCTCAACCGAGTCCACAAGGTATGGGCCTGTTTTTTCATTATAATATGACTAGATTATTATTAACCGATCACGTAACTGTTATTGATAATAGCTAATATTATGTTATTCGATTATCATTAACTCTAGTGGATTTGTCTCTGACTGTTCCTCTAACGAATAATACCGAATTTGCTCGCAATCTGTGCGGCAATTTAAATTCTGCACTGGTTCTTTATCTCGATGTTAATACCAGCGAAACACTATATGAGTTTATGGGGCTTTGGAATATTACGAGATTACATTTTCAATATTTGTTTCTGTCGGCTTGGGTTTGCCTTCATTTCATTGTTTTTGCTGGTTTGGTTTTGGTGAAATGGAGATTATTTTGAGCGACAGGATACGATCCAAAATGTAAAAAAAAAAAAAAAAAATGCTGCAGTTTGTGATGGACAACCAGGCTTATTTGTATTTGTTTATCTATGTATTTTTAACAGAAAAAGAGGTAGCAGAGCCTGAGGTGAGGATGGTGAACGGCAAGCCCAAGAAAGTCAGAAAGCCACGGACAATCTACTCCAGTTTCCAGCTGGCCGCCCTGCAGAGGAGGTTTCAGAACACGCAGTACCTGGCGCTGCCGGAGAGAGCCGAGCTGGCGGCCTCCCTGGGGTTGACGCAGACACAGGTGGGATTATAGATACACACTTTATTGGTCTGTTTTCACATTGAAGAGTACAATAGTGTCGTGTTTTGTATGTGAAGGAGTCTCTCGGGCTCTTAACAAAATAATAATCCGCATCCGTCGAGCTTTGTCCAATTGCCGTGCGCCTTGACGCAGTCTGCGTCTTCTAGGTCATGCCGTTTCTATGCCATTGTGTGTGAGGTTATGTGAGAGATTTTAATAGCCCTTATCTTTCCTTATATTTCCAGGTCAAAATTTGGTTCCAGAACAAAAGATCGAAACTGAAGAAGATTATGAAAAATGGCGAGCTTCCACCGGAGCACAGCCCCAGCTCCAGCGACCCCATGGCGTGCAACTCTCCACAGTCCCCGGCCGTTTGGGACACACAGGGCCCGTCCAGGCCCCACAGCCTACAGCCTCAAAACATCAACACCACGGCGTCTAACTTTTTGGAAAACCCTGGGTCATGGTACACGTCCACGGCCGGTGGCTCCATGAATTCCCATCTTCAGACCCCTAACTCGATACAGCACTCGTTGGTTCTTGGAGCGGGGACGTTATATTGAAAACCTGTTGTTCATTTCAAATATTTTTTTTTTCCTTCTATGGGACTCGTGTTTAAATTTCAGAGGAATATGCAATGTATTTGATAACAGTCATAGAAGAAACGTGTAAAATGTGTAAATGTGTGCATGTAATTTATTGCATTTTGGAAGACTATTAAACGTTTAAATGGACAAAGGACTTTGAAAACTATCTGAGTTCCGACCTCACTGCAGTTTCTTGTTATTCTAACCCTCAATTATTTGCACTGAAAATCACAACAAGAACTCAATGAGGAAAAGAAAGTTTGTACGCCTTTGGCTACATTTTCCCACAAGGTTGTAAATCACAGCTGCTCAATATTAAGATGAATTATACCTAAGTGCCATACATCGTAATGGTGATAGAAATGATCAGTCTAACTGAATTAGACAAAACCCCCACGGTCTATATTTATCTCGTGATTTTTGGACAAAAGACTGTGTGTGATTTAAACATAGTGGTCACTGTCTGCAGATATGCCAGACACACTCGTTTTGAAATACTGAACAACTGACTTTCATTAGACAAGGGGGATGAAAAATGATTATGTTAAAAATGTCCCATTTGTTTTGCCTTTATAGGATGCTGAGCAGGCTTAACCCAGTGGTAGAAGATAATAGCCAGGCAATGCCGTGCTAATTTGTTAACACATTTTTATTAAACAGACCCATCAAAACGCAGATCATTCCTTTTTGGTGAATAAATTGTTGTGAAGGTTCAGTGCGGTAGGCCTATTCCAGACAACAGCAGGTCAGCCATACTGTCGCCATACCATAATTACACATCGGCCAAATGAATATCAGTGTTTCTTAAACATGGTTTGGTGTGTCTAAACTACGGTCTATATCATTATTGTGATTTCCTAACGAATCACTATAATAGTCTGGTATTTCTGGTATCACTATATTACTATAATATTAATATTATACCTATATAGTTTAAGATTTTTCTGTGATATTTGTATAGTATCATTCTAAATGTTATTATAGTAAATAAAAAAATATATATTGAGCTCGTTTTCCTAAAAATAGTTGGGTTATAGTATTATTATTATTATTATTATTATGATTATTTGCCCACCACATGATTTCATGATTTTCCATTCTAATTTTAATTTAGTTGAGAACATTACTCTGTGTCTGAGTTAATTCCAGCCTCCCCTGTACAGAAAATGCCTGGGTCTTGCAGCAGACAGTCTGCAGTCGTGCTCGCTTTGTGTCCCCTACAATTAGCTGCTTTGAATGGCAGAGAGGAGGCGAGGGGGGCGGCACGGAGATCTGAGACAATCCGCATTCCTGTGGGGGTAGACCGGCTCCAGAGCTCTGCCACTCCCGGCCGCAGCCCACCTTCCGGGTAAAATAAAAATCCTCCAGTTTCACCATGTTATTATCAGCCAGTCCTACCAGCGCTGCCACTGCAAAACCACTAAACAAACCGTGCCACTGTGAGAAACATGACGGCTTTGAAAATGGCTCTAATTGAATTTGCCCGGCTATACGCACAAAGAACATAAAGCAAGTTTTTACAAACGAATATGTTACACTAAGTCCTCCCTCCCCCATTCTCTCTCTCTCTCTCTCTCTCTCTCTCTCTCTCTGTCTCTCTCTCACACACACTAACACACACACACACACACACACACACACACACACACACACACACACACACACACACACACACAAACTAAACAATGCAGTTGCATCTGACCCACACACTGACCCATGCATGTTACCATTTCCACCTGACACAGAATCCTCTTCCTCCCTCTGATTGTACTGAATAGACCTTACCAACACACACACACACACACACACACACACACACACACACACACACACACACACACACACACACACACACACACACACACACACACACACACACAGACTTTGGGAGGAAAACGCTGTATAAAATGCTTTAGCTACTCAACGTTAATCCAAAACATGCGACAGTGCTTCTTTTTGTTTTCAACCTCATTTCTACCGTAGCCGGTGTAATTACATCGCGAGTAGGTCACTCGAGAAATCTACGTTTGATTTATAAATCACACACGCGCTCGTGCACATTCACGCACGCGCGCATGCTCGCGTACCACACGTGCACACATATACATATAACCGCACGCACACACACACACACACACACACACACACACACACACACACACACACACACACACACACACTGTGGCGGTACCATTATATCGAGAGCCCCCGTTTATTTCCAACCGAACATTTTCCACTCAGCTAGTTTCCCCCCTTTTGCAAATCGAGTCTAAATAATGACAGTTAGCTTTACTGGACAGCTTCAACTGTAACACTCCACAATAATTATTCTCCAGGATTAGGGCCTCTATTATCATAATCTGGACATTGACAATTATCTATAATTTGCAAAGATGCGCTTGGTTCTTGATTGCAGAGGGCTTTTTTTTTCAAGCTCGCCATCACTAAACAGTGACAGTAATAACAGCTAATTTTGCAGGCAATATATAAGAGCTTACCGGGGTGTGCAAACACTCTCCCACCTGGATTTGCTTATTCAACCACCAGCAGTAAAACCGTGCACCGCTTTTTGGTTAGTCTCTTTTAGAGAAGCGAAGCAAGGTAAGGCTATTTCTCGCTTTTTCCTCTGATCATTCCTTTTTGGCATTTCGGAGCATTTGTCTGGACGGGGCAAGGCTACCCCATTGTTGACTGGGTTTTACTACTCAATAATCTGGGGCTTTAGAGTCACAATAGTACAGCTGAATGTTTCCTAAAATATGACACATTTTAGTGGACAATGTTTGGTCTTTGAGCGTCTTTACAAATGCTGTTCCACTGCTGCTGAGCGGAACGCGTGAGAGAGTCGTCTGAAACCCTCTGTGAAGCCTCTGAGGTGCTGATGAGAAGCCTGGCTCCACTGCAGCACTTATTACTGATAGAGAGACAGACCGAGGAGGCTTGACACATGTCCCTCCCTAACACCCCCCCCCCCCCTTTCCTGTCTCTCTCACTCACGCTCTGTCTATCTATCTATCTATCTATCTATCTATCTATCTATCTATCTATCTATCTATCTATCTATCTATCTATCTATCTATCTATCTATCTATCTGTCAGTGTTAAAATCATATTTGATTTTGGCCTTGGAGTTTGATGAAATTTGTTTAAACGTATAGCTGAATGTGCAAAGGTTTATGTACCTATACATATATACACATTTGTGACCTTGTTTAAGTTTTGTACAATGGGGGATTTGAGCACACTGGTTATTTCGTAGATCAGGGATGCAAATCCGATGGGCCCCAGCCTGGGGGCCCAGGTAGGCTCATTCTGTGCGCCAGGGGGGCATCCACGACTTGACAGCTGCATGAAGCTTTTCAACGTTGTAATTTCAGATAATATCCCAAGCGTTCACTCCTCTCAGCAATTTGTATATGAATAACCGAATAATTTTCTCTTTTGTTCCGTCTCTGCTACCTCAAATCCAAATAAAGATGCCTTTTAGTATTAAAAGTGGTAGAAAATTACAGGTAATTATCTTTGACGGTAAAAACGCTGTAATCAGCGGGCTACATCAAAAATTACCCTAATTATGCCTGCATTTATGAGAATGGGGGGAAAAAAACCTCACTTGGATAAAAACCCACAAATTGTCCCAAATATCTCCTTCATATTGAACACCACTGCAGCTGGATGCTTTGTTCAAGATCGATCCCGTGGAGCTTGGCATTTAACGTCCTGCATTAGGACGGAGAGAAGGGAGAAAAACATTTTGTCAATACTTCTGATAATTGAGGGTGAAATGACAAGATAAGCTGGCCCTGGAGCGAGTGTCTTTGGAGGTAAATGTAGAAACGAGCTGTGCAGGGTAAGTTAATTTCCTGTGGTGTTCAATGTATTTGATAAATCTATCTACTTCGTGGACCACTGTGGACGGTTTTAGTGGATTTCAAATGTTTACTGTGATGACCTATTCTTTGAGGACTATGCCTTAAATTTATGTTCCGATTGTCTATTATTACTCTGAATCTTAGATGGCCTATACATGCCTGTTGTGATGATGGCCTAATATGAAGGATAATCGGCCAAGTAAAAAAAAAAAAAGAACAATTCTCATTTCATTTTTAAAATCATGGAACAGCAGACATCTGTTTTGAGTCATGGTTTACTCAATCTGACAAAACATAAAAAGTATATGTACAACTAAAATCGCAGATTGTATTTACAGACAGACAAATTGCTTGGTTTTGCATGTTGGAGGAACAACCAGTCACATAGCAGTCAGGAGTCCTTCAATAAACCATGGCAAAAGTTTCTGTGAAGAATATGCAGTCCTCGCCCAAATTGGCCAAATGTCACTGATATATTTGGTATATTGACGTTCAGATGTTGACATGAATGAAAGCATAACAAATGCGAGTCCACTGAACAGCCACGTACGTTAAAAATGGTTCGTTCCCTCGTTTTGTGTCATCTCACCGACGCTTGGCCGCATTTATCCTTCACCAGAGGGGGTTTCTCCTCCCCAAGATCCAGTCTCTAGGCTGACAGAAATTAAACGCACGCTGAAAACTGGTAGAGATCCGGAGGCCTCCAGACAGCCCACTGACCTCCCTGCTTTGCCAGTCTATCTCTGCATTGAATCTTGGTGTGGGGAGGAGTACCAGTGAGAGTACCCAGGCATGTAGCTGTTGGCCGCCACGTTTACTCCTTTGGTGGAAGCCGAGACGTCCCATATTGGAGGAATGGTCGGGGAGCGCGGAGAGAGGGCGATAGAGCCGGGCATAGGGTCGTTCTCATGCGGGTTGCCCCCTTGCTTCAGCAGCTTCTTGAACTTTGACCTCTTATTCTGGAACCATATCTTTACCTGCGCGAGATGAAGGCCAGTGCATGCAATTAGTAGAGCATATCACAGATATAAATATCAATTCGTAAACAATATCATACATATAAATATCAATGGCCTAGGTGGAATTGTGAGCCAGGTTGGTCTGGGAAAATTGAAAAAGAGATAGCAGATTATGCTATTTTGCAGCAAAAAAACAACAACAATCAAATAAATATTGATTTTTTAAAAGTATTATTATTATTATTATTATTGATAATAATAATAATACCAATAATACTACTAATAATACTGCTGCATAACAATGGTGATCATAATAATAGTTATAACAACAACCATAATCATAATAATCATAATAATCACAATATACTTCGTTATATTTATTATAATTGCTTATTAAATTATGAACATGATGATTTCCGTGTGTTATAGGACCTAAACGTAAATTATTCAGCTGTGTATGAAACCATATGCCTCAGAGTACCTGTGTTTGCGTCAGCCCTAGAGAGGCAGCCAGCTCGGCGCGTTCCGGTAATGCGAGGTACTGTGTTTGCTGGAAACGGTGGTTCAGTGCTTGAAGCTGCAAACTGGAATAAATTGTCCGAGGTTTACGAATCTTCTTGCCTTTCCCATTGAAACGAATCTCCCCGTTTTCAATCACTGTCGTTTTCTGCTGCTCTGCAACAAAAATGGGCAATGTTATGATTCATAAGCGTGTCCAGAAAATATCAAAACACAAAATATCTATCATGGTGAAGATAAACATTGAGACGAATGAAACTATATAAAAATCAAGCCGGGCTGATAAAGACTGACATCTCACTTTGGCTCTATACAGCCCTGGCAGCAACAATCCTCATAGCTGTCATATTTAGGATATTGCTCGTAATGACATGTCAATTAAATGCTAATTACAACATTCAAGGCGAGCGGGCTGCCTAATTTCCACGAATAGTTGGTGAGGATTGCACGGTTGTGATGATCACACCCCGGGCAGAAAACGGGACAGCAGAAGGCTAACGTCGAAACAGCGGGGTAATAGGCTGGATCTCGAATTATCTGTTGCCATTTACGCACGATTATCGCCAATGTAATCGCCCACCTGCGCTTAAAAGACCATTCGTCCGAATTTCGCAGGGTGACAGTGGTCCTGCAGTGACTTAGAGGTACGATTCCCACCGGTGCCAGTCATACTAAAAACGTATGCGGTGACCAAACATGTTAAAGGTGGCTAGTAGACGGACAGCGCACGATGCGTTTTCCACTCCGCCGGTGAAAAGGGGGATTTCTTACCTGCGCCGTCTAACCTTGTCTGTCCGCCCGTGTTGTTGTGATAGGATGGCAGGTAAGGGCTGTGGTGCGGATGGCTCACGTAGGAGTAGGGTAACGACCTGTTGTAGGAGTTGGTCCCGGGGTACGGGGGATTGTCGTGCTGGTGGTGAGAGTGTGAGCCGGAGTGGAGACAGTGCAGCGGGTAGTGGCCGGCGGCCATCGACGGGGAGCTCTGCTGTGAGTGCGACTGCTGCCCAAACTCCATGAAAGCAGACTTGGACGAGTCCTGAGCCTCTAGACCGTCAGCCATCGTAGTCATGGTCATCATCAAATTTTCTGCCTTGAGAGCACTCACCCCCCTCTCTCTCAAGTCCAAATCGGTTTTCTCTCTCTCGCTGTGCTGTTGTCTCTCTCCCCTCTCCACCGCGAACAGATATTGTCCGATTAAGACCCGAATTTTCCAGAGGCTGTGTTTTTTTTCTCGCGTCCTGTGATATTCTCACTCAATGTGGCGGAAGGTGGGCATAAGTTAAGGGAGAGATTTTAAGGTGGATTCTGTTAAAATTGAGCCCTTGCTTCCAGACTTGATGCAGACACTACAAGTAAAATGGTTTGTCTCCAAAGGGCAGCGCCTCCCGATTGGTCATCCAACCCAACGTCATCAGTACTCTGCGCTTCACGGAGACTTTAGCTGGAGTTAACCCACCTTACCAGCTCCCACCACAACTATGGGGGAAATAATATATGGTGGGAAAGGCGCCTAATTCCTACAGACAAGCATCACACGTTAAACCAGGTCTTTTGGAATTGCCGAGTCGACTTTGTTTTTACCCAAACCCCCAAATTACGCACGACGCGCAACATAGTGCGCACTTTGATTTAGCCTGATGAGCAAGCAGCCTGTATGCTCCGTCTCTACCAAGTACCAGTCTGTTTTAAAACTCTGGGGGTTAATGACCTGCAGACTTAGCATCACACAAACATCGCTCTTGTGGATTAAACAAGTCGATTTCGATTTTACCCAAAACCCCTTACGCACGGTGCGCAAAATACACTGCGAAAATATACATCTTAACAAGTCGTTTAGCTCAGTCTAGTAGTCCCACTGAGTCTCTAAATTGATTTATTATTGAAACGTGGAAAAATTTACAATGGGTGTGAAATATTTTTGCTTGTTTCCAATGCAAATAAACTTTTTCCCCCGAGAATTATAAATGAATCAAGTGACATTATCCTGATACTAGTGGAGTGATCTGCTTTATTTCAAGCACATTCTTGAAACAGGTGAAATTGGACTGGTAATAAGTGAAATGCTCTCACCCCACTAGCGGGACTTTTCACTGAATCACCTGTTTGTTTCAAATACGATTTTAAGACTCAATATTAGATTGCATGAATTGCTAAAATTGATTTTTTTTTTTGCAGTGTGCGCTCTGATTTAGCCTAATGAGTAAACACCCTTTATGCCCCTCTTCTCCTCTGCAAGTACCAATCTATTTTCCAACTGTTCGTTTTTCTTGGGGCTAATGACCATATGATTAAGGATGTTCAGACAATGCAAAATACTAGTACACGTGACACATCAAGTAACAATGCGCCTGAGGTACAATAGGTTATTTTGCAGATAGAAGGGTGGATACCGAGTAAACTGACAGCGTCTTTTATCTCTGTTGAAATATGAGGCCTAATGGGGGCTTCAATATATGTAAATTATACAGTTTGCCTTTGCGGACTGGAATGTTCGATTAGCAAACATGAATAAAATTTCCTTTCCGTTTATGTTAATATAATATGAATTCAAATCATGTTTTACACTGCTTTCAACGAGGTTTTTTTTTTGGCAATATAGCATTCAGTGATTGAAAAATGGTGATGAAAAAATAATTATGGTCGCAATCAAGTTACAACCAAAACCTATTTGATTAGCGGCCACACTATATCCAAATTGCAGCTATAAAATTAAGAACAATTCGCCTGTAATGATTATGGACTGGGTTTATTTTGGGAGGGTGGAATAAAAGTGGATATAGCATAAATTATCCCCTAATTATACGCCAGTGTCGCCTCAATTATCCTCTTATCAAAAATGGTTGTCTAAATGCAGCGTTTAGTTTCAATTTTCTCCTTTTCTGTAACAAGAACTTGGTACCTTGCTATTATCGTCAGCTACGGTTGTTATTTACTTTGTGGGATTTAAAAAGTGCACAACCCAGCCGGATAATCATTTTACAGCAGTGGACCAAGCGAGACGCACAGAGACGCAGTTCGTAGATATGAACCAGGCTACAGACACCAAACAGCATTTGGATTCGTCACGCCATCAGAATAAATAAAAAAAACAAACAAAGAAAAAAAACAAAAAAATCAGAGTGAATCTTTATGGACGGGGGTGATGCAGGTAAGAACTTCTTTTGCATGCTGTTTGATGCTCACTGCAATTGATGAATGATTTTTTTTATTGCCAATGGGAATTACTAGAGGTGAATTTGCGTTGCAGGACCCAGCGCGCCTCGGTCACCCCTCAGTGATCTAACACAGTGGCCAATTCCCCAGCCCGTGTTCCACTTGGACACGCAGAAGAGAAACCAGATCCTATACCTTTTCTAATCGCCTTTAAGTGCTACCACAACGACATAGCCTACATGCTTTTGCAAAGCTGTTGCTTGCTTCCCTATAGACTAAATGCTCGATTAGCTGAGACATCTTCATTCCTCAGTTGTTGTTGTTTTTTGACAAAGTGCAGCATCACCTGTGCGCCACGACAGAATTATTAACTTGTAGGATAACAGTGTGGATAATATGGAAATCTTGGTATCCCGCAGGCGTGTTTGGGAGGCTTTTCTACACACACTGAGATTAACTGAAGTGATGAAAGGACGGATTTGTTTGAATGAAGCGAACATGACATACTCGACCTTAGTGCTTTAGAAATGTTTAAGATGTATTGTATGCAAGGTGACAACCGCGCCTAATTGCTGGGGTCAGATTAATGCACAGAAATAAAACATGTGTTCTGAACGTGGCATAAGATATTATTAATGGGCATAGGTTGGTCATAAATCCAGAATTTTAGACGATTATACCTATTATATTGGTTTCTGAAATAATCTGTTTATCATTCGTTCCAAATTAAAGAGGGGCACAAGATGCTCTAACCATATTTGATCTGCGTTAAAAATGCTATATAGATAAATATGGAAAATTAGACATTATATTGCACACTCATGTTTCACCTGCTGCACCATGGCCTGCTGTGGTACTGTAGCCTATTAATCGTGGATTAGTGGTTCATAGCCTTATTCAGTTTTGGAGGGAAATTATTTTATATTTCAATTTGACAAAATGTCAATCACAAAATGAACAGCATTCAGCAGCAGATCTAAAAATCACTTTGTCCCTAAGTAGATGATTGACCTTCAACACAATCAATGGCCGTGGTGGTTTAACAGAAGTGGTCTTTATTTCCAGCTGTCCTATAAACGCTGATGAGTGACTCTTTAAAATCACTCCAATATCCAACCACTGTGGATGTATCAGGCCTGGGATTTCCCTGACGCAGACTGTCTGCGTTGGAAATACGGCCAAACTGAGAATATTTTACACTCCATTTAGTGGTGTAACCTGGCGTTATTTTATAGTTAACACAGGTCAGTCGTTATCAATTTTAATATGCCAAAGGTAGGATAGGTAACCCAAATTGACAGTGTCAATATGCACGTAGGGAAGGTAATTATGTTCAAGATTTACGCATTTACGCACAAAAAAGGTTAGTAGCGTAGGCTAAAAAACATAAAACACAAGCATGCTTCTCTCCCTCTCTCTCTCACTCTCTCGCTCTGTGTGTGCGTGTGTGTGTGTGTGTGTGTGTGTGTGTGTGTGTGTGTGCGCGCGCGCGTGCGTGCGTGCGTGGACACCGAAAGTGTGTCACTGTATGACACTGCCCGGCTTTCCGTGTCTATCTGGCTACATGTGTTAATCATATCCCGCAAGACACAAGTCATATTTCTCGATCGAGTGCCCGGGAATTTGCGGTCGGCCCGTCTAACAGCTATTGACTTGCTTGCATGGTAAGCCACCTCCTTGACTGGGGCCCAAGCAGTTGGGGACGCCGAGGCTTGTCGGTGCAGAAGAGGCCGGGAGGCACATCAACAACATGTCTCCCTTCTCTAGAGCACAAACCCACTGGCGCTTCACAGACAGCCCGGCGTCGACGGCTTTCCATCGCTGCCGTGTGAAGGACGGGAAGTGGCGGAGGGAAGGGAAGGCACAGATGCATACCACACACAGCTGTCAGTATAACACGGTTCATTGTAATGAGATTCAGAGGGAGCGCACCCCCCGACACACACACACACCCCGACCCAAAATGATCGCCGAACAGCCTTTAATGCTCCAGCAGAACTCATCCATGGCCAAATACACAGAAATTGCGCACGTTGTACTAAAGCAAACCCAATTTACGCAAACCTTTCATGTTTATGTGAAAAACGAGTGTAGCTTTACCAGAAAAGGAATTGTGGTTTTGTCGTAAAGGAAACCACTCACTCACTGGTAAAACTGCATTTTTTTTAACAATCAGTTTTGCATCCTAAATAGGGATTGTATTATCTCTTGACTAAATAGCAAAATTCACATATGCATGGACCCAACTGCGCGCGAGGGCCTTCAGATGTAACAAATCTAGCGTGACCGTCGTGGAGCTAAATGACCACAAATACAGCACCGCTGGGCCTTCACAGGCTCTCGTAGCCTAATGGATTCAATTTGGCACGGCTGTAACACTGGGCTGAGTCACGGCCAGTGTCTTAATTAAGATCGATTGTTTCTCTTCTCGCCTCCTCTGGAAACACTTGAAGTTTAGGTCCACGCAAATGATTGCTTTGCTCCGTTTCCTGGCTCCAATCATGTACGACTATATGTTTTCTTGTTTGTTTCTGCAATGGTGAAAACAGAATTAAAGGTGAGCCATTAAACGCGGCCAAACAGGTAGAAATGCACACAGTCTTTCCTTTTTAGCCATTTAGTGGCATGTAATGAGTGCAGCGGTAGAATAAGATCAGACGTGACCATAGAATGATTATGTAAGAGAGAAGTGCGAGGAAAAGAAATGGAAGAAGAGCTAAAGAGAGAGATAAAAGGGAATTTTTTTATCACTTGTTTTCACTGGAAGTTTTATTCCTAATATACAGATAACAGACAATTTCATCAGTGGGAACGCTGTGCTCAAGACCTAACCTGGGTAGTCTATATGACCTGGTGTGAACGCCTAAGTCTATGATATCCTCCATCAAATCAATAACAAAAGAGCTATATCAAAAAAAAAGTTGATTTGAATTTTATCTTGGTGACAAATAAGACTGCTGAGGCACAGAGGCGTACCTCATTGGTACCCTTTTCCACTCTCGACTTAATACGTGACATTATTAGGTCTGACAGCACAGTGGTCGGTCTTGAAGGAGAGGATTTGGTCGGTAGATGACAGACAGGAAGGCCAGCAATCATGGGCTTTTTCTTTTTTATCAGAATGTACTGTTCGATGCCGTTTATCCCTGATGATAGAAAATTGCTCTGTTGCCAGGACGCTGCCGCCGAAATAGAGGGCAGGAGCAACATTTCCATTTTCCAGTTTGAAAGCCATTGAAATGAATTAGTAAAAAAAGAAAAAAAAGAGAAAGAATCCCGTGGTAAACAAAGGGGAGCAAACAAAGATACCATTTTCTTTGCCTAGAATCCTCCCTCCTCATTTTTTCCCTTTTTATTCTGCAGCCGAGTGAGGGTTTTACTTCAACAGTTGCAAATCACACGGTTGGCTTCTAATGTAGTCCAAGGCCCATGCAGGCCTACTTCAAAGAAAATTATTTATTTCCCAACCTCCTGAAATAATTAGAGCGCCGTTTCATCTGTCGTGACAGGAAAAAAGAGAGGGCAGAATACCTGACGACGAGCATTAAGTAAACTTATGAAATGTTTAAGCATTAAGCATGAATTAGCTGTTGCAGGCTACACTACAGTGAGCACAGTAGAGCATAAAATGTGGGCTTTTGCCTAAGAAAGGCTGAAATTGTAAACCTGTGGGATAGAGGGTTTCACAACGGTTGCAATACAATATGTGAAACGTCCTTTAATATGAATCTTTCTAAGCTATTTTATCCCTTAAAATAAATAAATTATGATAAAATAATAATAACAGCATTATCATTATTATGATTATTATTATTACTGATAAGAATGATAACAATACTAATAACAATACGAATATTGTTATTATTATTATTATATTATATTATAATATAATATTATAATGTTGATATTAATATCAATATTATATAATATTAATAATATTAATTACTAATAATAATATTTTCATCATCATGACATAAGTCATCTGCAGTAGGTGTTCCTACGTCAGAGTATGCAGGTGGTTTAAAACTTCTACAATGTCAGCGTACCACACACGCTGGATATAGTCTTGTATATAGGCCTACCCTACTTTTAAATTACATCCGCAGGACTGGATTATCCTGAATAGTAATCCTATAATACATTTTAGGAAGATACTATAAAAATATCACAACTACTGTATATAGAGGAATATTATAGGAATATTACAGGGACAGCATCCGAGATTAAAAAATACCACAAAGTATGATAAGGTCACCATACTTTAAGTCCCTATAGGAACATTATAGTGTTTTTTCGTTAAAGAATTCACGATTCATGAAAAAGCCCGTATTCGTAAATGAGATATTGTAATATGGGTCAATCCCAACCTCTATTACAAATGCGATGGGTAAAAGGGTTTCAAGATTTTCCCTCATATTTGAGACAAAATGGAAACACAGACAGAGTCTAAATGTGTGCGTATCATGCACCGTTTAAGAAAAACGTATTCTTGTATATAGTTATAGTTATATATAGTTAGAAAATGATTTGTATGTTATATAAGGCCTACGTGGACAGACGTGTAAATGCAGGCATTGCTGTTTCCCCCATAAGGCCCAAGTGAATGTGTGAGGTATAAGCCATGCAGACCATAATGACTGGTGAGACTTACAATTCCGAACATAAACAGCATAAATCAGGCCACTATTCAGCAATAAAATCTTACTTAAACAGCAGACCTATTGGGAAATACAAGCAGGGTATTTTAACAAAAAAAGGTTTAGGAAAAAAGCTCAACTGTGAAAAAAATCTCCTTAAGTAAAAGGGATATGTTGAGAAATGGCCCCACATGCAAGAAAGAGATTGCTATTAACTTTAAGTATTAACTTCAAGTATGATCTTGCACGTTTAATCCTTTAAGCAATTCTAGAAATCATTGGAAAAACAGTCAAAACAAAAAAACAACTTGTTATTGAAAATAGATTGTGGATACATCCTTGGATATAACCCCCCCACCCACCCACACACACACACACACACACACACACACACACACACACACACACACACACACACCTTCCATGCACACAACAATACACCCTAATAACAAAACAAGCAGTGTGTGTGCCAACAAGAGAGCCCTGGCTGAAATAGGAATGAATGTACCACTGGAGGAAGTGGTGTGCACAATAGCCAACATTGCCTAGAAAATAAAGGAGCTTGAAATTTAAGAGTACAAGGTGAACTGAAGCGGAAAAAAAGAGAAAAAAGTCACACCTGGTCAAAAGCTGCACGGTGGACGGGCATGTCTGACTCACTGAGCTGCTTAGGTTCTCATGAGCTGTGGATTGCAGGAGTGTGTCAGATGATAGCTGTGGACCTTTGTCTGCTGCACCTTAAAACACACCTACCTGAAACTGCATTTCGAATCAGGTTTTGTTTTTGTTTTGTCTTGTACAGGAGGGGAGAGGATTGGGACGGTCCTGCTTCAGGAGCCCAAGTGCCCTTTTCAGACTGAGGCTGACAATGAAAGGATGTCCAGTCAGTGGAAGAGAAAACCAGCAGGTGCAAGAACAAGTGATCAGTTTGAGAGGCACTTCTCTTTAAAGGGAAAACTTAATAAAACATAATACATAGCCATTATATGTTTCAAAATTTAATTTCACCCACAAAAACGTCAGGGAAGCTGAATACATTTATCTGACCCTAACCCTTCAAGAGACACTTTGGTGTCACTTCAGCAATCTTGTTCCTGTATTATGGCTAAACGCAGCCTCATCATTATGGATTTATTTCTAAGATTTTCTAACTCAACAAACAATAACATAACCAGAATTTTTAATCACAAAACTTGCCATTATTTTTTTCTTTAAATGGTGGTAGTTGGCTTTGAAGTTAGAGCAGCGGATGGGCGCTGGCTGATATCTGGCACATACAGGAAGGTCAAAGTTGGATGTGAACCAGTGACTGGAGGGTCACTAGTTCTACATATACAGCAGCCAAAGCTGCCCTTGAGCAAGGCACTGCAAGATGTTCTGCTCTGAAGGCTTTTACCTCCTCCTTCTGTTCCCAAATTGGCCTATTCAGAGGACACATTGGGCATTACTGATTTCTAACATGAGGGGTTCTGGTAAATCTAGGCATGATCCTCAAAGTTAAAATTTGATGTTATTGAATAAATGGTAGAAAATTATCATCCTTCTTTCAAAAGTCTGCAGAAATTTAAAGTCGCTCTAAAACCTATGTCTCAGTGCTTTTTTAGGGAAAGTGTCAACATTTATGCCTCTAACCTTTAATGGATCTGCAACAGGAGCAAAACAGAGAAAATCACATTGGTTCAATAAGCTTTATGGAAAATGTTTCATTTAAAAAAGCTACATTTATGTATCCATCAACTGTATAAAAGCCTCTGGGGTCTTGATGATCAATATAGCAGCTTTATAACAAAATCATGTAAACTGCTGTAAAACACTTACATGCATGGGACAGTCCAAGATTTTTGATTGATCAGCTTAATGGTCTGTCCAGCAGATCATTTCTATAGCTAGCTATAACTTATAATTTCATAGTTATTAATTATTTGCCTTGAAAGCCCTCACACCATTATTTTCATTTGCCCTGAACTGCCGATTTCAAGAGGAGAGGTTTTAGGACTTTGTCCGTTTTAGTGAAATGATAGCCAATTATTGTGATCATTGCCCTTGGAAATGCATTACGCCTCACCTGAGGGCTCAATCAAAGAGACTGAAGGGGCGATTAACAAATGACTTGTGACCTTAATCCATCGCTAAAACTACCCAAAAGGCAGGGTAGCATGCTGAATTTCTCACTCAACTTCCTGTGATGAACTTTCTCATTGTTGGCATCTAACCTTGGGCAACATCATGGCAACTTTGGGTTGGGACCTTCATGATTCATAGATAGGCTTGCCTCTCATTACAGGTTTGTTCAGCTTGGACTATCATCATTTTTTAATCATATTTTTTATGAAATGGTTGTATTAATTTTTACAGTTTATTTGTAGTTGAGAGAAAAAAAATGTCAACAGCATCCTAACATAATACTCGCTTGATGAAATGAAACCCCAGAAATATTAAAGGCACCATATGCTGCCCACAGAGGTTTTACAACACAACCAGTGAAAATGGTTCAGCTTGAAATAATAGTCTCATCACTGATGTTACAATGATTCAAAAATCATATTCAATAGATTCAGTTATGGAAATACAGTCATCTTTCCACATTACATGGAGTGCGTAAGTACACAGTCTAATGCGTTTGATACTTACAATAGTTGCTGTCAACACAGCAAAAATATTAAAAAGACAGTATATATTCACTAACTATTTTTATCCTCTTTGTCCCCTTCTCCAATACCCCTTCTTTCCACCACTCCCACCTTCCTCTCGTTTTCTCCATCCCCCATGTCCAACCACTGGTCTCCATCTCTCCATCCTGTCCCCTTCTCTGCTCTCCATCTCCCTCTTCATGCCCACTCTACCCCACTCTTCCTTTCTCCTCAACCTCTCTCCCTCTCTCTAACCCTGCACCCGTCCCCCCCCTCCGCTGCCTGTCCTCTCCTCCTCACCCAATCCCCCCTTTCCCCCACCCACGCCTCCCCCTATGTACGCCTCCATCCCCCTGCCTCCCTCTTGGCAAGTCCATCTCCTCCATCTCCTCCTACTCCCTCCTTTCCACCCCCCATCCCCTTCCTCTCCTCCCTCCCTCCATCCCTCCCTCTCCCTGGTTGGTTTCCACAGCTGTGGTGAGTGAGGGGCAGATGACCGGAGAATTGGCCCCTGGGAGAGCGCTGAGCCATCCTGGTGCTATTAGGCTCGTGGCTAATAATAGGTGTTTCAGACTGGGGGAAGATCAATCAGGGGGAATCATGGGGAATGTTCGGAGCAGCGCTTTTTACACATCGGCCCAGATGGATGAAATTACACTTGTCAGTTTTTAGTTGCATTACTCCCAAATTGGTTGTCTACTCTTTTTTCTCTCCCTCCCTCCCTTGCTCTCTCTCTGTCTCTTCTCTCCTTTTTCTCTCTGTTTCCCCTCATTCATGTGTCAGTGGCCTGCTAAAAGGATTCAGTGGTGAAATCCCTGTCATTTTTGTCTTTTCCCTGTTTAGCCCTCGGCCAGTAACTCTATTGCCTGCATATGCACTCAGATAAAATCAGTCTGAGATCTTGTCTTAGGGCCTGGGCAATTTCCATGTTAAGGGAAAGTGTATGAGCAAAATGTGCATCTGACATGTTTTATGGGTTTTTGCACAGAAATGACAATTGCATTATAGCACCTTCAAATCATCTGGAATGTGCAATAAAGGGTTATAATAATAGTGATGCATGCACTGTTGAACATTAATTTGATTTTAACCATTTTCTTTAGTAGCAACATGGCAACACCACGTTGTTACACAGTTTAAGTAATTACAATGCAATTGCTTTATGGAGCAATCCAGTCTAATTGCAATCTAATTCACCCTCTCTGGCAAATGAAATATTGAGGCTGTATCTTGCTGTTTTAAAGCTGAATAAAGTCTGCTGAAAAATACTGTTTGTTTTGGGGTATTTCTTTTAAAAAGTCATATTGATTTTTCAAAATGACAGCATGTGATGAAGATGCAGATATTCAGATGGAACCAACCAAGAAAAACACTGGAATGCTGCTGCAGGAGTCTTACATCAACAATACCCTGAGCATTATTTAGCAGGAAGTATTTTCAACCTACAGTTCCTGTTCAGTGACTCAGAACTGGAGTCATCTCTCTGGTCATTATGCAACACTGAGTTGTCTTAGAGTTATATTTAATTTTGGTAGAACATTTTCACCTTTTAGCACGTGGAGTAAACAATAACTGCAACTGGATACAGAAGGAAATAATGTGACCTGGCTTTACTTTTTAGTGTTCATTGAGGAGAAGCATGATTTTTAGGCTGGGCTATCAAAGTGTAAGTAAGTGGTTATTGACTCTCCAGGTACTCCTATAGAGATATACAATCAAAAATGTAAAAATGTTTTACCAACATTAAATATAACTTGAACTACCAACAAGGCAGGACAGAATATTATAGTGGAGCTAGAGATGTTTTAGTTGAAGGACCCCAGGTTGTAATGTTTTCATGCAATTGTAGGGAGAGACAGAGCTCTCTCAGGTGAAAGTGGTTTATGCCTAGCGGTATATGCAAGCCATACAGCATATCATCTAAAACCCCTTAAGTTCCTGTTGTGCTGCATGATAACTAGCACAGCGTGTCAGTCAGAGAGGTGACTATGGAGGCTGAGAGGGATCATTTTGAGGCAGACACACAACAGCTATTTGTCAGTCAGTGATTTCCACTTGTGAGTCGACGCTGATAGACTAAAACATTTATTGTTTACAATGTCTTTCTTGCAACTTGTCCTCACATTGGCGATGTTCCCTTGATGTGGCTGCTAAGTAGGGGGGCATGGTATTGATATCTTAAAGCAGCTGGAGTGGATGCTTATGTTACATCCATGTAAGACAAGGGAGCTACTGTACCCTACCATCAAAACATGACAACAACAGCAAAGGGATTGGCTGTGGGCTAAAGTAGCTATTCTGAACAGCTCACCAGGGAGACATTTTCCCTCCACTGAAAATCAATGCAGCCCCCAGATGTTGGGGTCTCCCAGTCCACGGAGCAGCCTGATTCGAGATGTTCCTCAGTGTCTGATTGCACAACACGGCCATCTGAGAAGACTGGAGACAGAAAGGGCTCTTTGACTGAAAGCGCGGTGACCATGGGGGAGGGAACCCGGCCCTCTGCGAGAGAGTGTCTCCTTAGCAACGGGGAGAAAATTAACATTGACATCCTGACTTCCCCGCAAAACTCGTCTCAGCGCTTCTGGTGGATATTTCCATCGGGCGAGCAAAAAAAAAGTGATGCTCAAAAGCCGATATAAAGACACACTCTCCCTGCTTGCCTTCCATTTATATTGAAATGAGTTTTCCCCTGCTCCCCCTCCTCTCCCCGGCTTGTGTGAAGTGAATACAGAGAGTCCTAATGTATGTATTTTGCTCATTTTACTGTGTCTGGCGTTTCCGCGCCTCTCCTCTGTGACTCTGTGTTTGCCTCCTGCTGCGGTAAACACAACGTCGCTATGATAGCGCATGCATTTCAGAAAGCTCAAAACACCGCCAAGGAGCCGAAACATTCATTCATTTTCTCTCTCTCTCTCTCAATCTCTTTCTCTCCTCTCCCCCTGCCTCTGTCAGTCCTCTCCCTCACTCCCAGCCAAGGTATTCAGCTACCCATGATTGCAAACACGCATAATGACAGCATCTCCCGGGGGCCAGCGGAGGTACCCCACTGATGCTGAGAGACTCTATCCTGTCGTCACATTGCAGGAAATTTGTCGGTGGTGCACACTGGAGCCTGGTGAGCTTTGGCAAGGCACCGGCAGAAGCTGGGGCTGGCTGTTTTTTGTTAATAAAATGAAGTGCAAATTGTGCCGAGCGCGCATGCATTGGAACAGCTCGCTGCTTCCTCCCATTACGAGGCCGGGGCGAGCGCCATGGAAGCGTAAGCGTGAATACATTATGAAGTAATGAGGAAACATCCAGGAGAGGGTCACGGGGGGCGTCGAGCGGCTCCAGAGGCCTTACCGAGAGCTTTCAGTGTGCTCCGTGATGGATTAGTCATTCGTGTTTGAAGAGCGAGCGAGAGGTGGAGTTCAACAATGTTACACATAGCAACAGTTGCTAAGAGTTGCAGCAAGCGAGGCCTATTCAGTTTTTTTTTTTTTTTGAATATGTACCTACAGTTGCTGCTGAACACGAATATAGGTGAATAGAGATTGGGGCTGCTTTGTGTATCAACGATGATGATGATGATGATGATGGTGGTGGCATTTCTAACAATACCACACACACTATTCATGAGCACGGAAACACTGCAACCAACCACGGGGAGCGGAGAGGATAATAATGTAAACCATTCATACCATAAGAGCGGTTAAGACAAAAGTGACACCGATGTTTGGGTCTGCCTTTCCCAATCCATCGCCACAGCTGGAGCACGTCGTTCAAGATGCTCCCGAGACTGACAGCCATATACAGCACCAGCTAAAAAAAAAAAACATCACGCGCACCAGCATATCATCCGCCGAACTCAAGTTATCAAATCCCATTCAAGACCCAGCCATCTTCGTTATGTCATACAAATCATAGAATTTACAGTGACACACTTAACCGAGACAGCCGAGCCCTGGGTGCATTATTCACTCTGCCTGTCAATCATGCATCACACACGCAGGTCACACGGCACATTCTATAGGTTCTCTCGGGAGGGGCGGGGGGGGGGGGGGGGGGGGGGGGGGCTCGAGCTGAGTGCTTTAGAGCCACTTTTGGTTTCTCCACAGAGCCTATACTCTACCACTGGCATTCAGTCACTGATGAGCCCGCCGAGCCGCAATGGAGTCGCCTGATGGAATGCCATGGCAACGACCGACACCTGGCAAGAGTTCATCCCACCTCCTCTCTCTCTCTCTCTCTCTCTCTCTCCCCCCCCCCCCCCCCCCCCCCCCCCCAGATGCTGGAACATATTTCTCTCAGACTGACTGAAAGCCCCTGTGAACAAATAATGGGTACACGCCAGTCTAAATAAAGTGCGGTTTATGAGTTGCGGTCAGAAACGTCTCCCTCTGCCGCCCCCCCCTCCTCTCTCTCTTGCTCTCTTTTTAATGTTCTGCACAAAAAAACAGTTGCCAACATTTTTTCTTTTTTTTTTAGGCCATACGGCTGGTTGGTGATTATACAAAGCCATTTTTTCCTTTCTCGCAGTGAGGCACATAGTCAAATAAAAGAGAGCGGCTCCACACCAGTAGTCTGCAAACCCATTTCATACTGTAGAATGGAACAAGGCTCCCAAGCCAAAACAAACCAATGTGTCCCTTTGCCATTTTTCAACCTCAGCTTTTCAATAATATGTTTATTAGGGCTGGGAGCTGAATAAATCTTCTGAAGCATGCTTTGACTCCCTCTTGTTATCAATTAATCAAACTAATCAAGACTTGAGGGTGTTTTGCTAGGCCCTTGCATCAGAGTCAGAGGTTGCATAGATGTTCAAGTAAACCACTGTTTGATGGAAACCCCAGATGTGTATTAATCACATAAACCACTGATGATGGAGGCTTATGCAATATTTCAGAGTTCTTGGCACTGACGTCAGGCTCAAGTACTTATTGTTAGAGAGGTATTAGGAAGGAGCGCTTGATGTAAATGGCAACCAAAGTGTACTTACTCTACTGTCAAGTTCAGTGAGACTACATTTGCCACTATTTTATCTCTGCATGTCTTTCATGTCTGTAGGTAATGGAAGTCCCGGAAAGTAAAGAAGGTGAGTGATGCATTACAAGCTCCCCCCCCCCCCCCCTACGTATTTGAGGAGGAAGAGATAGCATGGTAAAATACTCACTCAACATTGATACTCCATCATAGCTAAGTCCAAAAATCACTGACAACACGATGAATCCTTGTGTCGGCCACTGAAAAGAGGAGAAGAGGAAATAAATGGTAAGAGACTATTTTCACTTAGTCCCCTGGTGATTCCGCACCTTCTTAAATACGCTAGCTATCAAGACTTGGTTTAGCAACCCATGATTAGTGGCTTGGTCAGCGCTATGGTTTGGTAAAGTCCTTAGTCTCCATTTCTTAGGGTCTGGCAGCACTTACAGGCCTCATTTTGTGCCCCCGAAAACCAAAATGCGGAGGCCAATGCTGCCATTTCTCATGCGGACTGAAAAATCAAGATGGCTGCTCTTTTAAAATCAAGTCTGGGAAAAAGCCGTGAGGTTTTAGCAAGGAGAATGGTGTTATAAATCATGTTTTAATATCTAACACCCCTACCAGGAATTATGTCTGCCTTTGTAATAGAGTAGTAAGAGTTATTGACCAACATAGGGCAAAGTACTTTTAGAGAAATATGTTTTTTTCCATCCCTTAAAATGTTCCTGCGGTGAAAGCACGTGGCCATCACCGAATTATGTATCCTAAATTGCGAGAGCTATAGGAGGTATGAAGCTAAAGTGGAATGGAGAAAATTGGTGAGGAACATTGTACGGTGGCTCATAAAATGGAGGGAGAGCTATAGTTTTAAATAGCGCAATAGAGCTAAGTCTGATTCTAGTAACTGCTTTCACCATAATCACATTTACACATCCATGCATGGTGGAAAATACTCTTTCAATTTACTGTGTTATTGATTGCTGCATAGGCCACTCAGTTACATTATGTCAGTGCAGCACTTGGCAAGTTTGGTGTGTGCATCTATTACAACTTACAGGAATAGTGAGCAGAAAAACCTGTGCATGTCGCATGGTTCCCTATATCAGGTAACCCGTCCTTGTTTACAACCCTCCAGAAAGTGTAGCAAACCTAAGTGTTATGTAACCATGAAAAACACATTTACAGCAGAAGCACAGAGTCGACACTTTGAGTCTCTCAGTGACAAATTTTGCTGAATGTGTCATTTATTTAAGTGGTTTTGAATAAATACCAGTAGCACCATACCGACTCTAGGTTTATGGAGCCTTGAGAGGGTCTGGATAGTATCTGGATTATTGTGGCACTGACCTGTCACAAATACACAGACGCTTATTCATGCATCTACACTCCAGAGAAATTTCCAGATCTACAAACGCCCATTAAAATCAAACACAAACTCGGACTTGAGGTAAACTTAGTACTTTTCTATTTGAGTGACACTTTATCACAAATGTCATTTTGATAGGACATAGGTAAAAGGTATTCTGTGCTAATCTCTTATATTTCAAGTCTCATATTTCAATAACCGCACAAAGTCTGGAGAAGGGAGAGCGTATGTCTGCACAGCGCTGCATGGGTGGGTGCGTGTGCATGCTTGTGCTCATGTACCTGTATGTATGAGTGTGTGTGTGTGTGTGTGTGTGTATTGCGCATTTCTCTCAGCCGCAAGGAGAAGTAGCCGGGAGTTAAGCCCAGGCCTGAGAGGAGCCAGAAGTGTTAATGAGCATTAAAAAGCTCTTAAAGCATAATCATCTCCATGGACCCCAGCTCTGAGGTAATGCCTATCACATGGCCCCCGCTGGCACCCTCGCTCCTAACCGCAACCCGCTCCCCTCCAGGCCGAGAATGACGAAACCAGAACCTTTAAATCAACCGGCTTGGACGACACCGTTTTGATGAGTGTGCAATGTGATGAATAGCCACGGGAAGAAGATGGAGCTGCTGCTGTTGTAGTTACTACAACCATCCACTGCAACTAGTTTAACGTCCTCCTCCAGTATCACCCCTTTCAAATGTCTAAACCTCTCAGAAAGCATTTCAAAAAAGGGATGTCTGATTGGCCACCGAGGCCAATCAGCTGTGTCTTTTTATGATTGTTAGAATCAGTTATTTTGCTTTACAAATCGATGATTTACTTGCAAGGCTTGTTTGAAAATGTTCATATTCACTCTCCTACACATAGGGTTGGCGTTACACAAGTCAAACACCTCTAGCCCAAGAGGAAGCAAATGACGCTACTTGCTACTGTGGAAGTAAACAAAACAACGGCCAAAATGGAGGACGGAGCAGGAGTTACAGTTCTCTTTACCACCGGGAGCAAAATCTAATATTATCATTGCTCACATGAAAATCCAAAATTTTTAATCTTACTGGGCCGCTGCGCTGCAAAAAAGTGGGTTCTCTGCTAATAACTGAGATGACATTTTCAATGCTCATGGTCAGGCAGTCAATAAAAGTTGAAGCATCTCTGCATGTTGGGCGAGTGCTGATGTTTGACATTTTCATGGTCTTGTTGTTTTTTCCCTCAACAAATTGAATGAATAATCTTTGACTGCTCTTTCCATCTTTTACAGCCTACTTCTGAAATATGTTTAAACAGCTAAATCATTTGGCTTCTATTACCTTTACGGGCGTCTGTGCTGCCATGTTTATTCGCCCAACAACACGTCGTCCTTGGAAACGCGTCGTGTCCATGGAAACAGCACAGGAGACAATGAACGCAAGCATGAAGACATGACTCATTCCGCAAAAGAAAAAGTCCACTTACTTTTCTGATAATATATATATATGTGCATACCTCATAAATGTTCATACCACGTCATATGTGGTTAATATGTGATATCCTTAACATATAAAATTCAGTTATTGCCACATTTTCTTCTTTAAAGAATTTGGACACGGAGGTGAGTAAAGATCATTCACTGGACAAACACAGTTTGCTTTCTTTGGCTGTTCATAATTTTCCCTTTGTGGGAGGAATGTTTTTGTGAACTGGGCAATCACATGTTTGTCCAATCACTGGGAAAATGGGTGTAGTGCACGGATAGAATGAACCTTCCTTCACACCTCTGAATGGACAGGCTAGCGTAGATGTGAATGACAGGTGTGAAGTGGCCAAAATACTCAAAAATATACCACCACAAATAATGGTCGGCTTTGTGTTGGCTGGACGAAGGCAAACAGGTTACAAAAAAAGTTTGTGCACTGCATGCCACATCGATAACACACTGAAGGGCCCAACAAAATATTGTTTTTTCTCACATGAACTACTGCTTTCTACAATATAAATTCCCCTTAAGATGGGAAGGAAAGAGAGGAGAGGGGAGGACGGGGGATCTCCTTGTGTTTTATATACATTGGCTAAACATTACTGTGAAAAAAGGAAAGGGATAAGGAAGTGAATCTCCACTAAAACTGTGGATTTTGATTTTTTTTCTTCCTCAAGAAACATAAACTACTTAATCTGTGGCAGAGATACCAAGCATTTCTTTGCAATTGTCCAGAAAATGTGTGGGTTGTGCCTTTAAGTACATCAGTACCCTGCACTGGGGGTGACTAATCTTCATCACAACAACAGGCACGCTTACTCTAACTCGTGCTACCATTGGGATTTATTAGCTTTCAGCGCTAAATTAAACAGGCCCGCGTTTACATAACCACCTCAAAATGGCCGTCATAAATTATCACACATTAGCTTCTGGTGTACAGCGGTGTGGTGCACCTTTTCCTGCGGGGAGAGTCGTGTACAGCAAGCACCGGGGGACAAACATCACCCTGTCCTGGCTTGATTACAACAAATAAATACTACGGGGGGTGGAGGGGGACATCTTCCGTGAGAGAAAGTATATGGAAGCGGCCGTGCTACATTTATGAATCGGACCAAAGAAACTTCACGCGTAAAAAGAAATGTCAATCTCTCCATGAGCAGCGGGACGGCGATAGTTAGTTCCAGAACATTTTCTGACTCATTCATTCAAACGTTGTTTTACAGCACTGACACGCACTCATGACAAGCAGCTAAAGTGCTGCCCAATAAATATCGCCCCCGTTTTTATGCCTGCTTTGAGGTAGCCCTAATTAACCAGGCACTGCACGCACTCCCCAATGACATATGTCCCAGCCAGAGCCAAAAATAACACCGCCCTGAGGGAGGACGGAGGAGGAAGGAGGAGAAGGTGAGTGTTTTGTTGTGAGTGTGTGTGCGTGTGTGTGAGAGAGAGAGAGCGTGTGTGTGTGTGTGTGTGTGTGTGTGTGTGTGTGTGGGTATCCGTGTGCATGCACTTCTGCTTCATATGTACACGTGACTCTGTGTGTGTGTGTGCGTGTGTGTGTGTGTGTGTGTGTGTGTGTGTGTGTGTGTGTGTGTGTGTGTGTGTGTGAAGAAAAAAAAAAAATGTTCCGAGGGCCGCAGGTCTCTCAGATATTCGATTCAAGTGAGCCTGCACATTTGCATTAAGAGTCCAGGCCCGGGGTCTCTGGTGGCGTCTCCCAGAGGAGCGCTTCAGAGGCCGGGGCCCCCGGGCGATGAGAGGAGCCTGCTTCCATGTGAACAGGGCTGGGGAGCAGCCACCTGTGAGGAGGAGGAGGGAGGGAGGGAGGGAGGAAGGAAGAGAACTGCTAAGGAAATAGAAGTAAGAGGAAGGTAACGGCGATAAATAAAAGAGAGAGATGGAAAGAAAGAAAGAAAGAAAGAAAGAAGTCAGCAGTGTTTCGATCTGGCAGTGCATCCATCCACGGGATCTTGGGGGGGGGGGCCCCGCTGCTGTGGATAGCAGGGGTGGAGGTGAAGCTGTGGCAAACTGTAGTCAGGGAGGCAGAGAGCTGAGCAGGCCCCATTAACACAAATGACTGGGCCCAGGCGACGAGGTGAGGAAACAGGCAATAAGTTAGCATGGGGGCTTCTGGAGCATAAAGGGTCTGCACAAGGGGGTGGTGGGGGGCAATCCAGCTTCTCCACACACCTGTAACAACCTCTCTGATGAAGGGCTGTTTTCTCTGCACCTTCTCCTCAACCTTCTCAAGTCAGCCTTCCTTCTCCCCTAGTTTTCCTCTCTGAAGAATGCAGACAATTTGGGTTCATAATGAAAACATTTCAGTGGAGGTTTTTCGATTTTGAGCATTTTTCTCCTGGCGGTGAGTCTTCTGCAAGCTGTTTGAAGAACAACAGATGCAGATGCAGGACCGTAGCAGCTGCCAAAGCTTTGTGCTCAAAACAGAGACTTTCATAAAGACCCAGATGCAATTGGAGATAGTTTGCTGTTAAACAAAATTCCTTTCTTTTGTGGATTTGAATCAATGCTCACTTTTCAGTCTTCATGCCCATAGAAATTAAGATTCTTCCAATGATATTTACTTTTGGTGTTTTAAGAGGTGAAATTGAAACACAATTAACAAATCACAGATGAAAGTTAATAGAACAGACAAATTGTTAGAGTTTTCATTTACTAGGAGTTTTTTTTTTTTGAGTTGACCTGTGAAATGAAAATGGATATTGTCAGAAATGTGCCAGTTGAGCCAATCACACCAAAACCAGACAAACCAGACATCTACTGCTAGTCAAGAGCCAAGAGTTGATTCTCTTGATCCAAGACTAATAATTGTACGTTTCAAATGTGGTTCCAAGCAACAGCTGTTTCACACACACATCTCCTAGCTAAAAGAAAAAACCTCAGCCTTTGCAGCTACATTTCCCTCGACGTGCACCGAGAGCCTGCAAATCCAAAACATGAACCGCTTTTTGGAAGCCAAGAGCTAATTGATATTTTTCCACAAACAGCACTTAGTAAATGCACTCTAATGGCCTTAAATCCTAATCATTGCAGTTGCTCTAGACTAGACATGACATCATGGCAACAGGTAGCCAGGTTAGCTCCACGCGTCTTTAATCATCAAGATTACCATCATAATGGTTGAGTCGGCCTCGGGTCCACAAAAGAAGGCCTCTGTGTGGAGGACTCTGATAAGGTATGTCTCCGCTTCAAATAGTCTGGAAACACAGGAGAGGAGAACAGTGGTTTCCTTTATTTTTGATAATCTCAGATAAGAGGACGATCAAAAACTCCTGACATTTCTATTTCTGACTTGGAAGTCGCAATATCCCAAAATGGGAAATGAATCCAACCGTGCAGGACGGTTCATCGGGAAATGGTGGTCGAGGGACCACAGAGGGCTCTCACTTCGCGGGCTCACGAGACAATGGACAGTCGAAGCCTATATAGAGTCAAACCTTTACCAATAACCAGACCTCCGCCAAAATACAATCAACTCCCTGTCAACACGTTCACTGCGCTCCTTTCTCTCTCCTCCTTTTCCCCCCCCTCTTTCTCTCTAACCCAGCATGTTGGATGCCTCGGTGTCAGCCACACCAGTTATTCCCCTAATCCTAAACAGATTGGCTTCCGCCACAGGAGAAACCCTCAGTCTGGCCGTCTCCTCTGCGCTCGCTCCGCAGAAACCCCCATTAATCGGCAGCACATGGCGATAGGTTATGGAATGGATTACGGGCCCCGCGACGTATGTGGTCCGTTGGCTGCTCGGCGGGCTGCGTGGTGGCGTTCGGGGACACACTCCCTAACGAGGAGAGAGAATTGATCGGCGCTGTTCTCACTTTTACAGCCTCCCCGACCGAGGGTGGTGGTGGTGGTGGTGGGGGGGGGGGGGGGCGTTGTCAGTCATTCCCAATAGTCATTCTCCTCACCAGCGGAGTCAATGGCTTTCTCCCTGATGTGAACACTGCATAGAAACTCATGCGGCGGGTTGAACGTGTAATTATCAAACTTGGAGCTGCTTATTAAGATGAGAAAGAGGACAAGGCGATTGTGTTGCGTTCGGTTTTTTTTTTGTTCCTCGGCACAATGGAGTAAGTGGAGGCCTGTGGAATCATGGTGAGGAAGAGGGATCTGAGAGGAGGAGGACAAGAGCAAGTGAGAGGGAGGGGGTAGAGAGAGAGCGAGGCATGGGGAGAACAAGATAAAGGAGAAGGAGACAATCAAACACATACATGCACACAAACAATATTCACTGAATACATAGCGAGGCAAGCGTGGTCCTCGTCTTTTTTTTCAACTGCTCTGCCAGTAGGTGGTATGTGTGAACAAGTGTGTGTGTGTGTGTGTGTGTGTGTGTGTTCATGTGTGTGTGTGTGTGTTCATGTGTGTGTGTGGATGTGTACCTTTTAGGGGGTGGGGTGAGGTTTCAGAAACACAGCTGCAAGGCCTGCTCTGCCTCTGTCATTTGTGCGGCAGTAGTCTGCCAAGGGTGAAAAGTGACCAAAATTATCCAAGAATTCAGGGTGAACTGTGTGTGTGTGTGTGTGTGTGTGTGTGTGTGTGTGTGTGTGTGTGTGTGTGTGTGTGTGTGTGTGTGTGTGTGTCGGGGGGGTGGGGGGTATCCTAATTCAGGAGGAAGGGGTGAAAATTACACCCTTGCACACATGTCCAGAGAAAACAGTGGATCATACACTGGGGGGTTACAAATCCATCTGAAAATGGAGGGCAGTGTGTATGCACGCACATTTGTGTGTGTGTGTGTGTGTGTGTATTTGTGTGTTTGTGTGCTTGTGTGCTTGTTCTTCTGTGTGTGTGTTTGTGTGTTTGAGTACTTGATCGTTTGTTCGCTTTTTCGTTTGTTCATTTGATATTTTGTCCGTTTGTAGCATGCAATATCTCCGACACCGTTGATTGGATTTCGACCAAACCTGGGAGAATGATGCATCTCACTGCTGCTTTCCAGCGTTTTCAAAATGAAACCGACTGGTCCAAGGGGGGGGGGCGGGGGGGGGGGCGAATGCGGGTTGTATAGTTGCCTGTGCATGACAGTGCTACCAGCCATTCGCTTGGCCTGTCTGTGGTTTCTGTGTACGAGCACACGTGACCACACACACACCATTATATCGGTGTGTGTGTGTGTGTGTGTGTGTGTCTCTGTGGGTCTGTGCGCGTGAGGCCATAAACAATGGGAGTGTTTCATAGACGCCACTGTGAGCGGCCCGAGGCCAGAGAGACGTCTGCCCATCAACAGCTCATACAGAAGACTTTGGCTGGCTGCATGCCCATTATCTTCCCCCAGCTAGTCAGCTAGTCAGCTAGTCAGCTAGTCAGTTCTCCAGTCAGCTAGTCAGCTAGTCAGTTCTCCAGCCAGTCAGCTAGTCAGCTAGTCAGTTCTCCAGTCAGCTAGTCAGTTCTCCAGTCAGCTAGTCAGTTCTCCAGTCAGTTCTCCAGTCAGCTAGTCAGTTCTCCAGTCAGTCAGCTAGTCAGCTAGTCAGCTAGTCAGCTAGTTAGTTCTCCAGTCAGTTCTCCAGTCAGTCAGTCAGTTCTCCAGCCAGTCAGTCAGCCAGTCAGTCAGTTCTCCAGTCAGTTCTCCAGTCAGTTCTCCAGTCAGCCAGCCAGTCAGCCAGTCAGTGTTCTCTGGCCTTTTACAAGTGCTAATAAAGCCAATCAGCAGGAAAACTGTTAAACACACACAACAGACAAATGAGTTAGTTCAGTCCTCACACTTTTTGGGTGGTATATCTATAATGTTGCAGTTGTTTACGTTCAGAGTGAGGGCATGCTATGCAAGATCGTCACGTGTCATTTTTAAAGTAATGCACTCTCGCAGCACGCTCAAGGAAAGATGAACGAGCAAACATTTTCAAAGTTTGTAGAAAAAAAGCTCAGCCGTTCAGAGTCAAGCACTCAGAGGTGATTCAAAACGCTGTAGTATTTCATATCATATGACTATAATCCACAATCAGTTAGATTTGATTTCATCAGAGCGAGGAGCTAACCTCTTCACACTGCTGCTGTATGTAGTGTGCAGTGTTGCTAGTGTTATTAGGAGGTAGTTGTTTTTTTTTAAAATTCCCATTATCCTGGATGCTCACATAATGGAGTACAGGCATTTCACTGAGCGGGTCAACTCAAAGTTAAATCACTCATCTCTTGACAGTGTTAAAAGCATTTGAAAAGCTTGTACTTTGTAGCATGAGAGGGCTTCAAGAAACGACCATAACACATGTATTTGTGTGTTTGTGTGCGCGTGTGAATGTGCGCGAGTGCTTGCGTGTGCACGGGGTGGATTGATTCTACAGCCACGTACGAACAACTGTGATAAATACCTCTTTTAGGGATGCAAAGAGGCATGTCGTCCATTCTTTTCAAGTTAGCGGCCGCAAATATTATTCTGCATTAGAATTAAATTGACTGATTTCAGTGGGAAATGAAGTGATGTTGCCAAAAGTTCAGTCTACAGCTGCAGAATCAGCTCACAAGTCTGTGGATGTTTGGAGTCTGACTTGGTGTTCTGGCTCAAAGGGCCAATATTCTCTCTCTCTCAAGCGTATTTTCCCAATAACTTTGCAGACAATTCCTCCCCCCCTTGACCTATAACACTTTTATCAATTCTTCGGCACAATCCGAACCTTTGGGAAAGTCTCCTTTCGCTCTGCAAACGACGGCGGATAGGATCCAGAACAACCCCCCCGAGACGCCCTGTGTTTCCCCTTTTGCGTGTGTCGAGATCTGAGAACCCTCCCACACAATCCCAGACTGCCTTGCTTCTTGATCAAAGGTACAGTGTGTTTATTCATAGAGCCTGAAACTATGATAAAGGGGCTCCTGTTACAATTAGGGGGAAGTTGTACTTTTTTTTCCCCCCACCCCGGCCCCGTCTCGTAGATGCAATGGTCAAGACATTATGGACATGAGAGCGCTGGCTCTGACCTCTGTTTGACAGTAATGATCGTGTCTCGACCTCAGCCATTTTCCTCTAAGCGATGACTACCCGGTATGTATTTTGACGGGCGACGACTAAGCGAGAACAGAGAGAGACGCTTGAGTGATTTGACCGTACAGAACACCGCTGCCATTTGTCGGACCCGACCGGCAGCAAAGTGGCTAGGTACTTGGGGGCAGCGATTTAGTCTGTCTAAGGTTTACCTTCGGCGGGACCGGAGGACTCGGCCCCCAAACCGGCGGCCCCACGCGGTTTCGAAAAGTCCCCGCGTGCATGGGAAACGCGTCCACTTTCCCCCCGCAGCCCCCTTTTGCATCCCCCAACCAATCTACTTCCTGCTATCTCCGGGGCCAATCTAAAGCTGTGCTATTAGGCGTCCTGTACTCGGTGTGTTGGCGGACGATTTAGAACGTCAACACCATCAATCACCCCGTGCCGATGGGGGCCGACCAGCTGGCTGAACCGTCCCCGTCCCACCCCGCCGGACAATTTGTCATCCAACTGCGGGGCCAAGTCGCGTTCACGTGTAACTACACCCCAACCTTTCTTGCGCTCGATCTCAACCCCCCTCGCTAAAAATCTCTTTTGATGACTTTTTGACTCTACTGTCCCGAGTCTGTACGAACGTGACCCGCTCCTCTCAAATATCTCCCCTCCCTCCCGAGCTTAACTACTTCCCTTCAACCCTTCGACATCCCGCTCTCCCCGAAAAGCTTTAACCCCTTAACAATTGTTTTTTTTTTACTGTCCCTTGCGGATGAGGATAATTGAACACTTACACACAAGCATGGGAGGCGTTTATGCTAGGTTTTCTCTCAACTGACGGTATAGTTGTTCTTCGCGAGGGAATAGCCCCGCTTGTTTTCGTCTACCACGGTGGCCGGCGCTTTCGCTGACAGAGCAAATGTGCACAGACCACTAAAAATGCTTCCCCTTCGCTGTTCTTGGTTTGGGCTGAGGTGGGTCATTATGTACCAAAGCACAATGTGTAGCCAAGAAATAAACAAACAAATAAACACGCAATGGAGAAACCATGAGTCATAGTTCTATAAAACATGGTTGGATATGGTTACCGCACTCACATAAACTACACAAATATTCGACTTTATGTATGCTTTCTGTATACTTGAGCCATAATACGAGTAGAACAGATTTAATGTGTCCATAAAAGTTGTGGACATGGTCGATAAAAAGGAAGGCTTGTTGTAAACTAATAGCACAGAAGCAAGATTTATCTTCCAAATCTCATGTCAACCGACTAAAACATGTTAAGTGGTTGGAAATAAGGCAGATATTGTGGATTACACGACCGCAAATTATTGTCCACGTTTTTGTTAATACTAACAGAGTGATTAGAGTTACTGCCACCATACATGTGACAAACGGCCGTCGCACATAACAATGATGTCATGGATTCCTCGTCGCCTCACACACACACACACACACACACACACACACACACACACACACACACATACACACACACACACACTTCCCCTTTTAATCGCCCAGTGTTCATTGCCCTGCCTTGTTTTGGGTCCCTCTCACTCTGAGAGCCAGATGAGAGGCCCCTGGGGGCATATGGGGGGGGGGGTTACAGTTGTTCAAACACCCCAAAATAAAGGTCTGGGGAAGTTCCTCGCCCTTTTGTCTCAGCCCGGGGAACAAGTGCAGCACAGTGCGCGGTCTGGGTGTGTGTCTGGCGGGGTCATTGTATGGCTGCTCGGCGGTCCTTCGCAGTCACGCTACCATTGCTTGGCTCCCCATAACACTCCACTGTCCCGGCCAGCCAGCCAGCCAGCCGGCCCGGCCCCAGCTGCACAACTGGCTGCCCTTTACCAGTTCAATCAGCCAAGGTCACCGACAATCAACCAGTGATGATGCACATCTGTGTGTCTGTGTGCACGGGGAGGGAGGTACTGAGGAACATGCTTCCTCTGACTTCTTTAACTCAAATTGTAATGCAACGACCCCGTGTCCACCATTACTACCACACACACACACACACACACCCATATGCACACACAATGTTGTTGCGCTCTGTAAAAAGGCAAGAGCGGGGTTAAATTGAAATGATTAATTTTGTGGATTAGGATGTCTGCAGCAAATCATAACTGACACTTCAATATTTCAGAGTGAAAATGATTTCTGCTAAACAGAAACACACACCAAAACTGGGCGGCCGCTTAAATGGTCTCACGCAACTTTATTTGCCTGTAAATAATTTTCCAACATCCCATTCAAGAATTGGAACGTTTGATTCCAGTTTATGAGAGCGTGTTTCACAAATCCTATACAGGCCAAAATAAACTGTACCTGGCAGCCATACTGAGCGAGGCTCTCCCCGCCCTCTCTCTCTCTCTCAGTATTAACGAACACAGAAACAGTTGATTGATTACGTGTTAAATGAGAAAAATGAATGGAAAACTGATGCTGAATTTGATGCTGAATGATAAACTGAATCACGGTGTATTCCTGATTCAATCACGTTAAACAAATACTGGACATTTAGATTACATTTCTGAAAAAATGAAAGTGCAAATATTCACTCAGAAACTCAGAAACAAGCTTTGACTTCTGAGTTTTCTTCATAGCGAATTTAATCACACATTTCAGTTGGGGCGTGTTCGGGGGAGGGGGTGAAATTATAATAAGCAAAATTGGACCCTTGGCATCGGCCTTTCTTCGAAAAGTTTTAATGACAAATCACCACTTTCCCTTTCACCTCTTAGTGTTTCATCTGGGCTCTACCCAGGGGCTTTCATCCAATCTTAAGCACCACACCATTTGCTGCTTAAGCCTCTCGCCTACGGCCGTACTCTTGAGAAACTATTCTTGGTTCTACGCCTGCATGGACTTCAGTGCTAAACTCTTCCACCGCTGCACTCTTCTGCGCTCAATTTGAGAACGCAGACCAGCCTCTTTCCACATTTGAAGCCCCTCAGTATGTGGGAACTGGTGGTGGTGGAGGGATTGGCTCTGTGTCACTAATGCCTGTGCAGAGAATCTGGCTCGAGTGATTAATCATAATGTGTCTTAACAGTTTCCTTGTTCTCTGAGTACGGTGTGAGAGAGAAGTCAACTCAGGAAGCATTACGATAGTGCGATGCATGCGGAGTCTGTTGCAGCCTTTTCCTCTCCACTTCATTTAAGAAGTTTATTTGCTCTTTTTTTTTTTTTTTTAACTCTGAAACTTTTAGAAATTGATTATGAGCAGACAGACACCACATCGCGGTGCAGGAATTCATCGGAGGAGAAGAAGCAATTATGGAACAGTAATGACTTTGCCGAGGGGGGGGGGGGGGGGGGGGCGGCGTTCAATGCCCACTCTTGCATACCTTTATCTCTGTTTTATCATTAACTTGCCCAAATGCAAATAACAATACCTCTGAAGGGAATCCAAGGGGGTGAAGTAAACCAAGACTAGAAAAGCATAATTAAACACCGAGACTTCATATTGTCTATAAAAATACTGCGTTCAATACGTGAAGGAGCTCTGTGTTGTGGACAAAGACACATTGGTAACATAGCAAGTCAAACAACAAGGGCTGGTCGGCTGGTTGTTTTGATAAAGTACTAATAATTGCATCTCTTTGAATGACCAGGCTGAACAAACACACAACCCTTGACCTTAGTGCAGAAGAGAGAGGATTGTGTCCCACTCATAACAGACAACCACAGTCAGACCCACGAACCTGACCAGTGGGTGAAGGATGCCAAAGCCAAATCCAAGCCCAGGTGACCACCAGCGGTCCCTGTCTGCAGCCTCGTCTTGAGGGTCTAACTACTTAATAAGTGGCTGTCCAAGGTTTCCTGGACATAGTCCAGACCCACAGAGGCCCCTTCGAACGGACCCCCAAAAGCATAAGGAGGGCTTCATTTATCAATCAGACCAATCACAGGCATTTCCGGGGTTAGGGACAGCCACATGTTGGGGATTAGGCGTATGGAATTCAGTACAGAGCTGAAAGCAGCCAAATTGTGGAGAGTTAGTGAGTTAGAGATTATAGCAAATCAACAACGAAAAGAGTTGGATTACGCTACATTTGGAGCTGGATCAATGCGCCTTAGGAGTCACGTATCAATCTAAATTGAGGACGCTTTAGGCATCTTACTAAAGGCTTGTACGTCTACGGTTTCATCCAGCAGCACGAATTCCAAACTCAGTTACCACGCAAAAGACGATCGAGTCTGACAACTTGCAGACAGTGGTACCAACCGACACACGCCCCGCATGATCCCCGCGCCGCAGCTAAAACACCGCATCTCCAATGTCTCGAGCGAGGTGACATCACCGCATTACAAACGAGGTTAATCTGAAAGCCTGCAGTAGCTAATTACTGTTACCCACCTAGCGCACGAGCTGCGAGGTGTGCAGCCGCTTCAGAAGCCGAAAGGGAGAGAGGTGAGCTATCACCGTCACCTCTGGCATGTTGTGTCACTCCGGCTCATTTCCATCTCTCCACACAGACGACAGATGAGGGGCTGACGGGTGTCAGAGCGGAGCAGAGCAACGTCTTGTCACTCGTTCCCTGAGCCCCCTGCTGTGAGGCGCACACAGGTTGACATGCCACGACTATAACTAGAGAGAGAGAGGTGTGTCTGTGTTCCTGCGTGTGCGATAGATAGACGTGCAGAAAAAAACGAGGGGAAAAGAGGGAGAGACACGAGTGTTGATGGACGCATTGATGGATGCAACAATACATAATGATCCTCTTAAAGAACCAAGCAGCCCAAAAAACAAGGGGTGAAAAGCGAGGAAACGTGTGTGAGACTCTGGAGCATTTGACTCTGGAGCATTTGGAGACAGCTTGGGGACTGAAGCGGCAGGGTAAGAAATCCAGGTAGCCAGCGACTGTCTCTGCGGACATGCGACATATGTCATCCCTCACAAAGCCCTATTGTGGCGCTGGTCTTGCGAAACGTCACGGCACAATAGATGCACTTCAGGCCTGAATCGGCGAGGGCTCGCTAAGAGTGGAACAGAGGGGAACGTGTATCACTTTACCTTTATGTTGAGGTTGGCCTAAATGAAGAGGATTATACCACAACGGCAACAGGACTCGAGGAATTTAAAATCTTTATAGAAATCCATCAGTGCAGCAGAGCATTGTGAAACGAATCACAATATTACATTACAGCTGTGATACGTTGAATCACACAGTTTATTTGCAGCAGTCAATGAAAATATGTTTCAATTCACCATGCATCATCGCCAAAGAAATTAACTCTGATTTTACACAGAGGAAAGCTTAAGCTAATGACTTGGTGTCAGCGTGAGGATAAGCTTTGTGGATAATGGGTACTTCCAATAAGAGTGCTTTTCGCAGAGGGGGTTATCACCTATGGTAAGAGTGTGTGAGTGCTTTTCACATACAGTACAGGTCCATGGCATTGGACCATGGACACAGAGGCAGTGCAGTATTAGCACAGATTACTGTGTAATAGATTAGCATGTCATTTTATTTATCTATTTTTTATTTTTTTATTTCATTAAATGATATTTTGGGGGGTCTGAAAGTACAGCTGCTGTAATTGAGCACCCGCATTATCATGCATTTATACAAATACATTTAAAATGTAAAATGCTGTGCACAGCCTGAGTAGAGTTTTTGTAAGCCGCATTCAATTTCCACGACCTCGCTGTTGGATATTACACAGTATTGACACACAAATGTATCCCCGGTGTATATGCTATTTATTCCCAGCCTATAGACTCTACCTTACACCATCAAGATTCACCAATAGAGGTGTCATTGTTCCTCAAGTCCACAGGTTTCGACCTGGGGGCTCGGGCAGCACTTGCTCCATTTTTGGAAATGGAGCTAGACCCCCCATATTTCATTTCTGCCCTGCTGATAGCATTTATCAGCAGTGTCCTGATAAAAACAAAAAATGCAACTTAAGCCCGAGCAGGGCTAAGCCGCCGAGGTGGACAGGATTACCTGGGGGCTAGCCGGGACAGGCATCAGATTGTACTGTCATAAAGGGCCATTAGCCTCTTGGCAAACTGTACCTCAAGCCCAAGATGACAGGGCTTTTCAAGACGGACAGGGGGGGAAAATATGAAACTTAAATTCTTCATGACAGACATCTGAATGAATGGGACCCCCACAAAACGACGCTGTAAAACAAAACAAACAGAAAAAAAGAGCCTTTCTTTTGCTGGCGGGGATTCATTTGATGCCTATGGGAATTGAATTGATTGGATTATTACATTTCTGTATGAATTTAATCATCATTTCCTGTTTCCTCCATTGGATGTATCTTTTCATAAATAGAGAGACAGAGTTTCCACACAACACACAATGGCCTAGACTTACTGACTGGCCGGGATTAAATTTAATACAGGATCTTGACAGACATATCCTGGAAGCATATCGGTCTCCCTGCAGATTTCCTAGGAGCGAACCTTACATGTTTTTCTGGGATTTGCCTCATTAATTGGGTAGTTAAGTCCCCTTAATCCACGATGATCACTTTCTTGTGTGTCTTAAGGCATTTCTTTAAACTCATATATCCCGTTACTTTCTTGCCTCAATACTTCAAACAAAACAAATATCAGATTAAACTCCGAACAGAAAATCCTTGTTCAAGCTGTTTTTATTCACACTTCAACAGCGGCAGGCAACATCATAAAAGAGGAGAAACACGCTGGGCCTTTGGGCAATTAAGGCAAACACAACTCAAGCGATTTCTATGGCATTCACACGCTCAGTTTTGAGTGGCGCCATAGGAAGCCTCCATTTTCTGGCGAGGGACAATGGCAATGCAATGTAAAATTGCTGAAAAGGTTGGACTGCGTGTGGAGGGGTGGGGGTGTGAGGTGGGGTGGGGGGGGGTTGATGTCCAGACAAAGTGCCCCCAGGCAAGCCAGGTTAGAAATGCAGCAGACAGCCGGCTGTGTTCCTTTGCGTTGTCACTTTCCCTGGCATGAGGAAGAAGAAGGTCTTGTCTGGCCCTTATCTTTGGGGTGGGGGTGGGGGGGGGGGCGATCTGGCTATGTGGTGAAGAGGAGTGGTAGTACGATGATGGGACTGGATACACACACACACCCACACACACACACACACACACACACACACACACTCTCTCTCTTTTCTTTCCAGTCTCCACCCATTTCCATCCATCCACCTCTCACTGTGCTCTGCCTCAAGGCCATATCGTGATCTGGGCCTGTGATAAAGAGCCAGGCAGGCAGGCAGGCAGGCAGGCAAGGGGGGAGAAGTCAGACCGTCAGACTGGCTGGGCAGGCTTCATCTGGAGTCTCCCTCTGTCTCCCCTGTCACTGTCTCTCTCTGTGTACTTATAGCGGCTGCCGACCTGTCCTGTCCCAGAGGGCTTTGTGAAAGGACAGAAATGTGACGCGGCCGCTCAGAGAGAAAGTTGCCGAGTCTCTCGTGTTGTATCTCCATTCTACTGCGCGCGCACACACACACACACACACACACACACACACACGCACACACACACACACACACACACACACACACACACACACACACCACTCCTCCTCCTTTCCCAACCAGAGAGACTCCAGGCGCCAGCCACGGTGTAACTGCAGTCTCAGGTATGCTGAGCGGACGTTGTCAGGCACTTCCCAGGGCTTCACCTGTACACGAGACTGAGTGATGTGGGCACCGGGATCAGCTATGCCCTGGGGAGGGCAGCTACAAGGAGGACAGACAGTCAGTCATTCATAACTTAAGTTCACAGAAAAAGACGTGAATGAAATTGTCAGTCTTTTGGCAATTGATTCCTCTTGTCATTTTATAGCCCATGGCTTGAATTTCATAGCGTAGCTGAGTTTGCGGCGTTTCAAACCTATCACTTCAAGGATATAGTCTCTTCGCAAATGAACTTTCTGACACACTCATTCTGTTGACAGGAATATCATTAGAACCTGTTAGCTACCTTTGGCCCCGGTTGCAGCTAATGACTTAAGAGCCAACCACAGAATAGATGCTCTGTATAATACTGTCGTCTATTGTCTTCTAACATGGCACAATTCACCACAGAAAATTGTAGTATGTAAAGGCATTTTAGGGTTTGTATGTTTCGTCAAATTAGGTGTACTAAATGTTATTTTAATCTGTATGCAGGCTTCATCTTCCGTTTTGATTGTTCTTTTAAAACTAAAATCCATATGTTTTACACATGCATTTCCTCATAACTGACATGAGGTTGCTTGCACGGGGGCATGCACTTCCTTCACTTTCTTTCTCCTCCCCTCTTGTTCCTCTTTCCTCCAAATGTTGTGGCATTGTCATGTGTAAAGGCTTAGGATGATTACAAAATAATTTGAAAATGGAATAAGTGCGCAGAGCCTACGTTGAGGTTTGCTCCGTCTGTCAACATATGACAGCTGCAGGGCAATTTTCATTGTGGCGTGAGTGGTTTTGTGGTAATGTGCACTCTCATTTATCTAAACTACATCCTAAGCTGTGGCTGCCGCTTCATTATTTGAGCAGGCCACATGGGTTACAATGTGCATTTGTTCCTAAATGAAAAATCTTTGTTGAAATTTGACTGACTTGTATGCATATGTTTTGAGGAAAAGGGACTGCACAGGGCTTTTGTTTTCACCAAGGGGCTTAGTGTGCTTGTGTGTGTGTGTGTGTGTGTGTGTGTGTGTGTGTGTGTGTGTGTGTGTGTTTCAGTGTAACAGAGATAGAAAAAGAGATAGACAGATAGACAGATAGATAGATAGATAGATAGATAGATAGATAGATAGATAGATATCAAATCTATCATCTATGTGCTTTATGGTATCTTTACAAGGCATGCTTTACCTAGCGGCCCATGAAATATCACTTCTGCTATGCACTGAATATAACATACAACCATTTGTATGACATCATAACCGCATAAAGTGGGGTACAGCTTAGTATTGCATTAGACGGCAACAGTTATTCTCACATTAGTACAGCAGCAGAGGGATTCTGCGTTTTCCTGCGCAATCACTCCGCTCTTGAACCGCTCCAACGTCCCACGAGTCCTCCGCCTGAAAGGCATTCAGTAACTAACCTACAGCAACACAACGACAAACCAGCGAACATGTCAGACAAGAAACAGACTGTGGATCTGGGATTATTAGAGGAGGATGATGAGTTTGAAGAATTCCCAGCCGAGGGTAAATAATACAAATATTTTAGAAAGTCAAATGTCTCTTTTTTCTGATTTCTCACAAGCACTGTGACTATTATTGCGATGCTGGGCCCTGCAGCAGTGACTCAGCTAGCCTAGCTACGCTAACGTTAGCATTATCTAGCAAGCTTTCTAATAAACACGCTATAGCCAGCAAATAATTGAACTAAGTTAAGTTAGCTAACTAACGAAGCCTTTTAATCTATTTTACGTCCGATATCATACATTTACTGCATGGTGCTGTCTATACTCTGCTGATTACTCATCACATCCCGGCTAACGTTAGCTGTGGAGCGTTCGCTAGCTAGCTAGCTAGCGTTAGCCAACAAGCTGTGCTAGCTATGCAGGTAAACATGATTTAGCTTGCTTATTACTTATCGTGCCATTCTGATCAGCAGTTTGAGGCTTAGCTGTCGATAGAAGATTGTTGTATAACATTGGTGAATTGCACTTTTGGATTTCCAGATTGGACAGGGCTGGATGAAGACGAGGATGCCCATGTGTGGGAAGACAACTGGGATGATGACAATGTAGAGGATGATTTCTCAAATCAACTCAGGTAACCAGAAAATGACAGTATTCCTCGCATTTAGCTACACTTCTGTATACTCAGCCAATGTATTCAAGAGTGGAAACAGTCGTGAGACCAGGCACACATTGATAGATGAATGCTGTCACTATTGGCACTTTGTTGTTATAATGTAGATTTGATGATATGATGTTTTGTTTTCTAACTCACTAGCCAACACAATGTAAGCGAGGTCCCTTGCATAAAATACAAAAAAAAGCAGACGTCCCTTCATTGACAGAGGGCTTCAACTTCCCTCCCTTAGTTAGCACCTTTTAATGTTAAGTATCAGTGCAAAACCAGGTGGACTTGGCTCGATTTCTAATTTTATTTTTTTGTGCTTTATTAACAAATTCAAGGGTATGACATGGCGATAAAAGTCATGACTAGATTGAAACATGTACATTTCACGTACATGCCATGTGCCTTAGCACTCTATGATAATGCCCTATGATTTCTGTTGAACTGCTTAGTCGTATCTGGGACAGTATTGTCAAAATGACACTACTCCTGTGATTTTTACCTTCATACGAGTTGAAGCAATAATTAAAGCAGCGGTCAATGTATCAATACAGCTAGACTTATGATTCATGATGATATTTTCTTTAGTTGTTTAAAGAAATATTTCGTGTACAAATTATGATTGTGATATGTGTATTTCCTACATAATTCAAAGTCAAAAATAAATTTGAAAGTGAGATTCCAATGCATAGGTCTGTTTGAATACACTATATTGTTTTCTCTGGTGTGCAATTTGTTTTCTTGGCCGTGGATTCTGCACAGCTCCAAAATGCCCTGTTTAGGAAAACTACGTGGGACAACTTTCCCTCTTAAATATTGCTGCCTCTTGCCATTTGGAAATTGCAGTGAAAATATTGTGATTTCATTTTTTTATTTTTTTTTACTTACTTTGTAGTGCAGTCCCTCTTCAATACCTTAGTACAATTCTCAGGAGCATCTGGTAACCATTTTATTTTGAATTATCACTGGTCCCAAATGTCAAAAAGTAACTGTACTGTTAACATTTTCAGTGTTACCCTCATAAACGTTATGCACTGTGTATTACACATCCAAATTATCAATACAGGCTCTTCTCTGCTCTCAAGGCTTGCACTGTTTACACTCATACTTATTGAATAATCAATAACTGTTGATAGAAAAGTGGCTGTCTGTTTTTAGTTGAGTATGTTTCAGACAGTAATATACTATTGTTTTATTCAGAGCAATTATGATGTCCATGCTATTAAATCATTTCTAGAAGATATCATTATTGTTAAAGGGCATAGCTGCCATGTATGTGCAATCATCAAATCCATAGCTGCATGCATTAAGCAATATATATATTTATTTTTTTCCACTCATCTCCTAATGCTTCTCTCAATCAATAGCCGAGCGTACTTATGCCTCAACCACCCACCTGTAATCATCTCTACTGACTTGTTCTTTCTATTTTCCCTTTCCTCCCCACAGAGCGGAGCTGGAAAAACATGGGTACAAGATGGAGACGTCATAGCAGCTGACAAGGCCCTTCAGTATTGGTTGACGTTGTATATGGACATTGGCTGAGATTTGGGGATGTGAATTTGCTTTTTTTTGTAAGAAATGTTGATGCAAGTAAAGTGTTTAGAGAAAATAGACCTTTTTGGTGTTTTTTTTTATTGACCAGCTACACCAGTTTAGATGGTGCATTTAATGGACATTATAGATGCAGTAGTTTACTTACTACATCATTGTTTAAGGATAACTTCTGTTTAATCTGACATTCAGAATAGTCATCTATAACCTGGATTGCATGATTTGGTTTTATGATGATTAATGAAACTGAGCACACATTAATGTTGATAATGTTAATAATGAATGCGTCATGGTTGCTCCCATGATGCCAATGAGTCTATCTTGACCAAGGCTGAATTTTTACTGATGCTTGAATGGCCATTACCAGAGAACTAGTGCATGCTCTCCAGTTTCACCTGGTCCCAGGACTGCTCTCAGGCTACAGAAACCTGAATATCACTTAAAAAAAGGCAATTATCCTTTAACGCATGAAGGTCAATACATATGTACAAATATTTTGTTTTGGATGGAAGTTGACTTGGGTCAGGGCTTGGCTATAATGTCTTCAATTTACAGTTTTTGTTAGGGCCATTGATCTCCTCGGTGGCATTGCTGCCCACACAACACTTAACCTACCTGTAATGGATGGCTAATTATTACGCTATGACACACTCCACATCTATTTCAGACTACATGAATTTTGCATGACATTACTCAAGTGTCAAGTGCTCAACAGATTTTTTTTCTAATGAGATGTTCATGTTCAATTGTGAACTACCATACTCTGTTCTTTGTAAAGCTTTTGTTGATCTGGTGTGTGTGAGACACGGAGGGAGGGAAGAAAAAGAAAATCGGAGAGATGTACATAAGCAGCGCGTCAGCAGTTCACACAATGCGAACAAGAGTGTGTGTGTGAGATATGTTTGTGGTGTATAGCATGATACATACACTGAGGCAGTTCCTCTGCATTGTGCTGTATAACAGCCCCCTTCCCTCTCAGCCCCACAGCTCTGGGCCGAGTCCCTGAAGGAGAGATTATCCACTGCCGTGTTTGTCAGAGGCAGGGAGGGGGTCCCAGCATGGGGCCTCCCTGCCTGCGCTGCCTGGGCCTGCCCCTACTGCCAACCAGGCCCTGCTCTTCCGCTCGGCACAGCGGGGGCCCTCACACTGAACCAGAGGCCAATTTAGCCAAGCCACACTCCCCCGGCAAAATGATTTCTCTCAGGGTTTTGTCAACTCTCAGTCCCAGGGTCCTAATGAGTTGAAATGGATGCCAGTAAGACCGAGGCTGCAAGAGCCGCATTCATCCTGGAAACCGTGTCCGTCCTCCTGCCCGCGGACAGACGTTTTGCGGTACTGATTTTGGAAGAGCCGCTTGCTGTTTTGCAGCAGGTCATATTTGATCGTCTTTTTTCAGATTTTGGAATTGAAAATGGAAGTGGAAATCTGGTAGCTCAGGTCGACTGTTTAAAGCTAAATGTTGGCAACTGAAAGTGCCCTGACAACCTTTGCAAAGCTTTGCTAGTAGTGTAGATCATAATTTGACAGACAGGTCTCTTGTTCTCTTCTGGGAAAATGTGAAATCCCTGTTTACTACTTAGGTATTATCCCAAACTGCACATCACAGCCCGACAGCCCTCCTGAGTGCACAGCCCATATTGCGGTTGAACGACAACATTCCAGCTGCTGCTACTACGTAGATGTACGCCGTTTGACAGTGAAGAGAAATAGTTTTTTTCTCGTCGCCGACTACATTCGATGAACGCGAGAAAGAAAAAGGCGATCACCACGTGTCTACCAGCTGAACGTAAACAGCTCCGACTCGCGATAGATGAGATACCGAGATCTGCTTATGCCCTTGAAACTAAGTGCCCTGGGCCAGATGATTATTCTAAGGGTTGGGAAGTCAGTGAAGTGAGAGAATCGTTAAGTGAGAGCAACAGAGGAGGACCCACGACCATTTTGTTTGTGCTGGGAGCGTAAGATTGGTCCCTTGTGTTCGACGCCACGAGGGCCCCCGGTAGGCCCCCGGTATTCAACCTTGGACGGGCCGCCACGCTTTTCACTTTCAATGCGCTATATTTTCTATTATCCCTCTTCTCATCACTTTAATTTGTGTAAACGTTTTTGTTGTTCCTTTGTGACCCACATGATTCACCTTGACATGGACGTGGGTTCACTGTGGCTGATATTGACTTATAAATGCAGCCATTTCACTAGGACAAACCTGAACAATATTCGACTTCAGGTGCGTATGTCGTTTTGACATCATTGAAGGGTTTCATTTAGAAATTTTAAAAGGGTAGATTTTAAAGTCATTGTCCGATAGTTCCTTCTCCTAATAACTACTACACAGACTTTTACTTCAAATGTATTAATGGTGGTGAAATTTGGTCTTTTTAAAGAAATCCAAGCCGTCTATCATACTTTCACCAGATTACATTCTCGGCGAGGATCCCTCCGATGCATAAAACATGCAACGCAGCCTTGAATTGACTGTCAAGTCTGTAAACTGGTTCGTGTCTTTCAGGAGGACTAGATTCTTCTAAAAGCATTTCCCTATTTCCCCGGCCCACGCAGATCTGAAACCGCATGACTCCCATGTAAGAGCACAGCCAATGGAGCCGTGGAGAGGACTTTTTCATAACACTTCATGTTGGGAGATGGCAGATCCATTGTTCTCAGGGCCTGTGAGCCTGTGGGCGAGATCCCCCGCTGTGTCGACACTGAAGACGCACACCAGCCTCCTAGGCTATATTTTCCCTTCTTTTTTTTTTTTATACAGACACTGGAGGCTACTGTGACCATTCCAGCTCTTGCCACCGCTGCAGGCCCTGCACTCTCTGCTCCTTTCCTCTCCATTCCCTGCACCGCCAAGCTGGGGAGAAGACGGGGCCGTCGCCGCACAGCTAGGGAGCGTGCAGCTGCTACTATAATAGTCCTAATTGCACGTTTCTTTTGTGGGGCTGAAATTAGCGGCGGGGCTACAATACTACTACAACCCCCAAAAACCTCTAAGTAAAGATGGAGAGGAGAGAGTAAAAAAAAAAAAGACTCTCGGGGGTGCGAACACAGCGAGACCCATCACTGCCAACCCACTGCCCACACCTGCATGCTCGCACCCCCAAAGTAAACACAGATAATAAGGTGTAATTACTTTAGAAAATAATAACGAGGAGCAACCCTCCAGACCCCCCTACTCTTTGTGTGACAAAGGGCTGCCTGTTTATTGTGGGGGTGAAACAGCCCCTGAGGACACTGGCGAGTGCCCTATCAAAAGACCCCAGGGCCCTACTGAGGGTCCCTTATTGGACAGCCATCAGTGTCAAGGAGGACTAAGGCTTTTAAGTCTGTCTTGCTCTAACTGCCTCAATTAACCAGTATGGATTGACCACAGGCCAATTTTCCAGCTCCTTTCATCCTCATCAAAATGATCCTGTGTGTCTCTGATTTTTCCCATTTTTATAAGATGAAACCAGAATATGTACAATATGCCAAAATAAGAAATACACGCAGAATGAAATAAGTGGAGAAATTAAAAAAAAAATAAATATATATATCAATATATATGCAATATATAACAATGAGAAGGATATGGGAATATGAAGAGAACAGATATGGGAGTTTACTGCAAATGTTCAATATAATGTGCAAAATGTGTCACTTCCAGCATTATGACATTATGATTATGACATTGGGACTAAATAACAAACAAAATGCTTCAGAAAATGCAAAGGTCGAGCATAAATGAAACCACTCACATATATATTCATTGAACGGGAGAGTGTAGACAGCTCACAAAAGAAACTGCAATATATTTTCATCATACAGCAACATGACAACCAATCTGCGGTATAGATGTGACATGCAATTAACTCTTTTGACATACTACACATCTCATGCAAACTCTGAATTTTTAAGTTAAATACAAAACAATAGTTATCTGTCACTTAAAGGAGTCTTGGCTGGAAAAGTATAATTACGAATTATGATGATTGTGTTTTTCATAAATACACAATTGGGGGGGAAAAAAACCTGCGTTATGGATTTGACATTCTGGAGTTGTGGATGTGACGCATCTGAAACGAGCAGTTACACAAGAAACATTAAAAGCATGTTGAAATGTTCAGCGGAGGTTCAGAGCGGTCGAGGCTGCTTCTCACTCTCCTTGGCTCAGGTGGTGTCTCATGGTGAAGGGCCTTCCAAATTCGATGAGATCAAATGTCTGCTAGAAACTCCTGAAGATAACATGGCTATCGGCTCACCGACTGAAAGACGCAGTACGGATCCTCTTCTGCCGCTGTTCAGATCCAGTACAAACTTAAACCAAGAAATCAAAATGAACTAATAAATATCATATGGTGACACAACTTGATCTTCAGCAAAGCTAAAGAAGTCTTCATTCTGACACAATACTGAGCATCAAGTGTCATAGTAGTGGTTGAGCTGCACTTAAGTATCTAAAATGACAATATCTTACTTTATCTAATTGCACATGTAACTAACTGAAATATAATATCTGGATTATATTTCATACATTGCCCCCAAAACCTCCACGTTTTTGTTTTTTTCTCAATGAGCCCCCCATCACATCCTAGCTGAAAACTGGGATAGACTCATCAGGGCATGTGAACACGACACTGGGTGAGTTCAGACGGTGTAGGATCCCCGCCGCCGCCTCACTGTCACTTAAGCCCGTCCGGATTTCAACGCGATCTGACATGTTGGCACACAGGGAGAAACAGACGGGTATGTTTCAGTTTAACGCTATCCTTGACGGTTGAGTCACTAAGAAAACACGAGACTTTGGTTTAACGTCAGGGCGGATTATGAGTGCCCCGTTTCAGCCGTACCGTTTATGACATTCCCCCGTCTCGCTGGCCTCTGACAGATAAATGTATAATTTCAATTTAGGCGAGACAAGAAAGGGGATAGAGCACGCATAGGAGTCTGGATGTGGTGAAATACACACTGAAGCTTCGGTTATATCCCAACATCGCTTCACTTGTTCATTCACCTACGGGCGAAACGACTTAAAAATACACCGGGCTAATAATAAGAAAGTCACGAAAAAGTCATAAAACTTGCTGAGTAAATGTTTTGAATCTTGTTTGACACGAGTCTTGGAGGGGCCACGAGCCTAGTTCTCAGAGGGGATAATAGCTGGTGTGATTAAGAGTCTAATGTACAGTGAATCAGTGCTCCATGTGACTCATCCTCATGCCATCAATAGACCCCGCGATGTGCAACCGAGCTGAACGGCCCTCCGAGGATGGCAGCGTGTTTTTAATCGTGACGTCTGCGGCAACAACACCCCCCCCCCCCCCGCTGCGTCTCCTTCCTACAGCAACCCGGACGCCCATGATACCTGGCAATTAGGGAGGTTGTTTTCTATTTTTACTCCTCTTTTTTACCCCCCAACCCCCTCAATATTTGAACACAGCGTATCAGCCAATCCACCTGTCCTGCCGCACTTAAAAGCATTGGACAGTGAAGGAAGAGAAATTAACAGGGGGGACAATTTAGACATCAGAGAGGCTTTTTCGCCAGAGCAATTAAGCACTCTTGATGTTATTATCATCTCTGGTGAATTATCAGGCCTCTGATAATTGTAATTAATCAATCATCACGCTCACTCATGCACTCCCGCGTAACCCAGCTCCACTGTAGATCTGCTGTCAACCCTGAGCAGTGGTGACCTATGAGAAATCAATGTGCGGCCGCGAGTCAAGGCGATAGCAGGCCCTTCTTTCAATTGGATCAGTTCATTAGCGCGTGGTTGCTAACAAGTCATAGCACCCGCATCGTACCTATGATGCAACCGGTAATTGCAATAAGAAATCCATGAAACGCCTCTGGCATTTAGAACAATGAAAATCAAATTCAAAAAACAGAAACGGGGACAAAAAAAAAAAAAAAAAAGTTGCAGAGGCAAATCCGCCCCCACAAAACACATAGATCAGTTTCAGCACATACAACTGAAAACTCAACCACTTTGCTGTGTGGTCGGGATCAAAACAATAGCACATGTTTAAAGGGAGAGTAAGCACAATGACAGACAAACTCATAAAACAGGACAAAACGTTCTCTCTCTCTCGCTCGCTGTCTTTGTCTCTCATCACTCTCTCGCACACACACACACACACACACACACACACACATGGGCCTGAAAAGACTGGGTGGGAGGCCTTGGCCCAGCCACAGTCAACTGGTCCCAGTCCCAACAAGGAAACAATTAATCATGTGTGAGCGGCTGTCTGAGTGTCTGCTCTCTGGACAACAACAACGTTCAGCCATCTCTCTCTCTCTCTCTCCCCTCGAGGCAGGCCAGCCAGCTAGCCAGCACACCACGCAGGCACGCACTCACACGCATCCTCACACACACACACACACACACACAGATGTGGAAGAGGAATGCGCATACTCGCACGCGCACACATGCAGATGTACAGATGTGGAGATGCGCAAACAACACGTATTAATGCAAGCACATGGACACGTTCAAGAGCACATATAAATGAGAGGCGATGCAAGAACACACACACACACACACACACACACACACAGATGCACAGGTGCTTACCTTCTTGTCAGCCTTATCAGATGGATCATACCACTCACTAATGGTCATGATGACATATAGAGGAGCTCCATATTGCTGACTCACTACAAATCTGAAACAATCCAACATAGTTTAATTGAGACAGATGCCTTGTCTTTGACATTTCAAAACCCTGTTGGGCTCTTCATTACTGCCCTGGAACAGAACGGAGGGGTTGGGGCTATTTTTTCTTGCACTCTTTCGAGATGACGGAGCAAAGTTGAGTTGACAGTCATTTCATTCAAGGAAATGTAGTCCTCCCTAATTTAACTCTTGGTCTTCCGAACTGGCAGGGCAGGTTAGGAGTGAGCTAAAGCAGGCAGGTCTCACTGAAATGAAATAGGAAATTTGTCGTTTATTCCTCACTGCTGCGTCTGCCTCAGACTGGGGGTGGTTTGTGTATGTGTGTGTGAGTGTGTGTGTGCATGCATGTGCATATCCGAAGGTGTGTGCTATATATTGCATGTGTGTATCTGTGCTCATGCATTGGTGTGTGTGTGTGCATCGTGTGTTAGTGTGTATCCAGCTCCCTAAGCCCAAAGTGGAGCAAACAAAGAGGCCGGTGTGTGTTTCAGGATGAGGCGTCTGGATGGCATCAGGAGGGCCTGGCAGATCGGTAGTGACACAGGTTACTCCCGAGGTCCCTGGTGAGAAACACGTCGCCGCGGTCTGCAGTGGAAAAGCAGCTTTGAAGTGCTACTGCGTAAAAAGCAGGCGGTGAAGGAAGGAACGCATGGGGCATTCCAATGTTTTCATGGAGCTGTTTTTTTTTTTTTTCCATAAAATGCCACCCACCTCTGACTGAGGACAGGGTTGCGTTTTTTTTGCAGGTGGACTTTTAGGTTGCAAATGAGTGAAAATGAGTCGAGAAAAGGATGCCGTAACATTTGTATACAGTGAATTAAATGCCCCAATCATACCTGGGTGCTTCCACACTGATTTATATTTGTATGCACGACTGCAGTGCTGTTGAGTGACTCGCAAGCCCGTGAGAGAAGGGAGCCTTCAGCGGGGTGAGAGTAGAACAAGTGAAAGCAGGCAGAGATGTCTTGGCTGTTTGTGAAAGATGGAGACAGGTAGAATTATTCCAGAGAGGGGAACCGGTTATCACACTGACAGCTCAGAGGCTCAGTAGAGACCGCCGCCGAGTTGAATAACTAACGCCTGCACGCATCTATGAAGCAATTCCTTCAAAACTCCCATTACCTGTTAAAGTTCCTTGTGCCAACTTAAGCTGAGTCATTTGGACAAACGTGGATGCGCACATGCATAAAACGCAAAAACACTCTCTCATACATTTTCTCACTCTCACTCTTCCTCTCTGCCCAGGTGGCGGCTTGACAGGAAGAGGAACAGGAAAGGACTTAAAGATTTGCTGCTGCTCTTGTTCTCCTTCAAAGACAAACGCCCCTCTGATCATTTCCCACAATGCTCCATGCACGGAGGCCTCTGTGATCAGTGGTTATGAGAAAGCGCAGGACTCTGACAGACAACTGCCTCAGCTGGGGGAAGAAAAAAAAAAAAAAAGAGGCAAGCCTCGTCTTTCTCTGTGTGTTGCTCTCTCTAACCCCCCCCCCCCCCTCCCCTCCCCATTCTGTCCGCCTGGTCCCGCTGCATTCGTGGGCAGCATCTGGGTTCATTTATCCCAACCCAGGCAGGCTCGGGGACCCCTGTGCCCTCTCGGGTTGCATGGCCTGAGTGTGCTTCAGTGTTGATCCTTGTTGTTGTGGAAGAGAGGGGTTCAAGCCTGCCCGCTGGCCTGTCTGGACCATCTCAAAACCCCCATCCACCCCGCTTCCCCGGGCCCCTGCTAGCCTCAGGCCCCCGGTCCATCCCAGATGCCCCGGAGCATGGTTAGTGTAGCGCTTCATCCGAACTGAAAGATACTAAACAGATTCATCCAGAAGCTATGGCGAAGCCAGCCCGCCTTGAGGTTTAGGAGAATTTGGTGGCGGATGGAAGAGGGGGAGGCGGTGCAAAGGAAGCGAGGCTGGTGCTTCAAATAAATGCATGAGCGCGGCTGGAGCGGACGGCAGTGTGTGTGTGTGTGTGTGTGGCATGTTTGTGCATGCAGATGCCATCATTTCCATAATGAGAAAAGCGGGTGTACATTGCATCCATAATGTGTGAAGGAAATGCACTCCCATGTCTCAGGTCCTCAGGTGAAATGACTCAAAAGACCGGTCAGCCTACTGTTTGGTATAATCCACAGTCCACTCCATGCCAAACGTCAGTCCGGGTTATCAAGCCGCACAGCTGAATGGAAGCAGAGTGAGTCTGGCTGGTTACTTTAAGTCGTTGGGAAGTTATTCAAACACCCAGTTATTACGGCGTAAACAAAGAGGTCTTGTCACACGCTATTACAGATATGGTGTTTACCCGAATGCCACTTTAACGCAGTGCATGTGAGGTATGATGATTGAGGATCGTGTTTGACAACCCACTGATTGGACAAATGAAAGTAGATTAGAAGCGGCATTGTTTTGTGGGTAGACAGACAGCAGAGACTATGCATCAACGGTTATGCAGTAGTAGTAGTATGTAATAGTAGTTTTATGTATTAAAACCCAAATGATTCACTCATATAAAAGAGGCAGTCCACCATAGAGAAGCATAAAAGAACATGAGGAGCGGTCTCTTTGTCTTGTAAGTAGGCCACATTACATGGTAAGGGTGATTTCATAAGAATCACCCCACCAAACTGCTTTCTCCCATCGCTGCTACTCTCACGTCTTGTCTCTAACACAAAACAGATTCGCCTGAGTCGTCCCACACTATCTGGACAGCCTGTCTGCTGTGCGGTTTTGGTGACACTCCTTAGTTATATAAAATTCCTACTTTGGCAAGTATTAGGTTTGCATGGTTTGTTGTTGTTGTTGCGCAATGGCTGTTTGCGTGCTTTAAATGCTGAACATATCTAGAGGGGGTACGGCCCATCAAAGGGAAGTACAGTGTCATGTTCGTTAGAGGGTCGGTAGAGCGGTGCAGGGGGCTTTAAGCAAGAGGTTGCAGGTTCAATTCCCACAACGGCCGGTGTGTGTCCTGCAGAAGTGTCCTTGAGCAACCCCTACCTGTTGACTCACTGTAGGTTGCTCTGGATTAGAGTTGGTATAAAGTGTGGGTTTAGATCAACGATTGGGAGACGATTTTTTCAGTAAGTGATAGAGCACAATGTAATAAGTAATGCTTCTCAACTTTCAACATATTAGCTTTTTTAAAAATGTTGATCACACCACCACCTGTAATATGCTAAGTCCACATTGGGAATACTGAGACTGACTGACAAACTGTATTCTTGAACAAAGCCGTTGCCACAAGTGGCCCCTTTTTCAGGTCAAAAAGAGTCTCCCAACAAATATGAATCGCATTACCATATCATGAATACATCTTTGGGAATCCATTAGGCCTTTCCTGCCTGAAACTAAAATATAAATTCACATTAGATCAAAAAAAAAAAAAAAAAGAAACAGTGGGAAAAAGAGAATAAAGCCCCAGCGAGAGTATTACTGCAAAGCTGTTCAACTCTTTGAGTCCTCTTAAGAAAGACACGAGTGACTGACAGATGATAGCAATGAAAGTAAGAACGAACTGGCCATTTTACTGCGGTAGGGCCATTTGAGAAGGGATTATTAACTTGTCAGCTTTTCAAACTGAGACACAACTTTTTTTTTTGCCTCCAAAACACATCCCCATGTCTCTGTTACTTTTATTAGAAAGTCTTTAAACCTTTTGACCCCAGAGGGCCTCTGTTATTGGCTGTTAATAGGGACACGCTGGTCAGCAGGGAGACCCTAAGTGGCCTATTAATCATTTGTTTAGAGCTGGGGTCTATTCTGGAAGCTCTGTGTTTACTGTGGGTTAAAAATAGGAGGACGTGGCTCGAGACGGCCGGCTGTCACTCATCGCTCATGCTGTCAGGATGTGTGGGCCCTTGGGGACGTCGACAGGAGACCCCTCAGGCCATGGAAGTCGAATGGTTGCGAGATTTATCTTTATTACCCACTTAGTCTCGGGAGGTGGGCTGAATCATGGTTGGTTACATTTCTAAAAATAGAGACTGACTATACAATGCTGTTCTAAAAATGACACCAAACAAGCAAAAACATTTGAATTAGTGTTATTTTTGAGGAATTCCCCCACGTAAACTGTCAAGAGTTCCCGTGAGCCTAAAAAAGATACATATGTCAAAGCAGCTTGACGCTGTAGTTTACATGCTTCAAGTAAATTTTGCAGTTCATGAATAATACACGAGCAAAGCAAATGCTGCTACATGCTTTCTACAGTAAATGCCACAAGTAAGTGAGTTGTTTGCTGGCGGATTGACAGCAATGGGAAATAAAATGTCATGGGATCAAATCATTAATCTTGTCAAATATTGTCATATGACAGGAGAAAATACAGGTTTGAAGATTGCATCGGCTGATAAAACATTACTTACAGCCATTTTTCCAATAAGTGATGGACTCTGTGCTGTCAATATTTGGAGGGGATGTGGGATATGCCCTGGCGAAGGCCATTTTGCGAGGAGCAGAGAGCCTGCTGGGAAAAATACAGTGGTTCATGCTGGGTCTCCGGGAAGCTGAAAAGCCACCGGCAAAAAGCTATGAATTATTTTGAGCGCAAAATGCATTTTCTTTGAAGACTGTCGGGCCATTAGAGCCCTTTTGCTCCCTTTTAAATTGTTTTTATGCTGTGAGTAATGTTAACCTTTGCTTTTGTAGTCATGAAATTCTCTCTCCATCTTTTCCCCTCCTGGCACAAAGCACAGATGGGTTGGAAAAGCTGGAAATAAAGTATAGGAACCATTTACTGAGAGGAAGAGGAGGAGAGAGGAAGGAACTAAGGCTTTTATTTCAACTTCTACATGGAGACCTCTGTTCTCTATCCAGGAGTGGCTTTATTGTTGAGTGCACATGAACAAATCCACAAAGTAACTATTAATCCTATTATACATTCTATAGGGATAGTACACAAATGTCACAGCAAAATCTTGCAGCTACCACAGAAAATCCTACAGTAGGATCCCAACCCTAGGAGGTAAAAAATACCATCAAGTACGATAAGGTTACAATGAACTAACTAGTGAGCACCATAGAAACACTATAGATCCCTTAGTGATGGGCTATTACAGTTATTTTTAGGACTGCATTTTTTTTTAGGAGGGAAACAAATCAATTGATCAATGAATGGATCTTGTCTACATGTTACTGACCAGATGACCCAAAGGGCTATGCACCACGGGCTCAGCTGATCCTCTTTCATCTCCTGTCACTGCACCGGCGCGTCATCTCCATGGGAACGTCGTCACGCTCAAGGAAGTGAACGGGACTATTTCACAGTGAGCTTGCTAAGCATGGCAGCAAAGGTAAGATGACTTTTCCACAGCAATATCTCTTCTTGCTGAATGGTCGTCGCCTTGTCAGTGACGCAGGCGGTCCTGTGTGAGTGGGTAGCACGGGAATATCCTCCACAGTCCTCGGGGACATTCCCTACTGATGTGTGGCCGGAGGGCTTGCTAACCACTGGTTAGCTTGCTAAGAGGATGTACTGGAGGTTAACATTGGCCACCCGGCAATGACATTGGGGCTTTACAGTAGCCAGCTAGCTAGGGTAGACATGGCTAACGTTACATACACAAGTCAAAGTGTCCTTTCCCGAGTAATGCAACGTGCGGCAATGTTGCCGTTGTAGCTATTTATCAGTCTCACTCCATCTAGGTCCATTCTCCAGTGTAGCCGGCTGGCAGTATGTCCTCGCTTTAAAAAAGCCGGTTGAAGTCACTGGTAACCTTGGTTAGCATCATGCTACATGTTGCGGCATCACTTCCATAAACTACCTGCAGGTGTCCAGAAGTTATTAAGCTTGAGGAGGACCGTTTACATTTCTATAGTAAGAGTGTCATTTGTGTCAGAGCCAACCAACGTCTTTGTTGTATTACGACATGGGTTTAATTTGGACCTTAATTAAATGATAAAACAATAAATTCTCGAGGATAATTGAACAGCTCTCATCAGCCGCATTGTTTCAGTCTTTTAAATAAATAATTACACCAGCTGCTATCAGCTTCATCTTTAACCATCACCTGCTTTTTGGTACTCAAATGAAATTGTGCATCCTTTAGATAGTAATCCTGCTATTTACTTTTCAGGCAGTTCTGCCAAGGAGGGCCGACCCCACTGAGCTGAAAACCATTTTTGAAAAGGTGGGATTTTGTATGTGTATTTTGTAATCTCTTTTATGTTTGTCGCTTGTGTTTGCTCTTATTGAAAAAGCTTTAAACTCATTCTGTTTTTTAAATCCTAATGCTTAGTGTGCATCTATGTGTCTGTATCTGTTTTTCTCTTTGCAGTATGCCAGCGTCAAGAAGAATGACGAGCACTTCATGTCACCGCAGGACTTTGTGACGCGTTTCCTCCATGCCCACACAGACATCAGGCTGTCTGACGAGGCCACAGCACTGCTGGCCGGGGTGGTGGACCAGAAGAAAGATGGGTCTGTATTCTGTCTCACTGTAGGCACAGTTAATATCGGAAATTCAGATGGTTTGGACAAACTTTGCTATTGTAGAACTCATCCTTCTCATGCTTCATCCTGAAGCTGAATTATTTGGAGTGCTAATGTGAGATAGATGCCAGGTTGGATGGGGTACTCGCAATAGTTGCTACTCTTAAGTTGCATGGTGGTTTCCAAAACGAAAAAAAAGGAGATGATCAACAAGACGTCTTGTCAGGAATGATTTGACCAATGTCTCAAGTGAATTGAGAATGTTCTTGTTATTTGAAAACATCTCATGAGTGTGATGTGGCATTGCTGAGTCTCCATTTAAGCCGTGAATTTATCCCTGCTTATGAATGCCAAGCCAACTGGTTAGTAGTAAGCTTATGGCAGACTCCTATCAAAGCTGTAAATACATGTATTATGTATCCCTTTGATCTTGTACAACCACCTTTCTAGTGTTATTTTGCATTTTATAAACAAATCATTGACTGAATCCTTTGGTGTAAAAATGCACAGAGGGCTTTCATATTTGAATTATTTAGCAAAGAGACATCAAACCACCAAAGGCCCTTTTCAGGTGTTTTTTTCCTTCTTTGTAGATTCACCCCTAATTTCACACTTTCCCCTCCCCCAAACTCCAACACTCTTTTTTTTTTTTTTTTTACATTAATATGTATGTATTTAATGATACATAATGATGGGTAATAAAATGTTAGGATAAGTCAAAAAAGAGAACAACACATTGCCATGGTAACCACCTGGGCTTCTGCAAAGAGCAAAGTGCACATGGCTGCGTAGTTTCATGTTATTACATCTGCTTTAAACAGCGTGTGTGTGTGTGTATGTGCGCACACGTGCACGCAGAGGGGGGTTTTGGGGTTGGAAAGAGAGAAAGACACACACACTCAGCCACACACACCCACACATACACACATGCACTGTAATTGCCCGTGCTATTCAGGAGCACTCCCATGCATTGTGCAGCTTTGGAGCAGGATAAATGGTGGCCGTGGCATTAGGGTTATTAAGGGGGTAAATCTACTAGGAACCCATGGCCCAGGCTTTGTATCTAAACCTCATTTTGGTTTTGTGGAGGGGAATGGAAATGATATGGGGGCAAAATGGGGGGGAGTATTTTTTATTTTTTTTATTATCATGATTCGCCCAAATAATGTTTAGACCTTGGTTTGGATGTGACCATTGTTTACAGTTGACATTGTAAAGGCCTCATAACGCTCATACTTTTTGATGCGTTATTTCACCCATGAGCTATGACATATAAATCATTTGATTAGACAATGAGACCGGCTGATTAGACCGTAGGCCTGTGTTTCATGAGCCAAAAAACCCAATGAATATAGAAAAGTAGGGATGGCAACATCAGCCCCTTCAGTGCTCGCTGAAAACACAAATGCATTGTTTTTCAAGCGCCTGCCGTGCGAACCTTTATGAAAGGAACGGGAACAAGAAAACAAACCACTTTAGCAGCTGTATTTCGATCCAGCTTGCCCGCTCTCATGCAAATAAGTTGTAAACAATGCATTTTGGTGGGTATAGGTGCATGATATATTTGAAGCTAATGCGTCTGCTGCTGTTTCTGCCAGGTAGGACTCCATTTCAACAAGATGAGTCAGGGGTAATAGATTTAGCAGGGGGTCAGGTGGCAGACGGTGTGTTTGGCTAGTTGTCTGTCGGTGTGTGTGTGTGTTTTAGGTGAGCGCGTGGGATTTTATTTAGATACCAGTCTGTGTGTTTGTGCGAGTGTGTCTGTTTGTTGGTGTACGCGGGGATGTAAAAAGTGTAATGCATTTGTCTGCCTCCCCCTCTGCGACTGTGTAAATCAGGGGATATAGTGACAGTCGTAACAATCTGTTCTGTGGAAATCACTTTTCTCCCTCTTGTTCCCCCTCCTCCTCCAAGTGAGACACACAGACAGACAGATAGAGAGACAGACAGGGCTGTGGAGGGTGGAGACGCCTCAGTGTCTGGGAATCAACCGTTTCGTGTATGTGTGCGCTGACAACCCCGACTACCAAGATGGATTAGCGTGCTTCCACTTTCATTCAACTTATTTATGTTCTCTTTTTATCATTTATTTGCATTTGCCTTCTCTCTCCATCACTTTCTCTCTCTCTCTGGACTTGGAGCCCCCTCTCTCTTTTGTTTGGGCTCTTTCTGACTCCCGACTTCCCTCTGCTTTTTTTGATAGAAGCATCTCTTCAAGTGTGAAAAATCCCCCTCCCCCTTACCCTCCATGGGCTCTCGGAGAGTTAAAAAAATAACTTTGTTAAGAGAGCGTGCTGGGAAAATAGCAGTCCGCCAACTGCTGTGGGCATTCTGGACTGGACTGGTGGGTGTCCACTCTTTGAAACAGAGCAAATACTGGCAGCTAGCACTCACCTGTGCGTGTGTGTGTGTGTGTGTGTGTGTGTCTGCGTGTGAGCGTGCACTAGGTGGGTGGAAGGCTGTCAGTAACAATGCCAAGATCCCAGGGACAGGGGATTATTGAAGCCCCTCTAGGACCTCTCTCTCTCTCTGCTATCAAGGAAGGAGAGCTGTCTGGCTATCACCGAGGCCTAACCAACACCATGCATTTATGTTACTTGTAAACAATGTTTCCAGGCCTGGTTTTTCTCGGGTTCACACGATTGTATTTAGCCACCCCGCTGGGGAAAAGACAGCGATAAAGGCTGGGTGACGAGGATGAAATAAAAACAAAGATATATGAAACAGGGTGGAATTGCAGGCCGGACTGACACATCACAGACGGGGCCGATTCAGACCGTATTGGCATCATGACAACGGAGTCATTCAGCTGTCATCCGCAGAATCACATGCTAGAATCAAGTCTTTTTTTCTATCTCGTGTGTAACGTCTCTCATCTGATACACTCCACGGATCAATGGCCGTAGCCTAGTTTTTAAAGATTCAACAAATCCTGCGGCGTGCGCTAAAGTATACGCTGAAGACATGCTGCGGTATCACGTCGGCGCGGTTCCTTCCCCCGGCTGCATGCGATGTGTGCAGAGCAGGACCTGGACACGTGCCACAGCAGTTGATGGTTGGGAGATGCCGTCGGTTGGTTTGATTATTGAGCGTCTCGTTTTGGGGCCGGGCCTGCACGGCGAAGCGATGCCCTTCTCTTCTCATGGTAATCATTTTGTAGTCGTCATGGCGCTGCTAATCAACCATCATAAGCTTCATCCCTGGCTAGAGAGCTGTGTGTAAATGCTCATGAGTGTGTGGGCATGTTTCTGTGTATATGTGTGTGTGTGTGTGTTATGGAGATGCCCCCTGGATCTTGTCTGGTCTTTCTGCTCTAAACCGTGGTCCAATCCTTCGTGATCAACAGCCCCTCTCAGTTACACTAATACACTCATTACCTACAGTCTAGGAAAACACAGACGGGGCCGACCAGCATGCATGTAAACCGATGCGTGTGACAAAAAAAAAAAAAAAAAAAAGTCTGTCTGGGAATCTCTGTGCTCTCTACCTCCTTCCACTGCTGTCTGTACCTGCTGTAACCCCTGCATTAACTTCTCCGAGGTTATAATTTCAAAGTGCTGCACATCCGCTGTGGAGGAATGATCATTATTCTGCAGTTTGATAGTATTCCAACAGTGTGAGCGGTAACAGTATTTGCTTTGTTTTTAACAGCTGATCCATGGGCTCAGCAGCAAGCTTTTGTGCCCCCTTCCACCCACTCTCCCTCAGCAGGGCCCTGTTCTTAAAAACTGCCAGCTTAGTTAATAAAATAATTAGTCTTGCCTTGGAAACAATGGTGGCTGATTTTGTGTGCCACAGGCAGGGGGAAAGAAAACTGCATGCTCACTTTTATTCGCTCTCCCCATTTCTCTGACTTCCTCTTTTCGCTCTCGCACACACACACATTCTGTATGGCGGTTAAAGGAAAGGATAATATTTGTGCAGACTTTCATTGGAAAGACTTTGAAAGCAGTAATCTAAACAATTGCATCCACTTTATTTTGTATTGTATATATTATTTAATCCCCATCAGGTAACGGTGTGTGTTTGTGACTGCAGTCAGTTGTTTGCATTATTTGCTCTTTCTGCCTATTTCTCTTACACCTTGCATTTTCCATCTCATACTCTCTCATGCACATGTATACACACACACACACACACACATACTCATATGCATGTGCACCCACATACAAACACACGAGTCCAAACAAATACCTGGAAATTTCATCAGTCACATAATTAATTAGTACGACCAGGAGAATGTAATCATCCCCCCCCCCCCCCCACACACACACACCCCCTTGGAAATTGAAATAGATTTAATAGATGGATGCTCGGGGGACCGCTCATTAGCGCTGACCCCTCCTGTAATTATCAGATCCATTTGTGAAATTCATAATGGACTCGCGGCAACTGTGAACCTGGGCCTAAATTAAGGCTAGACTGCGTGGTCCGGTTCCCCACACCAGGCCGCTCCCATGGGGGCCCCCACTGGGTTCATGCACTGGTGATGTGACTTGTTTTGTTTTCTCGTGTTGATGATACATGTGGGCATTTGTGATATTATGGAGAGGTGGGCGATACAGTAGTGATCCACTAAGAAAGAGACGGAGAGAGAGAAGCACACATAGAGAACTAATATCTTTCGTTTACCCTTCCAAGTCATATCTCGTGTTGCACTGTTGATGAAAGATAATCCCTTTCAGTCGCAGTACTTTTTTTTTTCACTTTACCCCACAAGCATTCCACTTTGTAGCTCATATTGTATTAAGTTTATATTGACGGATTTCCTTAGCTGGCTTCCAACTCCCCCCATGCCTGTCTGCTTGTTTAAAATGGCACAGTAAAATATAAAACTTCATATTTAATCATTTTTGTTGCTGGTGTTAAGTTGGCCCTTTTGTACCAGCTGCCAACTCAGACTGGCAAACCACACTGAGCTTTTTAAAAATGTTTTATTTTCTTGCTGCCATACTCGGTGAGTTCATGACATTACATATAGAATAACAGACCACTGGATATAAAGACGTCTTGAATTACACGTGGTGCAGATTGATAAGCTGTCGCTAAGTGTGCTGGTTTGCCACTGGGAGACAATAATTACGTTGCAGTTTGTAGTTTAAGGCCGTATTAAAGTGTGTTTTTCATCCAGTATCTCATTCCATTCTTGTGTAACTAAAGTCCTTGATATATATCGTTTGACTGAATGAATCAATGACACAGTCACTCATGAATGACTATGACAGTGTTTTACCTCCTAACATATCTTCTTTCTCTCCATCCATCTCTCCGGCAGGCTGATCTCCTTCCAAGAGTTTGTTGCGTTCGAGTCGGTGCTGTGCGCCCCAGACGCTCTCTTCATGGTCGCCTTCCTGCTGTTCGACAAAACAGGCAATGGAATGACCACCTATGGTAGGTGGCCCAGTCCCTTTACCCCGACTGACAGGTTCATGTCCAAGTAGACTACAGAGTGGCTAACTTTGGTGGGTAGCTCCACTTCTGTGTCCTGATTGACAGGTTCAGATCAAGTAATAGTGTGATCAGCCTTTGGTTGGTAGTCTAACTGCCACGGTAGCATCTAGCTAGCAGCTCCTGCATGGTTTATGTCATGTATAGTTTACGAGAGACCTGGAATCATGTTGGGGCCCAAAACCAGACACACATTATTACTTATTACTTGTTACTCATGGGAGAAGTAATTCAGTGTACAGTATATTTGTTATGTTACTTTTCTGCTACTCATCCTCTCTTACCGTCAAGGATCAGGATGACTCCATCGCCTCACCTGTGTGCTTCTATGTGAATGATCAGGGAAACCAAATAGCGGTGATACCCACTGTTCTTGCTCAATAAAATAAAAAGTACCCAGGAAGAAAGTCAACTTTTCTACTAATTATGATGAAAACGAATCAGGATGTTGTTATAACAAAAGTAACAAATTCTGTTTCTAATTGGTGACGACTATTATTATTGAAATTGTGCTTTGTTAGTCATTAGTCATGTTAGTCATTTCTAAAGTACCAACTCCTCTTGTTTTAGGTAGGGCTCTGACAGTTCATCATCTCACATCATTTAAACTGATTGCAGCTACAATCACCTATATATCATGTTTGTGAAGAAGATACTGTCAGCTGCGGAGGTGGAGAGGGCTGGTGGCAGCTGACATGTCTTTTTGATGGATGGGGGGGTGGCGGGAAAAGTTTGAGGGGGTGAAGGGTGTCTTTATGTGTGTGCGTGATTGGCACCATTACCCCGAAGCCTGGAAGCCTGGAGGTGAGAAAGGAAGACATTTGTACTCGTTGCTTATTTCACATTTGCCTAATTGATTTAAACAGCCCTAATGCCAGCCTTCTGTAGGTGTGTGAGGAGTTGGCACATTAGGGCTGATTTGAAATGCGCTGCACACGGGGAAGAAGTAAGTGAATTTCATTTTAATTGTTGGATCGGCGGGGAGCAAGATCACGGCGGTCGATTATATATGCACATATGTAGATTTTCATATTTAAAAGGATCAATTAGAGTGACGTTGTCTTGGTGGCAATTAAAAGGTCTGTTGTTTTTCTGCCTCTCCCCAAAGGTTAATGAATATCCCAATGCCAGTGAGCTACGAGACTCACGCACAAGTGGAAAATTGCATGAAAAACATTACACGCATTACACCATACACAAACAGTGACTGCAGTGTCTGCCACTCGCATCGGGCTACCATTTCACCAAAAGCAAATAACTTGTGACTGAGATTATGGACTTGTCAAAGTTGCTTTATTGTGATACATTACAGAATTCCCTCTTTTTCTCTCCCCCGTCTCTTTTTTCTCTTTGGCGTTCGCTAGATTAAAGGGTCTCTCCAAGTCAACCAAAATAACAACTCCCTTCTTTATTACCTATTAAAAGCATTAATTGCCGCGGCTTAGGCTGCGTTAAAGCCCCGTTTGTTTTTCCACGGCAATAAATAGCTGCACTCTGATTTCTTTTTATTTCATTTTTCTGTAAAGCCATTTTTATTTGATAATAACCTGAGTAATTTCTATTAAGTACGGTCGGCAAAAGCACACTGAATTTTAAACACGTAGGTTTGAATGCAGCTTTTTTTTTTTTTGCAGCAGCACTTAACAAAAAAATAAATCCATAATTTGGTGGAATGCGGAGTTCATAAAAATTGCAACATGTAACGCAGCGCCACGAAATGCAATTGTACCTCAGCCAGAAAGATAAAAAAGAAAAAAGAGGGCTGAGTGTTGACAGGTCTATAAAAGCTGATAATATAAACGCTGGGCTCTGGAGCGGTCCTGCACCTATCCTTAAGAGTTAAAGGCTGTATATTTATTGCCTCATTAAAGTGTAAAAAAAAAAAAAAAAACTGTGCCCAAGCTGTCTCGTTCCAGAAGGTACGGCCCGGCTGAAATAAAAATCACCTCTCTTTCTCCCTGTCTCTCTTTTAAAAAAAAAAATAGTTTCTTCCCTCCTTTCCTCTCTCTGCTCGTTCAGAAACGCGGCTTGTTTGGTAATAAGAAACAGGTTCCTCTATTGGTTTGTTTTTGTTTCTTTAGTAAGGCTGTAATTTAGGACTCATGTTCAGTGTCTCTCTACTCCACTGGCTGTAGAGGCTTAGAGGGTTCAGGCAGAGGAACACTAGTGAGAAAAAAGGCTTTCCTTCTGAACGCAGCTTAGACATGTTCTGCCATGTGTCATTCAAGACTGATTTTGAGTTTAGGAACTTAAGTCTCAATCATAATCAGAGTAGAATTGCCTTCCTTCGATTGATGTTGACGTTTTGTCAGAAATAATCACCAACACTTTTCCCAAATAAAATAATCACTAACATTAACAACAATATAGGAAACACATGCTATTTACCAACGTTTGGCTTACAAGAATTTATACTAACAGTTTATTAGGTCTTTATTATAGCAAATGAAAAACATATGAAGGGCAGAAGTATTCATCAATAATAGTTTGTAATGAGAATATGAAAATACAGAATAAAAAGGAATACATGTTTTTTACCCCTAAAAAATTTTTGTAAACCTTAAGCAGAATTGTTACTCAATAATCTGAATGCATTTGAAAAAGAAACCAACTTTTGCTCCTCGCTGAGCCTGTTGTAATTCAATATATTTACAGTAAGCAGGCCCAGGAAATGCTTCGACAACAGTGGCACGTGGCCATCTCTGGTCTTGGCATCTCGTTATCAGCATGTCAGCTTCATTCTTATCATTCAGACGTTGTTAAAGGTGCCGGTCTCTTTTGTCTCCCGTGCAGAGGATGTGAAGCAGGTCTTCAGCCAGACCACCATCCACCAGCACATCCCCTTTAACTGGGACTGCGAGTTCATGCGGCTGCACTTTGGCACCAAGAGGAACAAGCAGCTCGGCTACGGAGAGTTCACCCAGTTTCTCCTGGTGGGTTTACTGTGGATCACCTCCTACAGGAAGGAACAGAGTGTCTGCATGTGTCTGGATCCACCTCTGCTCTTCCACACACACACACACACACACACACACACACACACACACACACACACACACACACACACATTGTTTTCCTTTCTCCCTGTCTCACATGCTGTCTTTCTGCCAATGTGCCGACATGAAATCACATGCTGTTAGTCAGTCTGCCTGTCAGCTTCTGTCTGTCTGTCTGTCTGTCTGTCTGCAACGTCTTATTCTTGTTGTGCTGTACAATCTGCATATAGGCCGTTTATACTATCCAATCATGGAATTGTATTTTTTTTTATGCTTATCTAAGGCCTGACACACACACACACACACACACACACACACACACACACACAGAATACCCCTCAGGTTTCCCCTGCTCCTATTCCTCTCAAACACTGCCCTCCATATTGACCAGATTAGTCATTAATGAAACACTGAGGTTATATGTTTGCGACGTTGTCAGCATTTGTTTTCCATTAGCTGACGTGCACCTCGCATTACTCCACTCCACCTATTCTAAAACAGGTAGAGACCCAGTTCTACCTCCATAAATAGTATAGTAACGGTGGTGCCGGAATATTCCTAGTGTATTTGTGGCGTGCGAGCCATTTTCCAATATGATGTCTAGACTTAAATCAGGCCTAAGCAGGGAGAGGTGGGGGCGGGGGTGGGAGAGAGGGCCCAAGCTGTGCCAAGTTTGCATCCACACTCACCATGTATCTGAATGAGCTTTTTATATTACACTTAACTTAGACCAGATGGCTTACACACAGTGGGCAGCAGCGCATGGATATTGGGATATTGTTGTGTATGTATGTGTATGTGTGTGTGTGTGTGTGTTTACTTGCACATACGTGTGCATGCTTCTGTGTGTGCCTGTACGTTTGTCTGCTCCTGTGTGTGCATCTTTAGTTGTGTGTATATCTGCTTTGTCCGTATGGGCCTGGACGCGTTTGTGTGTGTGAATATTCCTGTCTGTCTTTGTGTATTTGTGTGTGTGTGTGTGTGTGTTTGTTTGTGCATGTGTGTGTGTGTGTGTGTGTGCGTGTGTGCGCATGAGTGCAAGTGTGTGCTGTTGTGGGCAGTAGACGCTGTACTTTGCATTGACGGCGTGCCCGGTTCTCTCCCAGTCAGTCACTCAGTGGTTTCCAGCTCCTCATAGCAGTAGGCTAGCAGCCAGCCGCGCTCATTGCTCAACTATGAAATGCACATTTCCTGCTTGTGCTCTCTGCATTTGATCATTCTCATAGCTATTGATTCATGCCTTAATAACTGGCTGAAGAAAGTCAATTTTGCCTTGTTCAAGGAAGCTTCTCTGTGTTGGCCAGGGGAAGGGATGTTCATCAGCTACAACCCTTTGAAGTTTTGAAAAAAAATAGTCCTGCATTTCATCTTTCCTTACCTCCACTCTGCTGTTGTATTGGAAAGCACTGTAATTTACAAACTAACCGGAGGTCTAATGCTGTTGAGAGCTCTAATAAAGTGTGTCACATTAATAAGACTGCTACATTAATAACACCGTGATGGTGACTTGTTTTACTCTGCTATTACAGCACATTGGTTACTAGCAACATTCAGAAACTGGCAGTCGGTAACAGCTCGTCCAGTGATTGTTGACAAGGTAATTAGGAGAGAAATTAGGAAAGATATGACAGCATATCTTGAACCAGGATTTAAACCCTGCAATCACTACGTAGCGAACTTTGTTAACAAGCATATATCAGGCAAAAAGACATTGAAGCAGCTATCACCCAGTACTCCATCAGATGTGTTTCTTGTTATGCCTGCGTACACACACACACACACACACACACACACACACACACACACACACACACACACACACACAGACTATTCACAGAATTGCTGGGGCTATTCTGAACATATTGAGTTATTTTTATAATTCCCTATCTCCTAGCTTTTCCTGAAGAATGTTCCCATCCTTTCCTTCCTCCTCTGCCAGCCATACATGTATATGTTGATTGTGTTTTTCAGCCATTAAAACCACGGCGCTGCCAGATGCTCACAAGATGGGATTATCAGGGAAAACGTTTGCGCCGCACATTTCTCACAAGGGCTCTCTCTGGCCAATTACTGTCTCGATGGAAGCCAGAGATTCTCACCAATTACATGCATTTTTCCCATCTCACGCGTGGATGTCGGCCAAGGCCCGGCTCGCATTGTCAGAGTGGTGTAGTCTCTGGCAATGGTAATGCCAATGTCTAGAGAAGTGGCACAGCCCATATTATAAATGCTGGCAAGGACAGGGTTTGAATTACATGGAGGGGACAGCACACGCTCCACCCCTTTCCTAAACACTCAAAAAAGTGAATTCGGAGCATTCGCACTGCCCAAGTTTCAAAGTCTCAATTATATGTTTGACTCTCCCAAGAATCAGCGGGCAGCCCTTAATGTCACCGTGTAGAAAAGTCATTGGTCAATGGGCAGTTGTGCTTAAGCTTCCCCTTGTAATGGCTTTAGCCCCGTGCTGATGAGAAGCAGAGATCAGGAGAGAGAGAGAGAGAAAATCCTTCTCCACTCATATCCATTGTTTAAGTGTTGGAGAGGGAAAAAAAAAATCCCACCAGCCATTGAAAACAAACATAGGTGGCTTGTCATGTGTTTTTATTCTCGTCCAAGGACAATTAAAGTGCCTCGCAAAATGCCTCGCCGGTCTCTCGTTGGCTCCCTTAAGCCCCCAGCTTAAAGTCTCCTGCCTCCCTTACTCCCCTCCAAAATAAAAACCACGTCCCTGAAACACTCACACAGTTGCAACAAGAGGCTGAGACTATAAACTGCTCCATCCCCCGGACCACAGTTGTTTTGTTGTTCAGTGTGGTTGTTGTGCGGCTCTCCAGAATCTTGACTTGTCCAGCTCGAGAGCCGGGATGGGATTTTTTTTAAATTTTTTTTCTTCTTCTCCACTCACAAATGGACACACACACACACACACACACACACACATTTTTCTTCTTTTCGTTCCTTTTTTTTTGTTTTGACTTAACAGATTCAGCTCACCTCTTCCCAGTTTATTCCTCACCCAAGTGTTTTGACCTACCAACCAGAGAAGTGAGTCACGACACTCCGGATGCTGACACCAAAATATCTCACCTTATTTACTTTTTTGTGTGTTTACATGCGTCAATCTCTATTCATTTCCATGCTTTGCACTCTCTTATACAGTCTCTTACCCCCTGCTGTGCTCATAGGTGATACTGACACACCGCTGCTGCATTTGCTGTTTTTGTAAATCCAGCTCTTTTGTTATAATGTCTGTGCTTATTCCCCCCCGTTCGCCACTCAGCTTTGTGTAAATGTCAGTCTCCCCCAAAATGTTTCTCTTGGGTGCTGTGAATTTGGAGCCAGATCAGTTATGCTGTCAGTGAAATATCACTCCTATTCAACACAATAATAAGCCATAGTCTCATAGGGTTTTGCAGTTTTTTTTTAGTTCCAGTTATAGCAATCTGATTCAATCAATCTGAAAAATTGATTGCATGATATGATTCAAGATTTAATAGTCAATTCTCCATACTGACCTCTTTGTTCTACCTGGTGAGCATCAAGAAGAAATTCTCATTTTTTCTTAGTTTATTTGATTGTAATTATTTATTTTGATTTAAATTAGTAAAGAATAGTAAGACACTATTTACTGGACTCTACTACTGCTACTATATTAAACAACTTCCTAACTTGAAATCCATATTTTCCCCAACATTTTCCCTCAGTGACGTTTTAAACTAGGCTATTTTTCATCCTTTCAATAAGCTGTATTTTTATCTTGACATGGACTGTGAGTGTCTTCTGGATGATATCACTCATGAGAAAAATTCTGACTCATAAGTCTTAATAACTGTCAAGCCCAATCCGCTTACAAGACCGTTTACACTTTGGGGATATGTGTGAGATTATGTGTACACTAAATCAACTTAGTATTTTGGTGAAGTGTGCCTTTTCATAGAGAGAAATATTTTATAAACTCGCACCACGTATGAAAAAGGAGAAGAAAATACAGGAAGGCGCTCAAACGTTTTATTGCTGCGTTTCAGACATTCACAACATACAATGCAGAGAGAGTTCAGTGTTTATCGTTACCGTCTTTAATATAGAGTCAGAAGCATGAGGACAGTGAGATGAAGTTGGGTCATTTATGCCATCGTCTTTGTTTCAACGTGGCTTAGCATGTAGGCCAATAACCTCCCGTACTAAAATATCAACTCAAAGCCGTATTACACTGCAGGTGAGTCAGCAGTCAAACCAACTAACTTTGTCCCAATGCTTTTGGTCCGAAATGACTTATTGTTCCGATATCCCTGTCTTCTGCCGTGACGTTGAGGTAGAGGAAGCATTTGCGGCCTGGGTGTTGTGTGTCAGTGGTTTGTTTACAGCCTCTCTCTCTAGACTTGTGGTTGCAGGTACCGATAATGGCTGTTAATTTCAAAGGCCTTCCGGGAGCTGTCCCACCACAACCTGCTGTTGTCCCCCTGGACCTCTGCTTGTCTGTGTGTGTGTGTGTGTGTGCGCGCAAGAAGACAGACAAAGTGAGCAGTTGGGTGATTAGCCAGCTTTGCCCGTGTGTTGCGCGTCTGTGTATGTACGTGTGTGTTTTCCCCCCTCATGTGTGTTTAATGGGGGATTTGGGAGGGTGTGAAAAACCCAAGCGACGCTTCACAGTAGGCAGGCAGGCCCGGTGCTGGGAGAGTAGACCAGACTGCAGCCCGGCCAAACTGAGAGGGGGCAACGGCACCACGGGGCCCCGTCAACGCAAACGCTGTGTGTTTATCTGTGCGTGTGTGTGTGAATATTATATGTTTTTTTTTTTAAGTGCATGTGTAGTACACTTAAAAAAATATATTATAGACTGAGGGCAACTTGAGAAGGGTGTGGCCCACGCACATGTACAATAATATACATTTAAACGTGTGATCTAACACCCAGCCCCCCTCTCTCTCTCTCTCTCCCCCCACCCCCCCTACAGGAGATGCAGCTGGAACATGCACGGCAGGCCTTTGTCCAGCGAGACCGAGCCCACAGCGGCTCCATCTCGGCCCTGGACTTCAGGGATATCATGGTCACCATCCGGCCACACATGCTCACACCCTTCGTGGAGGAGAGCCTGGTGGCGGTGGGTTTGGCTCGGTTCTTTTCACCATTTGGCCAAAATCAGGCCGGTCAAATAGTGAGACCCTTTGCTCCTCTTTACTTGTGGGCTATGAAACTTTGTCATGATGTGATAAAAAAAAAAATACAATTCAAATCTGCCCTTTATTAAGCAGTATTCAATTAATAAAGGGAAGTCAAAGTTGTAAATTATAAAAAAAACTATAAATCTTTACATCTTAGCTTCAAATACTTACGTACATATATCTATAAATATATAGCTTGCTAAATCTTGGATTGTAAGACAAAACTCAATCTGGCATTTAATAATCAAGCACATTGTTGATGAGTTCTTCCATTTATGTAATATGCTATAAGCTATGTTGGCTAACGGCTAATGTCAACTAGTAGCCTGATGTTACTGTTCTCTATAGAAGAAGGCAGAGCTCATGTAACTCATGGCCATAAATACACAGTAGGACTGTACTTGTTCTCCTCCATCTCAATCCCTCTCTCTCTCTCTCTTTTTGCCTTTCATATTGGGTTTTCTGTTCCCTTCTTCCTCTCACACTCACACAACCAAACTCTGTGGCTTTCTCTTTTCCCTCTAGCTGTCTCTCTCCACTATTCATCTCTCTCTCTCTTCCTCTTTACGTTTTTCTGTCACCTCTCATCTCTCCTCTCTCGTTCCCTCCCTTCATTTTTTTCTCTCTCAGCCACCTCCCCCCCACCCGCCCTCCCCCTCTTTCTCTCCCTCCCTTCCCTGTCTCTCTGTCTCTCCCAACATGTCATTAAGTCTAACCTCCCTGGCAGTGTCAAAGCCAAGCGGGCCAGCGGAATGGGAAGATAGAGACAGAGATAGATAGAGACTGGAGCTTCATAGTAGTTTGCATATATGTGTGTGTGTGTGTGTGTGCACTCTGTGTTTGTTTTGAGCTGCAAGATGTTTGTGTTTTTTGTGTCTTAGCGGCAGTATTTTTCTTTGTGTGTGTGTGTGTGTGTGTGTGTGTGTCCGTGTCTTGCCCCATTTCATAAACACCTTGTAGACTCTATCATTTTCTCTGCCGTGTTTACCTCACCGACCAGTCATCTTGGGAGTGATGTTAGTAAACCCGCTCGCACACGCTCGTTGCACGCTCGCACACACACACACACACACACACACACACATCAAAAACACACGAGCACCGTAGACTATATTACAGACAATATTGTGGCGGAACACAAACAGCCGAACGGCGGCCTCTAATTCACTCACCAAACATGATAAATGATCAACACCACACTCCCTTCACCAAAATATTGTCTTCTCCCCCTCTGTATTGTCGTGAAAGTCTCTGGGTTGAATTTCATGGGACGGTCCATGCCTATGGGCTAGTTATGAACAGATAAAAATGTGTCTCTCTGTTAGGGCAGTTTCACCCAAACCAGAGCTCCCCCCCCCCCCCCCCCTTGTTCCAAACATAGGGAGCCCGCACCTTCCTGCTTGTGTCTGTAAGGCAAACAGTGCCATCTAGTGAAAGGGAAGCTCCCTCAACCCCCCAAAAAAACTATCAAAAACAGCAAAGTCTCTTCTGACAGTCAGACCCAAGCTACCCGAAATAGGCAAAATCATTCATGACACGTAATTGAAACGCACGTTTGAGTACAGACACCAGTGCAGTCAAAACGACTTTTCCTCCGAGAGTTTGAGAGCCCGATGGGAGAAAGATGTGATTCTGGCGCACATAAAAGAGGTTGTGGGCAGTCAGGAATGTCCTCCTTTAACAGCCCGGCCTCTATTTTTAAGCCTTTACCTTTTTTCTATTTTGTCCTTTTTACCGCTTCCTTCTCCTCATAAAGAGCAGTTAATTAAACTCCCTGAGTGTCGGTTGTGTGATGGAAAAAGTAGTGGTTGAAATGGGTTTACTTCTCCCTGTGGAGCGGCGGTAGAGAGAAATGTTGGCGATTAACCACCGGTCTGGCCAAGGCGTCTTCTCTTTGTCATTGTAGGTGATGTTGTAGTCGATTTTCCAACCGTGCGTTTCTGTATGTTCCTGCATGTACTCGCACGTAATTGTAATTATTAGACGCATCCTCCTTACTTGACGTATCGTGTGAGAAAAGCATGTTAAATACCCCCACATCCATCCATCCCCAGGTCGTAAGGGGCAGTACGTCTCATCAGGTCAGCTTCTCCTACTTCAACGGCTTCAACTCGCTGCTCAACAACATGGAGCTGATCAGGAAGATCTACAGCACGCTGGCCGGACACCGCCGGGACCTGGAGGTCACCAAAGGTACGTGTTCCCCCCACACAGGAGCAAGAGACATGCATGAATGTGGTACAGCCGTCGGTTCACAGGCATGGCCCACTCACACACACACACACACACACACACACACGCAAGTGGGCGCACATGTACTTAAGTGTGTGTGTGCACATATACTCGGTATACAGTGTGTAAGTACGTGTAAGTACACAGGCTACAGGCATTATGACTGCGTTGTCTGGATAGTGTCTGTGTGTGTGTGTGTGTGTGTGTGTGTGTGTGTGTGTGTGTGTGTGTGTGTGTGTGTGTGTGTGTGTGTGTGTGTGTGTGTGTGTGTGGAAGGGAGGGTGGAAACTTGTTTAGTTTTCCGCCTCCCCAGTGGCGTTTGATTGGGCATGCTGGATCTGACCCAACACACGTGCTGCATACCCATAATCCTCTGTGGCGGTTCTCTTGTCTATCCTCTGTCATATTGGTACTGATCCACGACCAGCTAATCCAGTTATATTACATTTTTAATTCTTGAAAAAACAAACAGGAGGAGTGTCTGATTTGTCATCTGTTCACTTGTCTGGTCTCCTCAGGTAAAGTAAGTGCACCGCAGGTAGTTAAAACATTGTAAGCTAGTAAAGCTATTAAAGACAATTTTTTCCAAGTTTGAGTTTTATATTACTGTAGATTGAAGACATCCTTGAAGACATCCTTGCAGAAACAATATATTATATATATATATATATATATATAATATCCATATTATTTCTCAAAGCCTTAGACTTAGTCTAAGTGAAATTAGAGGACTAGATGTTTTCTCTCTGTCTCCCTTCGTCAGCCTCTCTCTCTCACTATCTCTCTAACTTGCTCCATTTTCTGTTGCATTCTTTACCTCATGACTTGGCAGGGAAACTAGTTGTCTTTCTCTCTCTCTCTCTCTCTCTCTCTCTCTCTCTCTCTCTCTCTCTCTCTCTCTCTCTCTCTCTCTCTCTCTCTCTCAGTCTGTCTCTGTCTCTGTCTGTCTCTAAGCAACCATTCTGACTTCTGTCCACATGGCCCTGGGCCACTGGTGTGGCCTTGTGATGCTATCTGAAGCCTTATCGGGGGTGGGGACCACACCAGTCCCAGACCAAGAGCCCATACGTTCCCCAGACCATTCCCACTGTGGGTACACCGAGGCTGGGCTTGGCCCAACTGGTGGTGGCCCCTAGCCAGCTAGACCTCCACAGCCCCCACCCCTCCACCCTCCACTCCCTAAGTCATTAAGGCCCCCTTGGGGACTCATGACTGCTGAGCTCCACGTCCCACCGACTAGCCCACAAACCCATGCGCATACACATACACACACCTACATCTATGAAGTGTGCACATATTCGGCAACACACTTCACACACACACATACTCGCATCCAAATACTCTAATAGAGGCGAGCACGAACACACGTACACTAATCCTGATTGGTTCCGTATGTGCGGCGAGCCCACTGTTTTGCCTTGGGGACACCATTACAGTGCTCAACGCCTACTCTATTGTGTGTGTGCGTGCGTGCACGTTCATGTGTGTGTCTCTGTGTGTGTGTCTCTGTGTGTGTGTGTGTGTGTGTGTGTGTGTGTGTGTGTGTGTGTGTGTGTGTGTGCACGAAACCATTGCAGCGCATAACGCATTCTGCTACTAACAGTAATGCACCCAACACAAGGCTAACCATGACTGTGTCTAAGTCATCTTTACATTGGTTACCTGTTTGTTTCAGACTTGGCACCAAGCTATATCATAGACCTTCTAACCTCATCTGAGCCAGATCGCAGGTCCTCATGCAGGTCTCTGATGGCCGTTTCAAAATGTAGATTACAAACAAGAGGCGATCAGGCCTTTGCCATCAAGACCTTGGAAAGATCTGCCTGGCTAAATCTGTATGATCTTTTAATTATTTTCTTTAAACTAATAAGTGTAGACTTGCTTTTATGTAATGATCTGGGTTTTTTTTGACATCCCTTTAATGGTTTTCTTTTATGTTTCTCTGTAGTTAAAATGCTCAGTTGTCAAGCAGCAGCAAGGAAAAGCCACCAGAAGGAAATAAACGTTCACATCTCTGCATTTTTTTGTTCATCCTGTCAGTAGACCAATCAGTCTGAACATCTGAGGCTAAGATTGACAAGGGTGGATACGCATACAGGGGTGGAGCCAAGCCTTTTAAGTTTCACCCTGCTCTGCTGATGGAGAGGCACAGGTCAGCCTAAAGCCTGTATAAAGATCCAGGCCAGACAACCAGGGGACAAGGCAGTTATGTGTGATTCAGCTTATCAGTTTAATAGGCTGTAGGCCAGGCCACTTCACAAACAGGTAATTGTCAAGTGTATGTAGAGGTCAGTCAGGTGTGTGTGTGTGTGTGTGTGTGTGTGTGTGTGTGTGTGTGTGTGTGTGTGTGTGTGTGTGTGTGTGTGTGTGTGTGTGTGTGTGTGTGTGTGTGTGTGTGTGTGTGTGTGTGTGTGTGTGTGTGTGTGTGTGTGTGTAAGGACTACAGGTAGACAGGTTATCAGCGGTGTGATCTATGATCTCCCCAGACAGTACTATGTGTATGTGTCTGTCTGCCTCTTAGTGTGTGTGTGTGTGTGTGTGTGTGTGTGTGTGTGTGTGTGTGTGTCCCTTTAGTCAAGCATGTGTGAATACACTCACATGCTTGTGAGCATACCCTGCATGCGCGTGTGCGTGCGTGTGTGCGTGTGTGTGTGTGTGTGTGAGAATGCCTCAGGTGTAAGCTGAGCCTCGGCAGGGTGAATGGCTCCAGTGTAGGACGACTTTGTCACAACCCCAGCCCGCTGCTCTTTGAATAAAGCAGGTCAAACAATGCTGACTCCTCCACTGTAAGCCAGCCTACAGTCAACCTGTTCATTATTCCACCAACAATAGACTGTGTCTTAAGTTACGGCGCGCTAGAGCCGCCACAAAATACTTAAAGTCCATAACTCTATTCTCTGCTTTTCTATGATCGATTGAACATGCTTTGACACTTCTCGCTGTTCAGTCACAGCCAGGTCTCAGAAGGAAAATGAAATGAATCAAGTAACTTGAAGGAAAAATCCACCATGAACCACTTTAGCATTGTTAAAAATCAGCTATAGATAATGTACCTATTATTAATGTACCTTACATTACGGGGCCCGTTTTGTTGTTTTGCAAAAACAATTCCTGTGAATAACTAACAGACAACGCAACACCACATTTCCGCAACGTATTTCCAGTGCAGCAACAATGGAGTTTGAGAAAAAATTATTCAACTATAACATCAACAGTACATGTCAGGTTTTGGTGTCAGTCCCTCAGAATCAAAACAGGGAATAGACCAGAATGCAGTGCAGCCACTGAGGGCTGCAGCCACAACCATGCATACCTTCATGAACTAGTTGGGAAACATATCATTATTTATATGCCCACATTTGATGTTCATGCCCCTTCTCAGGCGGTTGTTGAAAGGCATTCTGGGAAATGTAGTAAAAGAAAGGTAAACCAAAAAGGTAAATTACAAGACTTCATTACAAAATAACTCCTGGCATTGAACATTGTGAATTGATACTATCTAGCTGTGGAAGAGGATCTTTCTAGGGTGGATCTTTCTAGGGTGTATCTTTCCTTTAAGAATGAAGCAGTAAACAAAAACTACCAGCTCCCTTTCAGTCTGAATGAATTCCATGCCACATTGATGCATTGCACAGTATGGTAGTTTTAGTGTAGCGCCATTATTGTAGTGTGAGTTAGCTTGACTTGGCAGTGGTGGAGCAACATGGTCAGTCTCATTCCATGATGCTGAGACCAGAATATGACATTGGCAGATATCAGGAATGGTTAAAAGTAAGTGATATGAAACATGTTAGGATGTTGAAATCAGGACGTCAACAGTGTGTTGCCATAGTAACATGAAGTGCAATATTGTGAAATTTTATCACTGTGTTATATTAGTAGTGATAGTGGTAGTAGTAATATCTGATTGTCGCTGTAATTGATGCCCTCATGTTCAGCTCAGTGCTACATAGTGTGAGTTTTTCCTATCCTTGAACTGTGTGAGGATATATCGTGACAGGCCTGCTGTCTGGGTGCAGTCAACAGCACCGACTATTATTATGTTCATAATTACTGTTCCTTTTTTTGTTCTGTGCCAACTGTCTCTGTCTCTCTCTCTCTCTCTCTCTCTCTCTGCTCTCTCTCTGTCTGCAGAGGAGTTCATTCTGGCAGCTCAGAGGTTTGGCCAGGTCACCCCCATGGAGGTGGACATCCTCTTCCAGCTAGCTGACCTGTCAGAGCCCCGCGGGCAAGTCACACACACACACACACACACACACACACACACACACACACACACACACACACACACACACACACACACACAGACACAGACACATATTCTGTCATATAAGGAAGCAGTCAACACATACAGTCTGTGCACACACCCACACGGTCCACTCAGGCAGGTACCAACATAACACACACACGCGCACCAAGACAAACATGTGCAAACACACACACACACACACACACACACACACACACACACACAGATGGCTGTGCCAACTTCAAAGCAGATGGCTTAGTCACCTCTAAGGCTACCTAGAATAGAGAAAGGCACACACACAGACATCTTGACTCACGGTAGTATAGAGAAATAGCATCTATCCATTGATCTTATACTTTAGTGATTCCTCTTTTTTTTCTCCCCCCCCCAGCCAGTCAGGGACTTGCCCCCTAAAGGGCACCTTCACCCCGAGGTCCATGCCTCAGGGAAACAACCGCTTTCTTCCTTCTCAAACTACTCCCCGAGTGATCAAACGAACCAGACATGACTACATCAATGCCAGAGAATCCCCTTTCACTCCCAAAACCTTTCCAAACTTTCCATTTATCTTTTAAAAGAGGGGATCCCAGTCCCCCCTTACGGTCCGCGGTGCACAACAACTGTACGCGTCTCACATTCCCCCGCTTCCTCTGCGTCTGCCTCGCGGCCGATCAGTGCGCTGGTAATTTTTAACCCTGGCCCGAGACACCACCTGATTATTATTTCTGGGCAATGGGATACTTTAATAGCCCTCCCCCAGTCCCCTTGATTGGAGATGCGGAAGATAATTGCCCCAATAGTCGGCGGAGGGAGGGGTGCATTCCCTGCTCCTTCAGCCTGGGAAACCTGGGAACATCACAGAGACGCGATGGAAGAATTGAGACATCCGAAGGTTAAACGTTGTTGTTACGTGCGGCTGATGGGAGTTGACGGTTTGTCTGTAGATCGGTTGTCACACCAAATCTTGCCGAGCGCAGGTTTGGATTTTCAAATTCCTGCAATATTTTCACACGGATCGACACCGCGGGATTGAGTGTCTCCGCATCGTGTTTAATTTCATACAGAAAGATTGTGTTTGCAAAGGTCACACTTTGAGTCACATTGATGTATGGTTTGAAATGCTGTAAGCCTCGGAGAGTTTTTATGTCATGACGTTATTTGAGACCTCTTGTCTTTCGCTCCTTTCTCTCCCTCCACCAGACGTGTTGGTTTATTGGACATTGAGAAGATGGCCCCGCTGGAGGAAGGCGCCCTGCCCTACAACTTGGCGGAGGTCCAGAGACAGGTACGCAATATGAAGACTTGTTGATGTCTTTGGTTTCCTCTTCCACATTGGTAGCTCTTTTCCATCCCAGTGTGTTCTCTTTGGCTGGATGTCAAAGTGCCGATGACAAAGATGTATCATTTATGGCGACGGTATCTCTCCCGTCCAGGCGTAACTCAACTCAAAAACCAAAACATCAGTTAGATTTTAGATTTTGGCTTGAGCTGCGCCTTTAAATTAATGAACTAAGTTGGATACAAGCAGAAGAAAGAGAAGAAAGACACAGATCCAAATGAAAAGTGAATAGTTGGACCGCATGTGCCTCCAAAAGGCCAGTCAGCCAGACTCCAGAAGCCGTGTCCCATCATGGAGTTGAACTCAGAAAGACTTGTCTGAGAGAGAGAACACCACTAGACCTCTCCCTGACATGTGTCTGATGTCTTTGAAAAAACATGGAAATAAAAAACAGGCATCCCGAAGACGTATCGGCCTCAAACGTGCGGAAGGTGTGAAGGAATATAAGCTGCAAAGACGTTTTCCAGCTGCTGAGAAGGGCAAGCGAGAAAAAACAAAGGATGCATGGGCAACTGGACAGACTGACCAAACTTTTAAAAAAAAAAGAGAAGAAAAACATCCCTCTGCCAGAGTTGTGTTGCCTGGTGGGTTCCAGCGCTACACTGAGGCCTCGGCGAGCCATATTGGAGCAGGCTGGGGCCAAAGGGGAGCAAGCAAAGGGGCCCAGCGCTACACAGACGCCAGTCCCACCACAATGAGCCACTTTAGGCCCTTGTGGTTTGGCCTCACAGGCTGGCTGCCAGCTAGCTGGAGCTCTCTCTCCTCATCGCTTTGCTAGTTCTCTCCCTTTCTCTCTCATTTCCTTCATCTACCTCTCTCTCTCTTCACTCACTCACTCACTCACTCACATTTCCCTTCATCTTTTGCCTGTTCTCTTTTTCTCTCTCTCTCTCTCTCTCTCTCTCTCTCTCTCTCTCTCTCTCTCTCTCTCTCTCTCTCTCTCTCTCTCTCTCTATCTCCTCCTAGCTCTGTTTCTCTTGCTAGCTCATTCCCTCTTTCTCCCTCTCAAACACATAAAACCTCAAACCTCCGACAGTAGTTACCCCAAACCTCACCCGTCCTCGGGGTGAGCGGGGGGGGGGGGGGGTTTGAGGAGAGAGTGGTGGAGGGGGAGGTAGGTGGAGGAAGGCCCTTCTGGCGCTAAGCTGGATTGTGGAGGGGGGGGGGGGGGGGGGGTTGGCTCTGACAGGTGGACCTGTTCCAGAGACCCCCTTCCCCCCCCCCTCACACACACACACACACACACACACACACACACACACACACACACACACACACACACACACACACTCATACACTCACTCACACACTCCAACCCCCATCTCCCCAGGGATGAGAGGCCAGGGCTGGGCAGACCAAGGCCAGACAAGGCAACAGGTACCTCAGGTGGAGGGGGAGTGGCTAACGTTACTGTGTGGCTAATGCTGTCTACTAACACTCTTCTGCTTTCTGCTTAGTGTGGTGATGATGATGACGGGGAACCAGACCAGTTTGATTCGTTTTATTTTGCTACTGACAAAACATTATCCTGTCTCATTTTAGTATTTTAATATTTAGTATTTAGTATAGTATTATAGTATTGAGTTAGAGGAGTTTTTATTGAATTTTCTCTGGGGAATCAAAGCCAGGGACAAAAAGTAACAGTAATAGTAACATTAATAGTAATAGTAGTCAAATATTGTATTAGAATGAAATATTAGTAAATGTGTCAACAGCTGATGAAAGCAGCTTTATGTCCTCTAATTAGTGGAGATGGGAAATTTGTAATAGATTAAATGTAAAGGCCAGTTGTGTTTACCCATATACACATTCAGCCAAAATGAATCCATCGCTTATTGATGACTTTTGTGAATTAATTGTAATAAAGTTAAAAAAAAAAAAGTATTTTGAAATATGAAATGCTGGCGCAGAGTTAGACGGGACATCAGAGTTATAATAAGAGTTATAAAGTCGTTCCACAAATGGTAGATGAAATCACGTGATGGTGTTTTGAAAGGGACATAGCTAAAGGATGTCCCATGACTGTAGGTCACTTCAAGAACACCCAAGAGTGACATCCTGAAGAAATCCATATAGTACTGATCATTCATTAACAATAAAGTTTGTTTATTTCTCTTTCAACAATGTTTTCATGCTGACATAAAAAAAAAAAAAAGAATGCATCAATTTTCATTGAATGTATTCATTGTCATCTGTATTTTGTCTTTTATTTTGATGTTTAAGGAGTGTCTCTCCTTAAAAAACAAACAGAAGTAGGAGTTATTTTATCCATCATCTAAAATAATGACTGGCTATCATACCCTGTACTACCGATGTGACGAATGATTGATTAATAGCATGTAATTCAGCCTGCAGATCTGTGGCGCTGGGTGTGTGGCATGCAAGGGCTTATGGGAACCGGCATTTAATTATATAAGCGTGGGTGTAGCGAAATCAATGAAATCAAAATATGTGTGAATGTGAAAGCGGCTTGTCCCATGTCGTGTCTCCGTCCAGCTGCTCCGTCTGATTGTGTTTTTGTTTACTACCGTCGACACTTTACCCGACGCTGAACTCTCCGTCCTCTGTTCCTCTGTGAGCAGCAGTCGGGCAGCGAGGCCTCCCGCCCCATCCTCGTCCAGGTGGCAGAGTCGGCCTACAGGTTCACCCTTGGCTCGGTGGCAGGGGGTAAGAGTCACGCCCCATTGGCTCCCTACATACCTTCACCCCCATCGCCCACCTATCTGCCTACCTGCACCCCCACCCTCTGCTGTCCTCATAAGAAAGGGGTGAGGGAGAGAGGACAATGGCCCCTCTATTGCCCTTCCCCTTGCTTACAAGAGGAGCGATCGCTCCCCTGCTTAAAGAGAAGTGCTCCCTCTCTTTCTCGCTCCCTCTCTCTCTCTCTCCCTCTCTGTCGTTCTCCCCCTGTCTCTCGCCTCTCTGCGTGCCATGGGAAAACCCTCTTGTGTGGAGTCTTTTGTACCTGTGTGAGTGATCAGAAGAGATGAGGGGAGGTGCCTGAGCCTTGTGTTTGGCTCCAGGCTCCCTCCTTTTTTCCCGCCATCCTTCCCTTCCTCCCTCGATCCCAAAGGAGACGGCTTAATAAGGAGGTCTAGTGGCCCCGCTGTCCCTTCTTCTCTCTTTCCTGTGTCTGTCCGGCGGAGACACAAGGGACTTAAGGGACTTTGAACAGTTGGACGTCTCCCTCTGCATCACCCCCACTGTGCATTCCCCCGCCTTCTCTTTTGCCTCCTCTCCCTCTCAGTCTCCTTCTGCATTTGCACTTTGCTCAGGTTGTTATCTATAGCGGGGAGTACTATATGTTCAAAAGTATAATAGTATGTATTCATCATCATCATCATCATCATCATCATCATGTTCTCTAGAGATCCTAATAAGATTGCCTACTCATTTATTGCACTCATCCCTGTCTGAAGTGTTTTCTCAACAACTTAAACTATATACCCAACTGGTTTATGCCCCAATGGGACTAGCATGGGTACATACAATAATAATAACAATAACTTTATTTTTATAGCACTTAAAACAAAGTACTTCACAATTAAGACAAACAAAAGGCACAAAAACAAGATGAGGGGTGGATGAGGGGTGGGGGAAGGTGGTACGGTTATCAGGTTACCAGGTAATACAGGTAATAAATGACACCCTCATTACATTTGAGGGACATCTAATGAAGGTTTGTGTTGTTTTACTCTCTCTGCTAGCTGTGGGTGCCACGGCAGTGTACCCCATCGACCTGGTGAAGACGCGTATGCAGAACCAGAGGACCAGCGGCTCCCTGGTGGGCGAGCTCATGTACAAGAACAGCATCGACTGCTTCAAGAAGGTGGTGCGCTACGAGGGCGTCTTCGGCCTCTACCGAGGTCCGTGCACGCAAACACACACACGCACACAAACGCACACTGTGCACAGTCAAGTCTACACACACCGCTCAGGCAACACATACGGCGTGATTACACGTTTTATTGTTGATATTTACACTCGGTACCGTCCTAGAAGACGAAAGCGCGACATCGTAGGACAAAACTCATGACTGGTTGCAGCAGAAGTAGGATTTTTCCAACCCATTCCTCTCCGGGTGCGCAGGAGCAGTACAGCAGCAGTATTGCCGTCTCGATGGTATGAAATCATGGTGGGAATTATTCCGAGATCAAGGCACAGATGTAGGTTCAGCGTACGTGTCACCAGGTCAAAACTAAAAAAAGATGCGGGGGCCTCAAGCTGACCTCAAATCTGTGAAGAAAAAAAAAAACTCAGTCATAGCCACGAAACAGGTTTAGGGGGAGAAAAAAAAAAAGCTAAAATGAGAGAGGAGAAGAAAGAGAGGTGAGTAGTATGGACAAGAAAAGAGAAGGGAAGGGAGAGGAGACGATAAGAGGAGAAGAAAAGGAG